>OZ002729.1:44988112-45495135 GCA_963924305.1 Polygonum maritimum | reverse complement strand
GCTAGACCATGCCCTAAGTGATGGCCAACGGTGGCGGGCTGGCCTAAACCCGGCCTGCGCCAGCCCGGCATCATGGGCCCAAAAAGCCCAGCCCGGTCAGCCCGCGGGCCAGATGGGCCAAGCCCGGGTGGGCCATGGGCTGGGCCCGGGCCGGACTTTTCCAGCCCAGCCCGGCCGGGCCGGTCAACGGGCCAGGAGCCCGGCCCAACCCAGCCCGTCCCGGCCCGGTGCATATTCATTTTTTTTAAGTATATATACTATATTTTTACAATAGTATTATAGTATATAATGTTTATCCAAAAAAAATTATAGTATATAATGTAAGTATAGGGTGCATATTCATTTTTTGTAAGTATATTGTATATTATATAATTATATAGTTATATAAAAAATAAAAATAATAGTATATAATGTTCAACCTACCCGGCCCGGTCCGGCCCGCAGCCCACTCGCAACCCGGTCCGGCCCGCAGCCCACTTCCAGTCCCGGTAAAACTGCACGGGCCTGGGTGGGTCGGCCCGGCCCAGCCCGTGGCCCAGCCCATACCAGCCCGGTAATTTTCCGGGCCGGGCCTGGGCCCACGGTTCCTTCCTTGACCCAGCCGGTGGCAGCCCGGCCCCAGCCCAGCCCCGGCCCGTGTCCATCATTGGCATGCCTTGAAAAAGTCTTTAATAGCAAAAATGTTCCTATGTGTTAACATTTGTATCCATTCCCAGTTTAATTTGCACAGATGCTAGAATTCTTAAAATTAGACCCTTTAAAAAAAAGATAAATTCTTAATTTTACTCTTTTTATTAAAGCGAATTTGCACATATGTCCTAAATAAAGTTTGTAATATAAACACTCCAATTTAGATTAATTGGCAAGGGGTGTTTTTTTGGGGCATATTTACCATTAAAACTTTAACGTTTTTATTCTTTCTAATTGTAAAAGAAAAAGAAATAAATTAATTTCCAGAAAAATAGTAATTCCATCTAATTTTATTTTTCTTTAATTATATCATTACAAAAAATAAAAAAGTATAACATGGATTAAAATGCATCTATCTTCCTAGTTCCTTTTGAGTTGATAGAAGACCCAATGGCTCTTCTCGTAAACCCGCGGCCACAGCCACCGAAAACTATTAAACTGAAGGCGGAGTTCAGGCCATACTTAAAAAAAACCTTCCGGCTGTACACGTCGGTGCTGGAGGACTCTAAGTACGTGGCCGCCGCCGACTATTTATCGAACGGGACGTTCGTGCCAGCGGGGTCGGCGTTCTCATTCTCAATTTAACTCGGTCGGGACGATGAAGTTTGCATGGGGGGAGGATTGTACGCAGTTCCGTCCAGAGAGGTGGATCTCCAACAACAGGAAGAGGGTATAGGTGCCGGATTCATATCGGTTCAAACTCTTTTATGGGCATAGTTTGCTAAAACAAATGATCAGAAAGTGGCATTAACAGAGTGAATTATCGATATCAGATAGATAAGAGCGTACCCAGGCTTTGAGCGCATGCATTGCCAGAACAGCTTGAAAGGGGCTGGAACAGTTTTGAATGGGTTTCCTTCAAAGCAAGCCTGTGAAAATGACAACAATATTTCTATTACGGCATGATTTACTACTATATAGATTAAACTAACTTTCTAAGGATCCCGTGTAACAACTCATCACATTAAACTAAAAAACCAGCAAAACACTTATTTAACATAAGGTCTGTAAGAGAGTGCGAGGATATATTTGGAGGTGGAAGAGAGTAGATTCAGCCAAGTTTAGGTCGAGTTATATCATGGTGCAAGGAATGTATTTGGTTGGATTTTAAGATTTCTGCTATTGTTGGATTTTAAGCCAGCTCATGATATGTTTTTTCGCATCAAAACACAAATTTCAGGCTAATTCAGGCATTCAGGTAATATGTGAACTAATCGAAATCTTAAGAGGTTCTGGTTGCATGTTTTAGGAGATTAAGGAAAATTCTCTCTATTGGGTATATATAATCAAGACCTATAATTGGTCACATCTTTTTCATACAATGTGTTTCAATGAGTTTGAATTAGGTTGATCATAACAATCTCATTTAGATATATTCCTGAGTATAACCTTTCTACTTTCCCCTTAGGATGAGCTAGATATCTGAACTCAACCTAAATGTATATTTGAGAAATGTTGAAGCAGTGTATTCAGAACAAAGACTTTCAGTTGAAACTATTGACACATAGTAGGAACTATAGATCTTTGGGCAGCCTATATGAAAGTCCCTGTAGAACTATAGCTTGTCGAGTTCTAACATGCTTCTACCTAATCCTTCCTGGTGCATGTTGTATTTTCACTGACAAAAGTGCATATACACTACAGAAGGATGAACTTGTTCTTGCCTGAAACCTATTTAGGGCCCGTTTGGTATCCAACGGCGGAAACGGAAACGGAATGGAATGGAACCTAGTCCAATTATGGGTCACTATACATTAATTGAAAAAAATATTTTAATTTTAAACTTTGAAATTTGTGTGTCTAGAGAAGGGATGAAGGGAATGATTGAGGTGTTTTGTTACCCCACCCTTAGATTAGGGAATGATTGAGGTGCCACAAGGGTACCGCAAGCCCCCCTTGCGGTAGTTTTTGAATAAAAATTGAGGTGACTCATCATGTATCATGATGCTAATGTGGACTAGGTTCGTTTCCATTCCATTCCATTCCGTTTTCGTTTCCGCCATTGGATACCAAACGGGCCCTTATTTTCCTTAAGCATTGATATCAACCTTACTCCAAGTTCACAATCTAAACATCTACCAACTAAGCGGTACCCTAACAACTTGATCACATGCAACTTCTACACAATTTCGTTATGTGAACAAGGAGGCTTCATTTCATCCACAAACATTAACCAATCCATGTACTATTTACTCACTACAGGGTCCAAACTCATAGCACTCACCCACACTCATCCTCTTTCTGTGCAAGTTGTGACTGGTAATCAAGTCTTTTCACACAATAGGTCAAATAAAGCAGGCATTGAAGAAAATCAGATCCCAATCAGGAAGGAAAGCTCTTTACAGCACAATGTCAGGCGAACAACAACCCTATCTTTCAATAAACTAAAACTCAATAAAGACATAATTGCATTGAAGGTTCAACCTTTCCACATCTGAACACTGTAATTTCACTACTCGCATTCATTTCAGACACAATCGGCCCCAAATTCATGGCCAATTTACCTATCGCCTAATCATCTAACAAAGGCTGCACAAAACCCTAGACCAGAACGATTGATCTCGAATCCAGCCATTATCAAGTAGAGGACAGAGAAGAAAGGAGAGAGAGATTACTTGAATGATGTCCTCGGCGCGATCATTGCAACGATGGGGCTTGGGCTCTCGAGTGTCGCCCTCAGGCAAACCCCATGGACTTTCTCTCCTCTTCACTGGGCTCGCGCTCATCTCTCTGTTCTCTCTCTAGCACGCAGAAACCACAAACAAACGCACAAGTGCACAACAGTTGAAATTAAAAAGGGATTAATTGTATTCTACCAAGAAAAAGAGGTTAATTACACGTTCGGCCCCAATCTTTTGTACTCGTTCTATTATATGGTCCCTAACTTTATACAAGTTATTTGAGCAAGGCAGGCTCTTTTCAGAACACCAGGTAGCGAAGAGCGGAAGAAGAAAAACGCTAGCGGAATCTAATCCACTTTGGGGTACAAGGGTGTTATATTTTTTGGAGGATTCCGCTTCCGCTAGCGGAACACCCCACCTATTCCGCTAGTGTCAAACAGAGCCTTGATTGGTCTGATGGGAGTTTTATGAGTAATTAGGGTTGGGTACGTACATGGTAAAAGATCAATCTAATGTGTACTTTCTATTATTTTGTTTCTCCACCACGAACAAAGGAAAAACAACAGTAACTACTATTAAAAAATGTAGAAGACTCAACTTAATGAATATAAATATGACATAATTAAGATGTGTGAAAATGCATGTTGTCGACACAAGACCTCGCAATCATCCTTGAGGAGATAAGGCGAGATGCACGGGTAAGGGGCATTGCGTTCCATGACAAGATGAGGGCCAAGATGGGGCCTCGAGGTCCTTAGACACGCATTCTAAGCAACCAAAATACATTCACTATGGCTAATCAGTATCCATTACATGTTGTGTTCTTTGAGGGAGCCTTGTATGTGAAGAATGATGCGTGAGAATTTGAGAGAAGAGAATGCAATGGGGAAAATTTCATGTGTCTTTCATTAGATGGAATTTACAATATATATGGCTATACAAAGACTTGGGCCCTAAGGCTATACAAAGATATGATCACAAAGATATACACACTAGAATATCTTATCCTAAAATAACCTCCAATACTCCCCCTCAAGTTGGAGCATGTAGATCTCGAATGCCCAACTTGGAGAGTAAATACAAAAATTGTTGCTTGCCTAGGGCCTTAGTGAAAATGTCCGCCAATTGCTCGTTGGAACGAACAAAAGAGGTAGCAATGCAGCCGCTCTGAATCAATTCCCGAACAAAGTGACAATCAATCTCTATATGTTTAGTGCGCTCATGAAAGACCGGATTGGCTGAAATATGGAGTGCAACTTGACTGTCACATACGAGATGCATAGGTGACGAGTGGAGATAGCCAAGGTCTCGTAAGAAAGCTTTGAGCCAAAGAAGCTCACATGCGGCGTAAGCCATGGACCGGTATTCGGCTTCAACGGAGGAGCGCGATACCGTCGGTTGCTTCTTAGTCTTCCATGAAATAGGTGAGTCGCCCAAAGTGACGAAATAGCCAGTGAGGGATCGGCGAGTAACGGGGCAAGCAGCCCAATCGGAATCACAATGCGCCGTGAGTTGCAAGGAGCTATCCCGAGACAGAAGAAGTCCTTGGCCAGGATGTCCTTTAATGTAATGAAGGACACGAAGAGCTGCATGCCAGTGATCAAGCTTAGGTGATTGCATAAATTGCGATAGAATGTGCACTGAATAGCTCAGCTCGGGTCTAGTGATCGTTAAGTAGATCAAACGACCAATAAGCCTCCTATAGCGATCAGGCTGTTCGAAATCAAAACCAGCAGCAGTCGCCAAAGAATGATTCTGTGGCATAGGAAAAGAGGCAGGCTTGGCACCAAGCAGACCAGCCTCACTGAGTATTTCGAGTGCATATTTCCGCTGAGATACATACAGACCCCCTTTTCCATGAGCGACTTCCAGACCCAAGAAATACCGGAGAGGACCAAGATCTTTCATGTGAAAACATGAGCTCAAATAAGACTTCAATCGAGTAATCTCCGTATCAACATCGCCTGCAATAATCAAGTCATCGACGTATACTAACACATGCAATGCGTTGTTAGGCCGAATGATAGAAAAGAGAGAGTAATCTGCATAAGATTGCTTAAAGCCAAAAGCAAGGAGAGCGGAAGCGAGCTTTGCAAACCAATTTCTCGGAGCTTGACGAAGGCCCTAGAGTGATTTTTGAAGGCGACAGACTTTGCCGGAAGAAGAAGAGTAGCCAGGTGGAGGAAGCATATAAACCTCCTCATCAAGATCTCCATGTAAAAAGGCGTTATGCACATCCATTTGATGCAGAGACCACCCACGAATGGCAGCAACCGAAAGAAACATGCGAACAGAGGTCATCTTAGCAACCGGTGCAAATGTTTCATTAAAATCAATGCCTTCAACCTGTTTATTGCCAAGAACAACAAGTCGAGCTTTGTGGCGTTCAATAGAGCCATCGGATTTATATTTGATGCGAAACACCCATTTACAGCCAATAGGTTTCTTTCCCGGTGGGAGAGCTGCAAGAGTCCAGGTCCCGTTTTTCTCCAATGCTTGTAACTCAGTTGTCATGGCATTACGCCATTCAACGCAGGTCATGGCCTCTTTGAACGAGCGAGGCTCAATAGTAGCTGAAACGGCTGCTAAGAACTGTGTACATGGCTCAGAAAAATTTGCACAAGTGATGTAATTAGCTAGAGGATAAGCATTACCTGAGGATGGTGTCGGGGAGGGTGATGAGCGAGCTAGAGAGGGGGCAGGGGTACGAGTTGTGTTGCACACGAATTCCCGTAGCCGAGATGAAAGCTGGCGCGGTCTAGTGCTACGACGAAGCTGCTGTTGCTCCGGCTCGGGCTGATCGTCAACAGCGGGCTGTTCGACAGGCGGATCAACAGGCAGGATTGTGGGAGAACTCCCCCTATCGTCTAACATACCAATGGAGTCAAAAGCTGATGGCAACAATTCTGATGAAAAATCAACAACCTCAGCTGAGCCTGAGTCTGTAATGCCAACTGAGTCTAATGTAGCAAAAGGGAACTAATTCTCATTGAAAACCACATCACGGGATTCAAAAAAACTGTGAGTGTCAAGATCATAGAGGCACCATGCTTTTTTGCCTACTGGATAGCCCATAAAGACAGAACGGCGACTACGAGAGGCGAACTTATCATTGTCACGAGGCATTTTGGAAGCAAAGCAAAGGCAACCAAAAATGCGAATATGATCATAAGATGGGGCTGTACCAAATAGCAACTCATAGGGCGTTTTGTAACCGAGTATCTTTGAAGGAGTTAGGTTAATCGAATAGGCAGCCGTAAGAGCACATTCACCCCAAAATTTGATGGGTAACGAGGCTTGAAACCGAAGGGCACGAGCCACGTTCAACAAGTGACGGTGTTTCCGTTCTACCCTTCCATTTTGTTGTGGAGTAGCAACACAAGAGGTCTCAAAAATAACACCAGTGGAAGCAAAATACGGTTTCAGAGGCAGAAATTTAGTGCCATTGTCTGTCCTGAAACGTTTGACCTGTTTCTGAAATTGAGTTTGAGCATATGCACAAAAATTTTGCACCAATTGAACCACAGCATATTTAGTAGTCAATAGTGATATCCAAACGCAACGAGAGTAATCATCCACTAAAGTGAGAAAATAACGAGCTCCACCAATAGATGGAACGCTGTAAGGTCCCCAAACATCAGTATGTATAAGTTCAAATAAATCACCGGCTTTATTATTGCTCAAAGGAAAAACATCACGAGTTTGTTTAGACTGCAAACAAATAGAACAAGGCTCAACATGTTTCTGTTTATCAGTAACAAGAGAAGACAAATATGAAATAGACTGAAATGCCGGATGTCCAAGACGCTTGTGCAAAATATCAGACGACACTGAAGCTGCAGCATAGCCGAACTGAGTTGAAGCACGACCAGACCGCAACAAGTAGACCCCTCCTCTAGCTTCACCGACCCCAATCACCGTCCTCGAAATGCGGTCCTGAAGCACACACAACTTATCGGTAAGTGTTGCAATAAGAGAGCAGTCAGAAATCAGTCGTGCAAAAGATATCAAATTGCAATGTAACTGAGGCACATATAAGACATGCTTAAGATGTAAAGAGTCAGATAAGAAAACAAATCCTGCTTCAGAAGCTGTAGAATGAGAATTGTCAGGCAAAATAATGACGGAATCCGGAACAGAATGACAGTTAAGAAGAATGTCCTTGTTGCCAGTCATGTGATATGAGGCACCGGTGTCAAGAATCCA
The DNA here is from genome assembly GCA_963924305.1 of Polygonum maritimum. Lineage (NCBI taxonomy): Eukaryota > Viridiplantae > Streptophyta > Magnoliopsida > Caryophyllales > Polygonaceae > Polygonum > Polygonum maritimum. The sequence goes on along the minus strand of OZ002729.1, from coordinate 45,487,618 downwards.
TTCAACCGACAGCTTACCGACTAATGTATCTTCAGCCGAACCCTTGAATTTCTCTAGCATTTGAATCATCTGCTGCCAGTCAGTGTCGGAGAGAGACGGAACTAGAGAGGCACGATCCTGCTGAGTGAAACGCGGAGGATTTGGTGGTGGAGACGGCGCAGCCGAGACAGCATTGGCCACGCCGATAGTGGTAGACGCCGGACGAGTGGAAGACGGATCTGGTTGTTTCTTGCAGGCTGCAGCAGAGGATGAATCAGCCCGCTTCTGACGAGCTTCAACCCACCAATCCGGGTAGCCGTGCAATTTGAAACAAGAGGCAACTTCATGGCCGGTGCGATTACAGTGAGTGCAAAACCGAGTGTCTGGTGAGTCGGGCTTGGAATCATTGCGAAACTGAGCGGGGCGGGACGGGGGCCGAGCAGCAGGAGTAGAACGTCCCCTGGCTGCAAGGGCAACCGCATCAGGCTTGGCAGCGCGCTTGGTTTGCATAGAGCGATGACTCTCTTCCTGAACCGCAAGAGCATAGGCACGATTAAGGGTTGGAAGAGAATCCTGAGTCAAGATGTTCGAGCGAAGAGTTCCATAGAAGTCATCATCCAAGCCCATAAGAAATTGTAGAACAGCATCTTCATCTTGTGCAGATTGAACTTTAGAAGGCCAATCACACGAGCACTTGCCACAAGAACAACCTGCAGATTTAGAGAAAGTCGCCAGCTCTTCTTGAAGAAGACAGAGGCGGCCATAGTAGGCAGCAATGGGCTGTCCATTCTGCTGGCAACGATTGATATCGGTTTTGAGTTGATAAATACGAGGAATATTACCAACCGAAAACCGTTGCTTGATGTTGTCCCATAAGAGCTTGACAGAATCAGAGTAGGGCAGCGAAGAACGAAGCGCCGGATCAATGGATTGGAGTATCCAACCAACCATCATGGAATTGACGCTACACCAGTCGTCATAAGCCTCAGTCCCTTCGTCGGGCTTATCAATAGTTCCATCAATGAAAGAGAGCTTTCGTCTTACTCAGAAAGCATTGCGAATGGACTTCTCCCATTCCTGAAAATTGTCGCCTTTCAAGACAACATGACAGATTTTCATTCCGGTGTGATCGGAAGGGTGTAAATAATATGGAGAAGTGGTGTCAAGAGCACCACGTTTAGGGGTAGCATGGCTGGCGGCAGCAGCGGCTTGAGCGGCGTCGGTAAGGGCCTTGACGGCGGCGGCAAGAGCGGCCGGATCAGCCATTGTAGACGTTCAGATAACTTTGAACGTGAATGAAGATTGGTAGAATTGTACGTAGACAAAAAAACGGCAATTGGATTAGGGCTTTGGCTCTGATGCCATGAGAATTTGAGAGAAGAGAATGCAATGGGGAAAATTTCCTGTGTCTTTCATTAGATAGAATTTACAATATATATGGCTATACAAAGACGGGCCCTAAGGCTATACAAAGATATGATCACAAAGATATACACACTAGAATATCTTATCCTAAAATAACCTCCAATAATGCGTTTTTGTGATTTTTGAATCTATGATTATGCCACCACAAATACTGCGTACCATCGATCACTAACATATGGCTATAGTGTTTTTTTGTTAACGGTGCTATCCATTAGAGTCGAACCGAAAATCTTTAGATACTAGCTAGAGGCTTGACTGATTGACTAAACGACCGAATAATTTTTTTTTAAAATATAGATAGATAACCTAATTCTCATTCCTAATTATAAATTGTTTTTTTTTTGATAGAAGAGCTACTAGCTCATACAAGCAAACATTAGGCAACCAGATTATTACAAGGCCAGCCTAAATCATCACAACGGATGATCTTAAAAAAATGAAACAGCCCAGGTTGTTGACTCAACAACCCTTTAAGCTGAATTACAGATAAAGAAGGAAAAAGGTGAATGGAGGTAGAAAGAGTAGACAAAGCGTAATTAAGACTAGTAAGATTAACTTGACGCTTGGCAAGAAAATCGGCTGCTTGGTTGCACTCCCTGAAACAATGTAAAAAAATAACATGAGGAAAATGCGAAAGAAGGTTTCTGATGTCGTTTATGATAGAAAGGATTTTCCATGGGATTTTCCAAAGACGCTTCAATGAATTGATAATTGTTAAGTTATCGCCTTCGATAATTAGCTTAGAGCAAGAGGTAATATTAATATTTTGTAGAGCAACAAGAAGGGCAAAAGCTTCTGATTGAACAACAGAGAGATTGGAAAGTTCAGTCCTACCACATTTCAAAATCTGGCCATGTTCCTTTCTAAGGATATATCCGGCGTAGGCTAATTATAAATTGTTACCAAATGGTCCTACAAGATAAATACTTTTTTTCTTTTTGAGAAACTACAAGATAAATACTTGGTTAACTTTTTGCCACATTTTTTACACGGTGAAGTCAACTAGCTAGTTGCACTATTGCATGTTTTCGCGCGGCGTTAATGAAGTAGTGACTCTGCCCACTATATCACTTGAGTGTCTCCAATCATTGTTGGTGATTCTACATTTCTAATCCTATCTATAAGCATCTCATAATTGGTTATTAATTGGCTAATCTTATATGCTCCATTAGAATAATGCATGATCCATAACCATGACATTACCAACCACAAAAACAGATCTTCACGTTTGAATCCTATGATTTTCAGAGTTTGTGTGGAGCAGGATATTATAACACAAAATCAAACATAAATTTAGTCGTAGTGATATTATTGTGTTGGACTCGGAGGCTCATGTCTACCTATTCAAGTTTGAATACTTTGACATGGAGAGTTTTTTTATACGGAAAAGAATTAGGGGAGTCGGTTGAAACGAGCGAAAGACCATCCTATACCAGATCCTTAGCAGCTGTATCCGTCAGATCGTCATCAGTGTGTGAGGTCTTCGTCAGGAAGTTCGTCACTCCATTGATGTCCCTGAAGACATGGAGAGTTGTGTGTCAATGGCTAAGGTTTCACCCCCTACATATGCTAGTGGATTTTTCTAGCTATTTGTCGATGAGGGAATACCACATTCAATCACAAAATGCCCCTTCAAGTGATAACTAGCCTAACCTAGTTAGCACTTAGACACACAGATCTAGCATCTCAATCTCTTTATAGCTAGTCTAGAGAATGGGTAGTGACATCTCAATCTCTTTTAGCTAACTCAACCCCAAGAACGGGTGGGTAGCTCATATCGCTAAACCCAAACAGCCAAAAAGAAACGAACCCGAACTGGACCTGCTCTGATATCATGTGAAATTTCGGTAAATTGATAAGGACTAAATTAGGTAAATTGCATGGCTTGAGTTGGTATACTCCATTCAAGTAAAAGGAAAAAACTAAAAAGTCAATTTAGATTGAAGTATATATATATATATATATATATATATATATTGTTTTTGGTCAAAAGATATATTGAAGTATATATTGGTAAAGTATATTTATGAATAGGTGGTCTTGTTTGTTACCTACATATATATAGCTCAAAATAATTTGGCTCAGACATGAAACGACCCAACTCTCACCAAACATGACTTTTGCGTATTATATGTATTACTCCCTCTGTTTCAGAAGACATGGCCTTTTAGACAATTTAGGTTGTTTTAAAATACATGACCATTTCATATTTTTTTCCCTACTCTTTCCATTTATACCCCTAATAATTAACTTTATCATAATCATTACACTTTTTCATATTTTCTAAACAAATTATTAACTCTACATTCTATAGGGGTAATATAGGAATAACATTTTTTTCTTAATATATGTGCAATGAACAAATGGTTATGTATTTTGAAACGGAGGGAGTATTATTTATCAGTAATCTCATTGACATTATTATGCTATCAATAGCCATGGTCGCATCTGGTCCGGCGATAAGAGGTACAAAGGAATATTTGAGGTTTTGAATTCGATTAATGTTCATAACTATAACCTGAGCAAATTTGAATCGGCCCAACTTGTACACAAATTAGGCTGGGATTGAACGGCCGAGTCGATTGACCAAACCAGTTTACCCAATTCGTAATTCTTGTTTGGCTAAGTCACAAACTCGAAATTTATCATTGAAAGTATGTTTATCGTGAGTTTCAATCAACACGCCTGTCCAAAACATATAAAAAGAAATCAAACTGAAATACCACAAGAACCGAAGAAAGAAAAGTACTGTTTCATTGAGTATAAATATCACATTTGGCAACATATGAAGCGCACAATCGATGTTGTGCGCCCAATTTGTGAACCTACCACCACCATTGATACAAACAAGACTTATAATAGCTAGCTAGAGAGTGGCATGTCCACTTTGAGCTTTTTCCCATACTCACCCTAATTAACTATTATTAGTATTATTATAACATATATAGTGTGATGTACTACAAACCACCAAAAACTTGCACAACTCTACTTAATCACTTCTTTAGATAATGCACGCTTGTTCGCTCTTTAGTGACTGATGACTCAAATTATTCCTGATCCAAAACACCCCATACTTAAACCAACCGTAATCAATCTTACAACCATTAATTAATCCATCTTGTGCATGCTTACGTGACCATGGTGCTCAAACTCATGATGAAAGTGCCCGTGGTGCTTTGTCTTCCCACCCTTGGTTGCCGCCGATCGCGACGACCCCACTGGCAACGGCGGAATACTTTGCTCGTGCCTAAAAAAGTTGTCCGGATCCACCTTGGTCTTGATCTTCACCAACCGGTTAAAGTTGCCCTTGAAGTACTTGGCCCCCCACGAACTCGCCTGAACCAAGCTCGAGCTCCCGTTCTTGTCGTTCATCCCCAAGTCCAAGTCCCGATAGTTCACGTACGCCTCCCTAGGAAGCATTGACACGTAGGGTGCCATGTAGTCGTACAATTTCCTTATCCACGCCATACGCACTGGGGCCGCCCCTGCCACCTCGTCGGCGTCTTGCCACGTCACCACGTACTGGATCTTGTACTTGGTCCCATTCCTACACGTTATTGATGAATAAATACACATACGTTTTTTATGTGGGCTCGTTTTCAAGACTCCGGTAAAGTCAATAATTGTACACACTTCGACGACTCTTAAAGTTATAGCCATCATACTAAACTTCAACAGTCCGCCTATGTTAGAAAATACCTCAATCCGAAACAACTTTATGTTAAAGCCTAGTTTTGAAAAAGAAAAATCTCTTGGACCAAAGAAAGAAACTTGATGAATGTTGGATTGGGTAATTAATTAGACTAATTACCTGTGAGGAAATGGAATTTGTGACTCGGGTATCCGGCTCATCATGCCACCATAAGGGTTCCAGATCATCAGAGCTCCGGGGCCCTCGGATAACCGGGTCCACAACCCGTCTAGCCCGGTTTCGGGTATCGCGGTCCGCACAAAGTCCGACTTAGCCTTGAAGTAGTTTGTGAACGTGGGCTTCCCCTTGAGCAAGACCGACGGGTCGGTGCCCGCCGGGTACCCGGCTATGTACATTACCGAGTCGATCCACCGCATCTCGGTGCAGCCCTTCGCGTCGAGCCCCAGCTCTGGGAACTCCTTCTCCATGAGCTTGACGAGCTGCGAGGCTCGCCCAAGGTACAAGCCCTGGAAAGCGCCCGAAACCGTGCCCTTGGCGGCCGGAGACAAGATGAGCCTGATCCACAGGTTGTCGTCGGTGGAGTCGGAGACCTGCTGCCACTTCGAAACCACCTTGGTCAAACCCTGGTCAACGGTCTTGGCCACGGTGAACGTTGTCACGGTGGCGGGGACCGCCACGAGCCGGACCTTCCACGCGAGGATCACGCCGAAGCTACCGCCTCCGCCACCTCGCAACGCCCAGAACCAATCCTCGCCCATGGCCTTCCGGTCAAGGATCCGACCATCCGAGTCAACGACCCGGACGTCGTCGACATTGTCGGCCCCGAGCCCGTACTTCCTCATCATGGGCCCGTAGGCCCCTCCAGTAATATGGCCGCCGACTCCCAGACTCGTGCAGAGCCCCGCGGGGAACCCGTGCACGGGGCTCTGCTCGAAGACCTTGTAGTAGAGCTCCCCGATGGTGGCCCCGGCCTCGACCCACGCCGAGTTATCATCAAGGTCAACCGAGACGGACCGGAGCCTCGACATGTCGAGGACGACGAAAGGCTGGTCCATCTCGGAGGCGTACGAGACGCCCTCGTAGTCGTGGCCCCCGCTCCGGACGCGGAGGTTGAGGCCGAGCTTCTTGGAGCAGATGACTGCGGCCTGCACGTGCGCGTCCACGAGCGGCAGGAAGATGAGGCTCGGCTTCCCCACGGAGGGCGTGAGGTAGCGGAAATTTTGTGCTGTTGAGTTGAGGACCGCGGTGAAGGAGGCGTTCGAGGGCGCGAAGCACGTCGAGGGGAACGCGGCCCGGGTCGACGCGTCCGAGTTGTCGGCCATGCACTGCTCGAACCCCCCTTGAAGGTTCGATTGAATGTGCGGTTTTGCGTGGCTCAAGGGGCTGATTGAGAGTAAGAGTGCTAAGGCTAAGAAGGGGAACATGGGACGTTGGAGGTTTGCCATGGAAACAATCATGGTTATGTGATTTGATTGGGACTTGTGTTATGTAGGTGATTGGTGTTTAAATTGCACTAGCTCAAGGGGGCTATATATAACATTAAAACGTGGAGTGGAGGAAGGATTGTGAGCAAGAGTTGACGTAAGGGAAATGTCATCGTAACGTAACGTGTGATTTTGGAGGGGTTAATTAGGGGCATCGAATTCGGGTCAAAAAGTTTAGTAGTAAAAAGGTTAGGTAGTTGGAATCCTTGACCCTAGAGGTGAAGGGTCATCATGAATTATGCTGCTTTGTGGGGGATTTTCTTTTCTTTCCCTTTTGTCACGGGAGATTTAATTAAATGATTTAGTGTATGCGCTTGTCGTAATAGCTCACTGGTTGCACTCATGAGGTCTTGGGTTCGAGACTCCAGTGAGCTAACTACGACAATTAATACTAGCTAGTGAGCTACTAGGGCACTCATGAGGGCACTCGTGAGCACTCACTCGTTGAGCTAACTATGAGACCTCATGACTAGTAGTCAGTTTGCCCTATTATCTTTAGAGCTGGTTAGTAGTCAGTTCTCATACCTTGCGGATGCTCTAGACGAGTCCAAATAGTACTTATGGCGACCCTAACTCCTTTACTTTTAAAAAAAAATGGTTTAGTGTATGAATTTATTTTGATAAAAAAAAGTGTATGAATTTCTTAGTGGATGAAACTATTTATCAGTTTCACATATATATGTACTTTCATGATTCATAATTCATAATTTCATATATGAATAATGGGTTTCAAATCTCTATGTAGTGAAGTAATGAATACTCCGTATCATGATCGGAAATCTACAATTGGGTCATTGAGGGTATAACTTAAAGTATGTAAAGATAACATATTTATGTATTATATGACGGTATAAAGATTTTTAACTTGATAAAAAACAATGATGTAAGTATCTTATTGGGAATGATTGAATGTGTCCTAAGTTTGGTTTGGAAGAAAAATATGTTTAGTTAAAAAAGATGCGCTTAATACGTCAGTAGACTCCTATACTTTAACTTTTTTCCCAACAAACCCCTCAACTTAAAAATGTTTTATTAGGCCCCTCTACTAATATGAATTTGTTCTATTGAACCCCTCATCACTAATCAGTTGTTACATAAAACAATCGAACACTTACTTGGCTCTCATAATTAATGACTAATCATTATATTATCCACTTTTATATCACATACGACTTCACTAGCTATATAAACCACGCATGGTAACATAATATATCAGATATGGTGGTTCATTTTCTGTATCGAGCGTATCTTATTGTCGTAATTGTGACTACCATGTGGCTTAAAATTGAATTACATGACGACTACTCATCAATTATGGGAGTCAAGTCATTATGTGTTTGTTTTATGTAACAAAAGATCAATGATGAGGGGTTTAATAGGAAAATTTTAACTAAGTAGAAGACTCAAATAGAACCTTATTAAGTAGAGGGGTCTATTGGGAAAAAAACGTTAAAGTACAGGGGTCTCCTGATGTATTAAGCGGTTGTATGTTTAGTTGTTTATCCATACTATTTGGCTAAAAAATTAAGCTTGTTATCAAGATAGAAAAAAAAAATCAAATATAATAATTAAAAATATATAGTTGATCTTGTGAATTTACAAAATAACTTAAGCTTAAAAATAATAAGTTTGTTTAAGTAAATCAAATAATAAAGTGAATATGACGTGAGATCAGAATCGACGTGATGTCTTAAAAACGGTCGTGATTGATTTGTTTGTTGAATAATATTTGTCATTCTACACATTTTGTCAAGATTTTTTCAATTTTATCCTCTTACAAATTACTCAAAAAAAATGAAATATTCTCTTTCCAAAATCAAACGGAGTATACTAATTATAAAATAACATTTTATTAAAATTAAGTAGCTCCTTAATATATATTTAAATTCCTCTAATGACATATGTTATCAAAATTGTTTTTTGATACGACGATCAAAAATATTTTTACCAAGTGTAAAATGTTAAGTTGTTATGTCAAATTTTCGATCCCCGAAGCATCGATTCTATCGAAAAACTTGTCGGAAAAAGCTTCCAAATTGTTTTTTGTTACTATTGTGATAGTTCGTATTAATGGTGATGATTTTCAAACTTGAGATTATTTTTGGTTGAAAGTTGATATTTGAGATTATTTTGAGTCATTTTTCCGTAAAAAAAATAAATACCATCGTTACATTAAATTTAGACCCTACTATTATTTTCGAGGGCCCTCACCTGCCTTGGACCACCCCTGTTGTTTATATTAGGGAATATATTGTTTTTGTTGTTTATAAGACTTACCTTTAAGGTCATTATGATAGTGGGAGGCTCTAGAAAATGGGGGATTAATGGAATGGTGGAATTGGTAATGCTACCATTCAGTCCGTCACGGGCACAATGTACTGTACATGATATAGAAAGCAAATTGTGGCATCTTCCATCTTCATCTTCACTATCTTTGGTGGATCAATCTTTAGCCCAAAATCAAAAATATGTTTGCTTCTAGGTGTGTAGTGAATAAAATCTACATTAGCATAAATGCTTTGTATAAAGTCTATAAATCTATACTATATAATAAAATTGTCTCTTTTTGGGTTCTCATATTAATTTTGATTCCAGTTAATATTAAACTACTTATATATCATAAGAAAATACTTTATTATGAAATGTAAGTAGTTGCGGGTTTCAGGTCTATTGGATAGGGTCGTTGCGGGTTTCGGGTCGGGTCAACCCAACGGGTTCAGTGTGTTGAAATTTTTTAGATTATTTAAATAATAATATACATTAGTAAAATATTGCTTCTTTTCTATGTTTTTAATAATATACTATAATTTACAAAAGGGTTTTATATATTCTAAAATATAGTATATTTTCAAAATACAATCTATATATTCTAAAATACAATAAATCGGATTTCAATCTAACGGTTTCGGATTCAATCGGATCGAGTTAAAACTGAATCGCCGATTCAAATTTCCGGATTGAAACTCCGAAATTTTGAATCGGGTCAGCTTTTGACAGCTCTATATAGAATAATGTGGCATGTGGAATTAATATCTATATATATGGTGCATGCTAAATTCAGGCCCCTTTTGATTGATTTGCGCTCCAAGCCTAATTGAAGATTTTTTTAATGTCAAGAGACTAGCAAAGGTTCAAAGTGGTGAGTCCTCATTATTGGAAGTAGTTGAAGAAACAGTTTACTTGGCTAAAATTTTGTGTGGCTCGTGTAACGTTCCTAGTCAAATGGCTTGCCTTACTTTGTCTTCGTTGCCATGTGCAGATTTGCTTGAGGGATGGCTATAATTTGCTTCCATCCGTTTCATAATCGCTTTGAGTTTGATCGGAATTATATGTCATTTTTAAAAAAATTGCACAATGAAAGATTTATTCGTATAATGAGGACTCTTTTGGCGTCATGTTAGGAATGGGACTAATATATGAAATTGGATTGGGAGACGTTTGAGATTGAGAATGGTATTAAGTGATGTTATAGTGTATGAGTGATATCTTGATGTGAAGTCACGTATATAATAATGTATAAAAGTGAAAAATGAGTAATTTAAGAGAGTTCTTAAATTCTACCAAAAAGAGAGTTCTTAAAAAATTAGTCATTTAAAAGATCACTAATTCCTATTTTTTTTTACACAGTATAGATAAATATAACACGATATTTCTAACATGTCCCTAAACAAAATATTATACCCACCATATCTAGTGCTTATTATACTCCTATTCCTATCCGATATCTTAATATCACCCATACATTGATGTCCATACTGTCATTCTAATGCTGATGTGTGATACTCATATTCTTAGTATTAATATAAAAAGAGTCCTTACAATTTTGTTTCTTGTTAAAGTCATTGGGCCATTTCTAACGTGGGTTCACCCGCCGGTTTCTGTGCGTATATGCGCGATAGGTTCAACGCATAAGCTCATAATGTTCTACCACAAATCTATTGTACATATGCGTGATAGTCTCAACACATTAGCTCATAATGTTCTACCATAAAAGCCAATTAACAATAGGGAGTAACTCATGTACTTATATAATGAGAGATTTATGCTCTAATTTTTTATATGAGATAGGTCTTTAATCTCAACGGCATTAAAGGTCAACCCACTCACAAAATGTCTATGAAGCAATCAAAGGGAAATGAACCTAGAGACCTTAACAAAGATAGGATCAACCAGAGGAGAATTCAAAAGGCTCACCCTAAGTACTATATGGGAGGTTATTTTATGACTTGCTGGTATTGTGGGGATGGGGGACATAGGAAAGTAGATTGTGAGAAAAGAAAGTGTCAATCTGAAAAGAGTAGACATAGGAAGAACAATGTTGGTACCTCACAGGCAGCCCTTAGGAACAATGCTCGTAGGTTCTTTAATAACTCTCAACGTGTTAATCAAGGGTCATCCAGGATCAAGAAAAACATGTCTCAAAATGCTAGTAATGTTGTGAACTTGCTTGATTACTATATTGCTAGTCCCAGGGATCATCATGTTTATTACCAAAAGCGACTAGGCAAGGGTAAGCTTGCCTGGATCGTCAAAACCTAACCTTTTGCAGATTGGAGTGAGGGGGAACAAGAAGATTCAGAGAAAACATTGACAACCTTCCCTCACTTCACAAAAGGGCCGAAGGAAACAATTTCCTTTGGTAACAAGAAAGAAAGATCTTCGACTTTGATCTTGTCGGGTTTATAGATGCTGACTATGCTGGATACTTGGTGGGTCGAAAAAGCAATTTGGGAATGGCTCAATTCATTGATCCTTGTCTTGTTTCCTGAGGATCTAGGAAACAAAACTCGGTAACTATGGTATGTTTCTTGAAACTATTAGCATACGTTGTGGTAACACTAGTGCAATTGACATTTCCAAGAACCCCATCCAACACTCTCGTACTAAACATATTGAAATTCGACATCATTTTTTACGAGACAATGTTGCTAAAGGTTTTGTTAAGATGGATCATTGCAGGACCGAAAACTAAGTGGCAGACATTTTCACCAAGGCATTGGACAGAAAACCCTATGAGAATTTGAGGATTCTTTTAGGAATGATCACCATGAACTAGTCAAGTCCCGGTCCTCTATTCCCTCGATGATTGGTTAGAATAATTCTTTGATCCAGGGGGAACAACACCGATAAGTGATAACCATCGTTGAGTTTATAAGTTCATGATGATATGCTTGTTTTGATTATTGATCCTTGGTGCATTCATTTTAACATTTGAGATATCATTATATGAAGCATGAAAACTCTTTCTTTGATCCCAAAATGACTGACTTGATCTTTTTATCCCTCGTTATAAGCCGATATGATAGTTAGTCATAAGCCGTCCCAAGCCTTGATCCAGGTAAACGTTTTCTATGAGCTTATTTTTCTTGATACCACTTGTTTACGGGATTTACTTATCTGGATCAATTGAAACTCCTTGCTTGTGTGTTACATATATGTTTTGGATATGCGTGTGAGTTTATTTTTCTACCTTAATTGCTATCCAAAACTGGCCTTTTTATTCCATTCATGGTGATGGTAAAGATTATTGATCCCAGAGCTCAAGAAAAGAGGAGATTTGTTGAATGATCTGCTCCAAAGGATCAGTGAGTATACTTTCGAGTGCTTCAACTGCAATAAGGAGGATTTTGACGGAGGAGATAATTGCAAAGAAAGAGATGTGTGGTGCAAACTCTTACAGGAGTACTTGGACTTTAGTCCATGAAAGTTGTAGATCGATCCCTCTGTATCGGTAAAAGAAAAAAAAAGGAGAGGAGATTCAAAAAAAAAAAAAAAAAAAAAAAAGATGAGATGAGATTTAAAAAAAAAATAAAGAAAAATGAGAGAAAGGATTCATGGATGAATTGGAGATGGAGTTTAAGTGCTCTGAGGAGAAGATGAATGATACCACGTAAGTTCTTCTCAATCATTTTCTGAGCAAGGAAGGGAACAATATCTCTGATCCTGAATCGTGAGTGGAACCCCTTTCTTGATCCTTACCCATATATTCCATATATTTTCAAAGTGTTTGATTTTTCTGTTTTCTATGTTTCTATTTTGATCATCTCAGGACCTATCTTTTGTCGCTCCCTGGCTATGTAATCAAAATCTTATGCATTGAATGAAATTTTTCTTAGTTTCTCTGATGTGTTATGTGCTTAAGTGTTAAAATGTTTCATTACGGATCAAATTGAGTTATTTGATGATGCCAAAAGGGGGAAGTTAGGAAAATTGTAGAGATGCGACTAGTTCTTGGTACAGAAGGATCAACCACATGCTAAGGGGGAATTATGCTAACTGGTAAGTAGGTTCGACGAAGGTCCTACTCAGGGGGAATTCTTGCACTTTATGTTATTCACATTCGTTTTATGTTAAATTTTCCCAAGTGTTTGTCATCATCAAAAAGGGGGAAATTGTTGGGATTGTGATTGATCCCAATAACGATCCCAAAGAGTTTTGATGATGATGGAACACTTGTGAAGTATTTAATATGTTTGCTAAGTGTTTCAGGATCAATTAGGACTGATTGAGCAAGAAACAAACGCAGGAACAACCGACAGGAACAACCAAGGAAAGAAGAGAATAGCTGAAGAGCTCGCTGATTCCTGATAGGATCATCATGGGATCAACGCAAAGGCCTGAAACTATTTATGGAAGGTTGGATCAACGCGGAAGCTGTGCACTATATATGGAAACACGCGTGGATGGATCGGTTGAAACAAATAACGTGTCTTATAAAGATATGGAAGATATGTTAGTTTGTGGAAGATTTTATCTTGTTTCCCAAGATAAGATAAAATCTGTTTTGGTTTATATTTATATTTTTAGATAGAATCTTTCTAGCTATTAGTATAAATAGGAACCATGTACTAGGTTATTTTTAACGAGCATAGAAAGGTTGAGAGAGCTGTGTGCTTGAGCAAGAACACACGAAGTACTCTAAGCCGAGTTGTGTACGAGGGTTAGGGGTGTGGGTCAAGTCCGTTGAGTCGAATTACGAGTGTGTCCGACGCTGAAGGATCAAGGTCTGGGTAGAAGGTATTGTGTATACCTTAAGATCAAGGATTCGCGTTTGTAAGTTCATACTTGGTAATAACAAAAAGCTGGCTTGATTTGAATCTCTTTGTGTGAACAATTACTTGTTTGAATTGTTTTTTATTCCGCTGCTCAGTTCGTTGATCCCTCTAAAGGATCAACGTCTGTATTCTCACACACGTAGATCCTACAATTATCATTTCATATCAATGTTCTATCCACACCAAACGGTTTGGCCCATTCTTTTTGGCTACGATGTGGGGTTGCATGAGTTTAGGAAAAGAAATCTGCCTATTGCGGATGGTTGTTTATTGACAAGGTACGTGTGTCCTTCAATTTTCTATCATCCTAAGTTCTAGAAACTAATCTTTCAAATGGTTATATTCACAAGACTGTCGGTCGGTCTATTATGAGGTACATCTAGACCTGTGAAAAGTTGATCCCAACCGGTTCGACCCAAAATTTCTGATTTTTTACCCGAAAACTTAAACTTGAGACTCAGTTTCAACCCGACCCGATTGAACCCGAAATTTGTTGCACTTCTAGTTGTTGTCATATGACTCGTCCTCGTGCTTGAATGTTGCCGAGATTGTCTAGACGATTTCAATCTGCCTATTTCTTGGCCCTCCGCGATCTTTGTGTTCGTCTTTGTCAAGGTACTCGCGCAAGTATTCTTTTTGGACCAAACTTTCGAGGAACTTCTTATACGACTTACAATCTTCAATCATGTGCCCAAAAACTCGGTCTTTTCTTTCATGCTACATATATAATCCTTCGAGTCAACCCCAAAGGGTACGGATTGTGTTCGGGTTTTAACCTAATTGGCATGGATTAAGGTCAATCGGGCTCACTTTCTGCTCATTTTCATGTTGAATTTCAACCATGCTTCTTGATGAATTTTTCTAATCGGATAAAATTTGATAGCTCCAAGCCAAATGATCATCTTTCACGGAAGGATATTATTTTTACATTGACTATTAAATATAACTTTCAACAAGATAATTATTTTTAAAACAATCAATTGAACTAGAAATATTATATACTTTGTCCTTTTTCTCAAATATTTATAGTCTATATGAAAAGAAAGTGGTGCTTTAAGGGATTGAAAAGACCGAATGTGTAGGTTGATCATCGTTTCTCTTTCTTTTAAGCTTTAATTTCCTCGAGTGCACGAGAAACTAATCGCTGCACACCAAGCAACGTACGTACATTAGACGTGCATATTGGATGATTCATATGTACATATGTCGGGTTCAGACAGATATGAGTAAGCTATTACGGAGTAAAACTCTGACCCGATCCACTCAAAAAGTTTCACGTTTAAACCTAATCGTAAATCAGTTAAAGAACTATCAAGGTACAAGTGGATTGAAAATGAAATTTGATGGATCAATTTGAAATACTTTCTTAAAATAAAATATATAATTTAGATTGAATATTACTATAAAATTTATGATTATTTATGATTATAATTATATTTATTCCTATAACAATAATATCTATTATTAAAATGATAATTTATAATTTTAATATCTATAATAATTATATTAATAATTACTTTTAATGTTTAAAAAACTTACCAGACTTAGGTCTTGATACACTTATGCGTAAGAAGTAATTTTTGGTAAAAAATATACTTTTAAGTTTTAATGCCTCAAAAATCGTAAAACTTAGTTACTTTTTTTGAATTTCAATGTAAAAAAAATATACTTTTTGTAGAAAAGTACTTTTTACATGGGAGCGAAACACGGCCTTAAGGTTGCATGATAGGTCTATTCAAATTAGTACCAAATCCGAACTCAACAAATTAACTAACCCAAAAATTTTACTACTGACTGACCCGAACCCATTAAGAATAAATCCATCATATCCAATCTCTTTAGTTTCATCCAAATTTGATCATGTATATTTCCTACCCAAATCATACTCAACTCAAAAATCGACTTAGATCATCAGATTGTTTTAGGGTTTTCATAGGTATTGAATCTAGCTGATCAACTTTCAGGCCTTATTCTAGGGGTGTGCATCCGGTCTAGATGGGACCAAAATTTTTGGTCCGGTTCAACCTAGTGGATCGGGAATTTTGACAAACATGGACCGGGGACCGGATCGGCCTCGGAATTCTGGTCCGGCCTAGATTTGGACCGGGTTCGACCAGTTTCATTTTTTTAAATGTAATATATTTAATTTAAAATTATTATTTTTATTTATATATTTGATATTTATCAACAGATTTAATTTTTCAATAGGTTTATAATTATATGTAATTTAAATATAACAACAACATTTACCCAGGGGAAACCCGCACACACACGATCTGGGGGTCTGGATGGGGGCATTCCCGACCTAGATGGAATGCGCCCAGAGCAACCCAAGATTAATCACTCAATAAACTTAAACTGAAAAGCCTAAACACAACAAAGCAATTGACACTAAAGCTAAAATTAAATTAAAGAAAGAAAAGGAAAAGGAAAGAAAAGAAGAAAATAAGACTAAGACTAACAAAACCACGCAAAGCGCCACCAACAAGCAAACTAGTTGTCTAAAACCGGTTGGGATTGGAAAATTTTAAAGACATTTTATAAATATATTTTTATAAAATGTAATTTAAATACATTTTCTAAATATATTTTCTAAAATTAAATACATTTTATAAATATATTTTCTAAAATTAATTAATAAATAAGACTATATTCCGGTCCGGATCAGAAAATTTTGGATTTGGTCTGAACCGGACCGAAATGCGGAACCCGAGAAAATGAAGGACCGAGAGCTGATTGGATACTTCTGGTACGGATCCGGTTCGGTCTAATATTGCACATGCCTACTTTATTCAAACCAAATTTACATTTTAACAAATAATTCATAAAAGCGAGATTTTCGTGGTTGCTTGCACAACATTAGATATAAATAGATAGATAGGGTAATTGTATACAAATATATACATCATTTGTAAGACTAATAAACGTGTACGTACACTTGACCATTCTTTTATCCAGCTTTGACATTCATTAACATCCAATCGATCTCACCCAAAGAAGAATTTGACCTCTTCATAATCAAGCTAGGATAGCTCCTAATTTTCGATGTGTATGGGGAAAATAGGGTAAAAAAGGCAATTTGGGCCATTTGGCGCAATGAAGAAGAAAATTGTAGGGAATTAAGTTGGATGTGGACGGTAATTAATTAGTTTGGTTTGGAAGGTTCAAGTCCATTTCATTTAGATTGCCTAAGAAAACATAAGTAAGTCAAAATTGGTAACTATAGCTTCAACTTGGAAACTCGGGATATATCATGTATGTGTAGTCTTCGCACATTTTTAGAGTCAAAACGAGGTCTCCGCTCTTATTTTTTTATCCAACGTTTTAGGTACGTCACTTAATTAACTAAGTTTATAGATCAATATTTTGTTACAAAAGTTGGTTTGATTTTTCTTAGTAGTGTATCATCATTAAGTTTAGAAATCAAGTTAGTAAGAAAGTTTGATTCGAATGGAAAAAGAAGTAATAGAGTCATGTCGTATGATTCGCCCGATTCGACTTACCATCTGGTCAAAACCGAATTGCGATAGCGTTATTCGTTACTCATGTCAATGAGGATCGAGGTTCGAGGGATTAGGGTCGTATATCCATCAGGCTTACTTCGATTGACTAGTGTTCGTCGAATTCGATTGACTAGTATGCGTTCGATCATGAGCATTGCATCCACATGCAAGTGGTCAGATTCTAGAACCGCAAGTAGTCGTTTGTTGGGCATGATGAAAGTATGGCTGTACATTCTCGTAGCCAAAGGTGGCCTTCACGACCATTTATTCTCATTTTGTTTAGATTAGTCGTTCTTGTATGCACTCACTTGCCGAGTGGTTCTTGTTGAATTTTTGCAACTAGTGCATGTGTGAATGTTTGATGCATCAACTAGAGAGAGAGCCAAGAAAGTTGACCAATTGCGTAATTAGCGGGAAGAAAGCATGTTTATTATACGACTCAACTAAGTACTTTTATTATCGTGTTTGCTAGTTTAAGTTGAATTGCAAGGAAGAAAATTGTTTGGTTCACAACCAAAGTAGTAAAGTTCAAAGTTGGAAGATAATAGCTAGGTCCAACTGACCAAAATGAAACCAAAAAATACGTACACTGGGGCGGTCAAAAATTAACCCGACTCAAAGAAACCCACCCAACCCGGCTGACACCGAACCCGGCTCAACACCCGAAAAAGAAGACAAATGTGTATACCCGAGATTTTTTTACTCGAACCGGTTTGACCTGAACCCAAAACCAACCTGAATCCAAAATTAATCCGTAACAGATTATATCCGAATGTACTAGCCCGATATTACCCGATATCCGAAGTAACACAAACTTGTAATGACCCATTCCACCCGATTGACACCCCCCTATACACCACACATGCTATGTAACCTAATATTTACCTGAACTTTGTGCAAGGTCATGGGTTAGTGAATCCACATGTTACCACACTTGTTACTAACCATGACATGATGCATAGATGTGGAACAAACCAGCTTTTTGTGTGCTTGTGATGTGATCTAGCAAATGTCATTGCACAGAAAGTGAGAGAGGGATAGCATTTACAAGGTTAATACACCAAAACCTACCCCAACAAAATCCAAAAGTTGTTGAAAAACTACAAGTTAAAAGTTGTTGGAGTTTTAAATTTTCATTTTTATCGATAAAAAAGTTTTATCCGTATTAAAAGTTATACGGAAATTTCGGGTGGTAACCTTGTAATTAAGCCAAATTCGCGTGGTACCCTATTACTTTCTAAATTTCGCACGGTGCCCTTGGGCTTTTAAAAGATCTAGTCGAGCGGTTAAGTTTAAGATTAGTAGCATTCAGAGGCCTCCGCTTCGAATTTAAAGGACAGAAATACCCTCGGCCGAAAAAGATACAAACCGGTAATCAGATGGTGTTTTGCGTAGTAGTCCAATTCCAGTAGGGTGAATGTGGGTTGGAATGTTTGCGATTGGCCGGGCTTGGTACAATACCTTTAATGGATTTCTTAATTGTGAAGCCCAATAAACATTTGGCCCAAACAAGAGAATGTTATTGTTTTTCGATGGAAGGTATTTTATGTGATTATTGATACATATGAAACAGGCAAATAGAAGCTCTCTTTCTCAGGTTTCTCATCGTTTCCTCAATCGTTAATCACGTCCACCCTTCAACCGCCAGCAGGCGGGCAGCCAATGGCTGGCCAGCCACCACCACCACCAGACCCAGTTGACTCAGTCATGATGGACCACCATGTTCAAACCCAACAAGCCTCTCATCCAACTCCCAGCCATCTAAACACTTCTCAGCCAGCCACAACTCAGCCAACCAAGCTCTCCTTTAGAGACTTGCTTGCTCAAGAATCTTGAGCTGCTCAACAGCAAGAACTCAGTGACCGCATGTTCATTGAAAACATCAAGATCGACTTCCCCTATGGTGAACGTGGCCTCCCCTCCATCACAGTCACGCCGGCCATGGTCTCAGCACTTTCAAAGGCATGGGATACTGCAGTGATAATCAAATTGCTAGGAAAGCCACTCCCCTTCCAGGTCCTTATCAGGCGCCTTAGAGAGATGTGGAAGCCAGCAGGAAGGATGACCATTATCGACCTCCACAACCACTACTCCGCCATCCGCTTTGAGCTTGAGCAGGACTTCTGGACTGCCCTTGCCGGGGGACCCTGGAACATATTCGGGCAATGCCTTATGGTAAAGAAATGGGAACCCCACTTCAATCCCAAAAAAGACAAGATCTCTACAATTTGCACCTGGCTGAGGCTATCCAACCTACCGATGTATCTGTATGAAGAGAGAGCTATCATGCGCGTGGCTTCCGGCTTGGGTCGACCCATTAAACTTGATCGGAACACCACCTTTGCTACTCGTGGCAGATTTGCAAGGGTATGTGTTGAGTTGGATCTCAGCCACCCGCTCAGAGGCGCGTTTCTTCTCAACAACGACGAAACCATATTGGTGGAGTACGAGGGGCTGAACGCGATCTGTATCGGGTGTGGTAAATATGGCCACACGATCGGAGAGCGCTCGCTGAACAATCCTTCGACGAAAACTCTGATAGCTGGGAATGCCTCCGGGAGCGCCGCCGAGTCGGAAACAACCAGTGGAACTACAGGCGCTCAGGGAGAAGCGGCAAACCGGAAGGAGGAGTCCCATAGCAGCATGCCAGAGAAATCGCCGGAGAACGGTAACATCACCGGCGCGTGGATGATTGTCCAACCAGCCCAACGGAAACCTAGACGGCCAAAAAAGACAAACGTAGAAACAGAGGCGCAGGTTTCCAACGGGAATTTGAACAGGTTTACTGCCCTATCCTTGGAGGGCTCAGGAGGCGCTAAATCAGACAACAGACAGGCGGGAGAGCAGGACAAAACCCATTTAGCTGAAAATAAGGTTGACACACCCATGACCCCTCTGACACAGTCCGTAAAAGAGTCTTCTCAGCAGATAGCAACAACGCCAATGTTCCAACTAGGGTCAACTCCAAGGAAAGGAGGCTTCTTCAAGAAAAAGCTGCGACAGAAGTCTTCGGAGTCAGAACAACAGGATAGCAGTGAGATGGATTTGAGTGCGGGACCAGGGAAACGCCAACGGCCCATTCATGAAAGCCCTAAACCCTCCGAAAAGCCCAAACCGAATAGACACCAAAAAAGCCCAAAGTCAAGAGGTCCTCCCAAAACGTCCATCAGCCCACAAAGCCCGATCCCAGCTTATGCTCCTACCCACCCTAATAGCCCTTTCAAACCAGGCCAAAATACAGGAAATAACCCCCCAAACACCACCCCGATTCAGGAACCCCAAGTTCATTCGGCTCAGGGAGGCGTCAACGGCGATTCCATCGCTGCTTCAACAATCACGCAGCTGCCCGACCCTCACCTGGCTTCCTCGTCCCGAACTGGCGACTCCACAAAAGAAGCCTCAGCGGGAGATGACCCGATGCAAATCGTGACTAGTACTCCGACAGGAGATTCGATCCCGGCAGGGATCAGCGGTTAAACCCCCTGCCACTCCCTCTCTCGTTTCCAATGAATTGCATCATTTGGAACGTTCAAGGAGCAGGCAAGAAGGGATTCCGACGAGCCTGCAGATATCTTCTTAAGCGTAACAAGGTTGATATCCTGGCGATTCTCGAACCTCAGATCTCGGGCGAGCGTGCTGAGAATGTCAGCCAAAGACTTAATTTCTCTGGCAAGATTCGTGTGGATGCTATGGGTAGAAGTGGGGGCATCTGGCTCTGTTGGAATAAAGACACAATGGACCTCCAGATCGCCAACCTCAACAGCCACTTTATACACTCGGTTATCCGGTCGGAGAACAAAACTACTCACCTCATCGCCGTCTACGCCCCTCCGGATCATAACGACAGGAAAGTCTTTTGGGACGACCTCGAGCGAGCAATCCTGCCCATCGGAGATCCCCTCTTCGTGGGTGGGGATTTCAACTGCATCCTGTCGCTAGAAGACCGTGAAGGTGGCACGAACCGGCTATCGGAAGATACGGACAGGTTCCAAGAGTGGGTGGAACACCTTGGCCTCATCGACCTTGGCTACGTTGGTCCGAAATTTACCTGGCGCCGTGGAACCTCTCCGGCAACGTGGGTTACCAAGCGGCTGGATAGATGCTTCACGAACCTCCCGGGGCGCCTTAGTTGGAGCAATGCTGTTGTTAAACATCTCCCAACTCTCTCTTCGGATCATAACCCCCTATTTGTTTGTCTGGACGGTCTGAATCATGGTGATAAGTCTAGGCGCCCCTTCCGTTTTGAAGCCGCCTGGATTACGCATCCTGACTTCAAGAACCAAGTCACAAAGTCCTGGAACCCAAACATAGGACTGTGTGATGCCCTTGGCGCCCTCAGGGAGGATCTCTGCCACTGGAATAAATCTGTGTTTGGCAATATTGACCACAGGAAGCGTACGCTCACCCAACGTATTGCTAAAATCCAGCAAAGGCTGAGTGTTAATGCCCACGAGTACCTCTTCCATCAAGAAGCAAACCTCCAGGAAGAGCTGGCCAAAGTGCTTTAGCAGGAAGAAATCCTCTGGTTTCAAAAGGCGAGGCAACAATGGATTTCGCTGGGCGATAGAAACACCAAATTTTTTCACACCAGCACCATCATACGCCGAGCCCGGAAGAAAATCTCTGCTCTTAAGAATAACAATGATATTTGGATCTCTAATCCCATTGAGCTTGAATCCTTTGCTATTGCTCACTTCTCCTCTCTTTACTCTTTGCAGGATCAAGCTCCATCGACCAGGAGCCTTCCACAAGGCCGATTCCCTCAATTGCAGGATTATGAAGTTACCCAGATGGTTGCCCCAATTACTCTGATGGAAATTAAGCAGGCCCTCAATCAAATGGGCCCTTACAAAGCCCCAGGCCCAGATGGTTTTCAGCCTATTTTCTACAAGGTCTGCTGGGACACAGTGAAACACTCCTTATTCAATCTCATTCAAGGCTTCTTTCTCACAGACCTGCTTCCAGAGGGCATAAACGACACGCTCATATCTCTCATGGAGAAAGTCAACGGCCCGGAGAAGATTACTCAATTTAGGCCGATCGGTCTATGCAACGTCTCCTATAAGCTGATTACCAAGATTTTGGCGGATCGCTTGAAACCTTTGATGCCATCCATTGTTAGTCCCACACAAAGTAGCTTCATCAGCGGCCGCTCTATTACAGACAACATAGCCCTGTTTCATGAAATTGTGCACTCTATGCAGGCTAAGAAATCTGGCAAGTGCTGGATGTTAATCAAGCTGGATCTTGAAAAAGCTTTCGACAGGCTTCGGTGGGATTTCGTCATCGACACCCTCAGAGACGCCAGTCTGCCACAAGCTTGGGTGAACTGGGTCAGGGAATGTATTACCACTCCTCGGATGCGCATTCTCTAGAATGGGGAAATGACCTCTGAATTCGTCCCCCAGCGTGGTATCCGACAGGGAGACCCGCTATCCCCATACCTCTTCGTCTTAGCCATCGAGAAACTTAGCCAAATCATTGAAGAACAAACCCGAAAGGGTAAATGGAAACCGATCGTCCTTTGTCGTGGTGCTCCTCCTCTCTCACATCTCTTTTTTGCGGATGACATCATCCTCCTGGCCGAGGCCTCCACTTCCAGCATGCGGACCGTCCTGGAATGCCTGGAACAATTCTGCGGAGCTTCCGGACAAAAGATCAACCCAGACAAGTCTCGCATCTTCCTCTCAGCTAACACTAGCAGGGACGTGGCCAACGATTTGGAGATCCTAAGCGGTGTTCGTGTGACCAGAAACCTCGGACGCTACTTAGGGACCCTAGCCCTTCATGAACCTATAACAAAGGACTCGTTTGCTGACATTCTCAACAGATTGCGCGCTAGGCTCTCGGGATGGAAGGCCCGCACGCTCAGCCTAGCAGGACGAATAACCCTCACAAAATCTGTCCTCTCGTCATTGCCGTACTACTCGATGAATACGGTCAAGCTCCCTTCCAAGTTTTGGGCTGAGTGTGATGAAATAAACAGAACCTTCATTTGGGGGGAAGGCAAGTTACACCTGGTTTCTTGGGACGAGGTTTGTCGACCCAAAGCCGAAGGAGGTCTGGGTATCCGCACAGCAAAAGCCATGAACGCCGCGGTGCTCGGGAAGATGGGATGGCGCCTAATCAATGGGACTGCTGGGATTTGGGGGGCAGTTCTCAAAGCTAAATATGGGTTGGTATTGGATAGAGGAAGACTCAATTCCACCAAGAGCTGTCAGCCCTCAGCCCTTTGGAGAGGCATAAAGTGGAGCCTTAACAAGGTCGTCTATAAGGGGACAAAGTGGATCCTAGGAAACGGAAGAGACATTAGATTCCTGGAGGACGCTTGGCTCGTCGATGAACCTTTATCGAACATCCTTCCCTACGATGCTGCTCCCTCTCTCCACAACAGGGTGGTCGGCGACCTGTGGTCCTCGTCGTCGGGATGGGACTGGTTTCAATTAGGTAACTTTATTTCAAGAGACCTCAAGCTTAAACTTGCTAATTTTGCCATTTTTGATGATGCAGGGGAACCGGACCGATTGTCTTGGGGCCCATCAGCTGACGGCGAGTACTCCGTCTCCAGTGCGTACCGGATCCAATCAAAAGGCCAGCGGACGCCACCGAACCTTCAAGCACTTTACAAGCTCATTTGGAAATCCCCGGTTCCAGAGCGCATCAGGACCTTCATGTGGCTCGTTTCGAGAGGTCGTATCTTGACCAACGCAGAACGTCATCGTCGGCGCATGGCTAGATCCCCCAATTGTAGCCACTGTGGTGACCAGTTGGAAACGGACATTCACATCCTCCGGGACTGCCCTTTGGCGTCGGGACGTTTGGCGTGAATTCCTACTGCACAGCCCTGCGTCGGACTTCTTCAGCCTTGATCCAATCCCGTGGGCCACCCGATGCTTGAATAAGGGATTCGACCTCCGCGACGACCTCCCCTGCGACATTGCTTTTGGATCCATAGTGTGGTGGTTATGGCGTTGGCGCAATGATCGTGTGTTCAACTCCAAACCTCCGCCCAGGGATAAGGCGGCTTTCATTCGGCAGTACGTGGCCGAGGTCGTCTCAGCGACTGGCGTTCAGCAAGGAGCCTCCCCAACTGTGCAGCCCAGATCGAAATCAATGTGGCTTGGTCCAAACCTCCGAGTGGTTGGTTAAAATTGAACACAGATGGTTCCAAGGTGAACGAGTCTTCAACCTCAGGGGGCGTGATCAGGGACGAGAATGGCCAGTGGGTCGCCGGATTCGCAAGTAACTTGGGTACCACCACCGTTCCGGCTGCTGAACTGTGGGCCATCATACAGGGTCTTCATCTGGCTTGGGATCGTGGCTGCCGTCAAGTCATTGTCGAAACCGACTCTCTTCTAGCCACCAAGCTCCTCCAATCCAAACTGTCCGTCAAGCATCCCCTTTCCAGCCTGACGAGTCGCTGTCAAGGCTTAGCGAGTAGGAATTGGTCCATTCAATTCCGACACACCTTCCGGGAGGCGAACCGCGTCGCCGATAAGCTTGCCTCCCTCGCTCACTGTATGCCGTTAGGCCTTCATGTTTTACATTCACCTCCTTCTGATGTAGTTTCTGTCCTTTCGGATGATGTAATTGGGTTGGGCCATCCTCGTCGAACTAGAGCCCCTACTTCTAATGAATAAATTGGGAGCTCGTCTCCCCTGACCGAAAAAAAAGGTATTTTATGTGATTTTTTTTTTGGTGAGGGAGGAACCAAATGTCCTCCAAACAAACTAATTGTTGGAATGTTTATTGGTTTATGTGAATTTTATGTCAAGGAGTATCGTGAATTATATGTGATTTATTGGTTCATACTAAATGTTGGAATGTTTGATATTGATGCACCAAGTGGTGGATAGTGTACATACTTGTGGATTTGAATTATAGAGCAGGTTATATTCATTTTAAGAACTTATTGATCTAAATTATAAGAAAACCTTATTTGTATCATTACCAACCAAGTTGTATTAAAAATGCTCAATTGGATGGTTTAAAGCAAGGATCTTAGCCGCTCATCTATAACAATTTTCGTGATCGAAATAAGAGTGTTTGCGAATCATACTAGCTCATATGCTAAGTTATACACAAGCCATTTATGTGAAAGAACAATTAAATCGAGGGTCACCATATATGATACAAAAAATTATTTCTGGTAAAATTTAGGATTGAAAATTCAACCCAAAAGAAAATATGATTGAAAATTTCTCGTTCATATATTACAATTTGACCAATTTGAGTATTTAATACTTTTAATTCCCTTATTCGTTATCACATGTTGTTGTTATTGTTATAACTATTATTAGATAAGGTTTAAGTAGTTGGAAATGAGGCCAGAGCATTTATTTTCTCAACCTAATTTTGCCCCATTAATGGTCCGCACGGATAAAAGAATATGGGCATATGGCTAATGGACCATTGATGAGAAGTATACCTTCGCTCATTTGGATCAGATCGGATTTGTTCAGGTGAATCAGGTCAATTATTTAATTTGGGTTGTGGTTTAAATGAATGGAATTTTGATGTTGTTCAGTTTTGGATCTAGTTTGGGTTCGAGTCCTTTTTCGGATTGTGATACTTTAGATCGCTTCGGATCAAATCATTTCGTTGGGGTCAATTCAGACTCAAGTGTTATTTGGATTCAATTCTTTTTCGGATTAAAATACTTGAGTAATGTGATATTGGATTTGTTGCCCCTATCTTAACATATTACTTCAATAATTTAGATTCGGATTATATGCGGTCAATTCAAATTTGGATCTTAACTGTATTATAATATGTCACTTCGTTTCATGTCGATATTACTTCAACTCATTTTACATGTCGTGTCATTTGTTCATCAAATGTATTTTTAGATACACTCATAAATAACTTATTTTTATGATGTACCCCCTAACGGGCTTGTGTCATTCATAGAGATTGACTCCTGGATGAGCACTAATATGTAATTCGATTTCGTTATAAATAAAACGGGTTAATGCCCTCCCTTTGGATAAAAAAAAAACTTATTTTTGTGCACATATAATTACCCAAATGGATGCTTTATTAAGTTCAGATTTTTCATTGAGTATTCTATATACTGATAATTTGATATATGACATTTGTTAGACGATGTAATTGTTTCTTAGTACCTTTCATACGAGTCATTTTGGATCGGGTGATTTTCGATCAAATTTAATTCTAGTCATTTCAAATCGGTTCATTTTCGATTTAGATGATTTTGGATATGTTATGTTCAGGCATGGGTCAGTTTGGATAACTTGAATTTCGGATCGGGTCTCGGATCATGTTCAGATTGTTCATCTATCATATTTCAGTTCTATTTTCAGATCGGACTTTGAATTTGGATCACTTAATAAGGTGATTGAAATCTAACTAAAAATACGATTGGTGCATCATTTAATAAGGTGATTTTTAATTCACATGAGACACTTAACTCATTAGAAAGAGGATAAATTTAATCTTACAACCTAGTAGTTCTGGTCTTCTGGACATTATCATCGTCTAATTTAGAGTGGTGGATTTGACGAAAAATTCTCTTGTTTGGAAAAGAGATTGATACTTGGTTCGGCGGTCAAGTCTAGGATTTTGAGATCATTGTTTCTCATCTCTAACGGATTTTATAAACGATCTTAATTAATATATGTGGCGACCCTTTTTTTTTTTTGGTTGAATATGTGACGATCCTAATTCTTACGCTTGTCTCAAAAATAAATGAAAAAGACTCCATGCAAAAGCCTAAAAATAGTACTATGATGTAAGAAAACCGGATACCCGGTTTGGAAATTTCAATTTTCAAATGTTCGGATTCGGAAGCACACCTGTTACCGAAAGCGAACTACAGCCGCCAACCTAGGAAAAATAATTAAAACAAGAAGTAATTATGAAATTCATGAGCTTCGTCCATCTTCTCCACTCCCATGCCTGCAAAATCCCAATTCCGCCGATCAGCCTCCGCCGGAAATCGCCAACACGCTTTCGGAGCCTCTCAATTTCATCTCTCGCCTGCTCCAATATAACACGCCTTAATTAATCTCCACTTCTCCGAGTTCGCCAATCGGAATTCTTCGTCTGCTTTCCGATTACCAGATTTCCGAGAGGGATTTTGGATCTTGATCTCTGTCTCGTTCGCGCGTTTTTTCTCTATACCGACTCGCTTGAATCGAGCGCCTTCTTCTCCTGTTTGTGCGATGGGGATTTTCGATTTGGCAGCCTCCGTTGATTGGGAGCAAGAGTCGTATCCTACGCTAGGCGATTTTGTCGCCATACCGCTTTTCGCTCTCTTCTTCCCTTCGATACGCTTGTTCCTGGACAGATTCGTCTTTGAGGTATGTTGCGATTCGTTGCTTGGATTGGGCCTTAGTTGTGCCGATTTCCTGAATCAGGCCTTTATGACTTTGTTAATGGCTTTAGGGAGGGTTTTCTGGTTGTGTCATCATGTCTGTGTGAGAAGAAGTATGAATAGTTATTCTTATTGAATGTTCTGAAGCTAGTTTATGCAAGTATGAAGGAATTTGTCCTTGATGTTGGATGAAATAAATAGCTATATGTATGAACATTTATGCTTCCTGTTCGTAGACAGATTAGCTCTCTTTCTAGTAGTCTTTTGTTCTAGGAGAATACTTCTTTCTAGATGAGAATTTCAGAGTCCACACTTGTCTGAAATTGAATTGTCTGATACAGAAACTGGGGAAGAGGTTGATATTTGGCCAGGGGCATGACTCAAAGTATTTTGATGTGGATAAAAGAAAACAGAAGCTGAGGAAATTCAAGGAATCGGCTTGGAAGTTTGTGTATTTTCTGTCAGCAGAGATTCTGGCTCTGTCCGTCACTTATAACGAGCCATGGTTCAGTGATACGAAGAGTTTCTGGGAGGGACCTGGAGATCAGATATGGCCTAACCTTAAAATGAAGTAAGATTCTTGATATTGTTCTTCGTTTTTGTATTAGAACTTTCACATCAAGGGCTAGCTCTTGGAGTTGTTAACATAACTTGCAACTGTTTTGATATGCAGGTTGAAGTTGAAAGGACATTATATGTATGTGGCCGGGTTTTATGTGTACTCAATCTTTGCTCTACTTTTCTGGGAGACGAGGCGCAAGGACTTTGGCGTCTCGATGGGGCATCATGTTGCCAGTATCATTCTCATTGTCTTGTCTTATATCTTTAGGTATTTTACACTGTTTTTTTGTCACTCGGTATAATTGCTTTGATATAAATTCTGATGATTCTGTCACTTTTCTTCAAAGGCAGTTTTAGAAAAAAATTCAAATGGAAATGAAGTAATATTAGATTTGAATTTTATGAAAGTCTTGCATGTTCCTTTCAGCATAGAAGATATGATGCTTTGAAAATATGTTACCATGGAAGAAGAAAACAGAAGTTAATCGTCTCTAGCAACAAAGATTTGGTGTTGTTGAAATCATATGTGGCCATTCTTTTCATTTGTCTCCATGCTCTTGCAGATTCGTGCGCGTTGGTGCGATTGTGCTAGCTCTTCATGATGGAAATGATGTGTTTTTGGAAACCGGAAAGATGTCTAAATACAGCGGTGCTGAAGCAATTGCTAGCATTGCATTCCTCCTCTTTGCCATTTCTTGGTTGCTACTCCGCGTCATTTACTACCCATTTTGGATCCTTTGGAGTACAAGGTGAATCAATCGATGGAATTTTGTCAATCTGCTGTCACTTTGTGTTCTTTTGATGCTTATCTACCATCGAATTCAACTTTTTAAATTTGGAAAACTCATAATATTTTGTTTGGTTTATCCCTGCACAAACTCACATTTATGGAAATGACAACCAAAACCATTCTAAAAATATAGCTTCAATTTCACATAAATGATCGGCATGACCATGATATAATGACTAATATGCTTAAGAGAGATGTGAGTTTGTGGATGGATAAACCATGATCCCTGTATACCTATTGTGTACGGACTCATTGGGGTCAAGTGATTTAAATCGGGTTTTTATGTTAACTTGCCATTGTTTTCTTTCTTTTCCTTGTCGCAGCTATGAAGTTGTCGAAACATTGGACAAGGACAAATCACTTGTGAATGGACCTCTATACTACTATGTCTTCAACACTCTTTTATACACTATACTTGTGCTTAACATTTACTGGTGGATTCTCATTTGGCGTATGCTCGTGGAGCAAATCAAAGCCAGAGGCCAAGTCACTGATGACGTTCGATCTGGTGAGTTACATTACATGCTTGTTATTACTACTTCATACTTCAAAGAAGAATCCTATTGAAGATCATACTGTGTTGGTTTTTCTGGTCTGTGTAAAACTCTAATTGCCAGTTTTATGTTCACAGATTCAGAAGGTGAAGAAGAGCATGAAGACTAATCTTGATGGGGCCAAATTTATGTAATCAGCACTTCATGCTCAGGCTTTACAATTTGGTGCCTCATCCCCCACGTTATTCTGTATCATGTTCTATAATCAGCAGTAGTATTTTTAGCATCTATGCTTTTGATGAGGGATAAATTTGATGCAAAAATAGGTGCTAAGTAGTAAGTTTGAGACATGAGAAACATCTGTATAGTGGGATTCTTTTAGCACATATGTCATGCTTAGCTCTACTTGTGTAATGAGACAATAATAATCTTTTGTTATGAGACTTTTTTTTTGTAGAGATTTAGAAGCTACATACAAGTCCAAAACAAGTACAATTTGTACTATAAGCACATTGGCATCCATGAGCAGAAGGGTTATTTGATATATTGGCAGCTGAAAAGGCCCTGAGAGGCTGCATTTCACTAATTTGTAAGTGAATTAGATTACACCACAGCTGTCTGCTTAGCAGTTCCAGCAAGTCATTACACAAGAGGTTTTTTCCTTCCCTTCTCAACAATAGTAATAACAAGTGCTTTGAAAATCCAGCATCAGCCACAACTTGGATCGTCCGCTGATGCAAATGTCCAGCACTCCGGTCATGTCGTCAAATGAGTGGATCAGCTGCATTAGTAATCAAATCCATACGATTAGAGCTTCAACTGGAAGCCAGTTCTGGAATATATATAGAAACATACAACTATGTATATATAATGTGTTCACTTGTCGAAAAAATTGCAAGGACAGCATCCCTTTTTCATTCATTTGCAATTGAAGTTGTGCAAAAAAGGGCATTTGTTAGGATCTAGCAAAGTTGATCAGGCCAAAAGAAAATGATAACAAACAGATTAGAATTAGTTTTCACATTATTCGTAAGCTTCACTTATGCAAGAGAGTTAACTCACAAGTAAGAAATTTTTCCGTGATATAATTCTGATTTTTCCTGACATTTTACTTTTAAAGGTTAAGAAATGTAGGTAGTCTCTATTGTGGATGCTCTTATGCACACCACTCACCCATGTATGAGTGTACAATAATCTAAATCCTAGTTGCCCATGGATTTCGACTAGGATTTAGAAGGTTGCACACTCATTCCAAAATACTATAAGAGTAATGATTCAGCTGAATAGACAAATGGGAATCAGGAAAGCCCAAATCGCTGGACAAAAACTGAATTATATAGTAGAGCAAGTACCTCTGGGCATCCCCGTTTCCAGTGCCGTAGGCAGCGTCGTCGGCAGAGGGGTGCCAGACGGACTGCCAGGCCTGGGAGGGTGGCTGAGCATAGAGGCCGGCCTGGTCCATGGCATTGGCCGGCCTCCCGATCACTCCGCTGGCGATGGGGGGGTAGTAGTAGGGGACTCCGCTGGCGGTCTCAGGGGGGCCCATGGCCATGGAGGCGGGGGCGGCGGCGGCGAGCACTCCGGGGACGGGCTCGTCCTTGAGGTCGTCGCGGGGGACGATGTCGACGAGGAAGTCGAAGATGTCGGTGCGGGTGATGGCGGCGGCGATGTCGTTCTTCTGGAGGGTGCGGCGCTTGTTCTCCTCGGCGTGGAGCCACGACCGGATGGTGAGCTCCAGGATGAAGAGCTCGCACGCCTTGGCGAACAGGATGGGGGCCTCGGCCGAGATCATGCGCACGTCCTCGTCCGCCTTCATGATCTTCTTGATCCGCGCTAGGGGAAGCTGGTGGTTCTTGAAGTCGTTCGCCTGCTCGATCTCCTGCCTCTGGAACGACCAGAACATCTGCAGCTGCTGCTGCTGCTGCTGCAGCAGGTGCTGGTACCCCTGCCCACCCTGTGCTGTCGTCGGGTAGCTGCCTGAGTTCTGAGTCCCCGCACCCGACGGAATCGGATGGTTCCCGCTCTCCATGGACCTGGATGGATGCTGATTTCTCTTCTCTTTTCTCTTGGACGCTGCTGCTGGGGGAAGCTAAGGGATAAGATTCGGATGGACTTGGTGATTATGGGACTTCCCCACTTGCCACTTGCCACTTGCACCCCCACACCCACTTGTCACTTGCACCCACGGCCAAAAGTTAACATTGGACAAGGACAAATCACTTGTCAATGGACCTCTATACTACTATGTCTTCAACACTCTTTTATACACTATACTTGTTAGCACCATCTCCATGGGATGACTTCAAACTTGGGAGTTGAAGATGTACATTTCACAATCTTCCATATTAGTATAAGCCTTTTTATCAATAGAAGTTTTTAAGGAAGATCATCAAACAACTTTATAATGGCCTAACTCTATTACACACTCCGTACTAGTAGAATCATATAAAGTATAAGGCCAGGCTACAAAATCGTCTACTCTTCGCAATACATATTCACTCATAACAATAAGGCCGGGGGGGCTACAAAATCGTTTCAAACTTGCAAGATATATAGTCTTACCTCAATCAAGAGACGGACTCCAGAGCCTGAACATCAATCTGCCTCTTGTGCCTGCTACAATCACAACTTCCTCCCAAACAATCAAGACCCTGCATCCGACTCCTCGCAATCGTATGGAAGGCTTCTCGAACCTGTCGTTCCAATGGCTCCAGACCTTTCTTCAACACTTCGTAGACCTCGTGTAGCTCCTCTGCTTTGCGCCTTACCTCGGCCTCTTTCTCCCCGATAACGGGAAACTCCAAACACGAATCCAGCAGCCGGTTCATCTCCCGCACCCACTTCTCGACCGTGTAGATTTCCTTGAGCAACCCACACGCGTTCTTCCGTTCCCTCTTCTTGCTCACCTCCACAATCCTGTCAACAGAGATAGTAAACATTGTTGCAGTGTACCATGTTTCAAAATACACAAACATGTCAGCAAGGGCTTTCATATCGGATAGAGTCGTTGTGTACGCACCTGTCATGGATCGAAAGGATGGGAGCAGCCCAGACGAAGTGGCGGGAGATGGAGAGGTGGCTTTGGAGGCCTCGGTCGTGGCAGGGGATCGCAGCAACCAGGGCCCACATCACAACGAAGAGCACGCAATTCATGGTGTAAACCGCTGCCGTGAGCCCATGAGTCGTGCTGATATCGACATTCCCCTTCGGAGCCGAGAGGTTGCAGCCGATGGCCTGGATTTGCCTGGACGCAGACCAGCTACGAGACACGCTCCATGACAGCGTCTTGCGCAGGCTCCTCGGATCCTTGCTACTCTGATTCCTCCCTAATGATCTGTTCACATTGTCAATTCCATCACATATCTGTCATTGAAACATGAATTAAATCCCTATTCCACCTTCTTTTATGCACTCATATGCATATCAACATGACAAATTGACAATTATGTACGCATATCTGAATGAATGAGCTCAGAGAAATGTCACTAAAATCAACTTCATTCAATCTTTGAAAAGCTCACATTGTCAACTTTCGATCACAAAAAATTTCCTATTTCACCTTTCTTTTATGCACTCATATGCATATCAACATGACAACATCCACATTCATTTTGTGC
Organism: Polygonum maritimum; assembly: GCA_963924305.1. Classification (NCBI taxonomy): domain Eukaryota; kingdom Viridiplantae; phylum Streptophyta; class Magnoliopsida; order Caryophyllales; family Polygonaceae; genus Polygonum; species Polygonum maritimum. The sequence continues at coordinate 45,454,722 of OZ002729.1, read as the reverse complement.
ACTCGTATGCATATCAACATCACAATTATGTATGCATATCTGAATGAGCTGAAAGAACTCTGAGAATGAAATGTCACTATAATCAACTCCATTCTTTTTTTGACCTTAATCAACTCCATTCAATCTTTGAAAAGTTCGAATGATGAACAGTAACTTTTTTGAACTCGTGTCATCATTTCTCTGTAATCTTGCCGGATAATTGACCGAAATTTCAAAATGAGCAACGGAATTGGAGAGACAGAGAGAGTGAGAGAGAACATGCCTAGTCCTGTGGAAGAAGGCGTTGAATCCTTTCTCTTCCTCCGACATTCCAGCTACGAGATCAGCCAAGGCCTTCTTGGCACGCCGAATCTGGCCTTCACACAAGCTCTTCTGACAACTCGTCCTCCTACACTTACCATCACCGATAGCGTCAAACACAATCTCCAGAAGCTTCTTCCACTGCCGGATCTGCTCGATCCCGTCCCGAATCGCGTTACAAACATCGAGCGCCTTGACGCTCCGCTCATAGAAATCGCCTACGCACCTCTCCAATGGCGGTTTCCCCAAACACGACCTGTTCTTCAACAGCAGGATCCGGAACTCCTCCTGACAGATGGTAAACACCTCCAAAAGGCCCCGGAGCCATGGGAGAGACAAGATCTCGCCGACCGAGGTCGAATTGAGGGCGTGGAAGAGCTGAGCGACCTTGTACTGAAAGGCGTCGATGGCTTCCTCGGCGGCCTCGTCCTGGTGGCCGATCTGGTGGATCTGGCGGAGGCCGAGGATCGAGCGGGCGATGGCGTGGAGAGGAAGGATCTGGAAATCGGCTGCCGACATATCGTGAGAATTGAAGGTTGGGGGATTTTGTTTTCTGCTTTCAGAGAAATTGATTGATCGTCATGGTTTCTATGGAGAATATGCCTGCAAAGATGGCTCGGATCCTTGCTAAATAATTTGTGAGGGCCATAATTGGTGGTTCCTGATGATGGAGTTTTGTGATGGATTGTTTTCCTGAAGGAGAGATATGGAGAGAGTGATGGAGACGACGGGAATAATAGAGGGAAAGCCGGTAACGAATGGGGGTGTACACGGGAAAGGATCGCACTTTTCGGAGGGAAAATTCGATATTCGGACCAATTCAATTTTGGAAAAATTAAATATCTTGACCCCATGATATTTTTTCGAAAAATATCTGGACAACGAGAGATGGAATCGTAATTGAGTCTAGCCGAGCCGAGCCGAGCTGGGTTGAATGGATAGAGCTCAAATATTTGTTTGAGCTCGGTTAATGAAAAGGCTTCTCGAGCTCGAGTTTAGCCTGCAAATTGCTCGTTTAGTTTGTTTGTGAGACAAGCTCCTGAACTTTTTATTTACTCGATTCTTGATAAATTTAAATGAAATTAAACGTTAACTTAATTTGAGAGTGATCAAAACTAAAAATTTTACCAACACATTTTACACGAGTAAATATAGTAAATATAGGAGTTTACAGTAGTATCTCCATTGTTGTTGTTTTTTCACAAAAACAATATCTATTTAATGAATTTACTTTGCTAATATTTCACATATCTTAGTCAAAGAAACTCCACTCAAGACTAGCAGTCTAGCTCAGCTAAATAGATTTTGAGGCATTGGGTTGTTTGGTAAGTTCTTAGCCTCAATGAAAAAGTAAAAGTTGGGAGATTGAAGCGAAAAATGTTCACTGTTGAGCTCAAAATAGCTGCCAAATCAGGTATAATATATTAGTATTGACTACTAATATTTGTCTTCTTTAGGCAAAATCATCTTGTCCACAAATGCTAAAAAGAGGAAGAGGATAAATTAATTTTGCTAGTTATGTTGAGCAGACTATTGTTACACCACATAACATATAAGAAGTCTATTACAAACCCACCATGATGAAACAGATTAATTACTGTCCATTATGTAACAATGACAAGGGAATTCTCACACTATGATCCAAACTTCCGGTGAGAATAATTGCACCAAAGCTGAAGTTAGACATGACTTGAGTTACATTGAGCATTATGTCCAAATCTTGGGTTCCAAGTGGAGCTATGGTGAACCATGATGGGCTCACTTGAACCATCACTCCGTCCGGTGGAAGCACCGAGCAAACGTACGTCTCGGGCTGGCTCCCTACGCTTGTCAAGCTCCTCCTCACCGTCTGGTTTCCATTTAAGGTTGCTACAGTTATGGAAGGGAGGTTCAAGTCCGATGGATGGGCAAACGCGCCGTCGCACGATCCTCCTGTTGCGCTCTCGATTTTTTCTATCGTCACATTCGACAACGAGCACAAGAATCTCACGTAATCTCCCTTGCCTGCCACAAGGCCAAAGGTGCTTAGTAAAGACTTAATTTGACAAAATATATGTTCTAACTTTAGGTAGAAATAAACTCGTGCAAGAAAGGCTCTGTAAGAAGTGTCGCCTCTCCTTCGACCAAAAAAAGAAGGGCGCTATAAGATGTTGCTCATGAAAAAGAACATAACATGTAACAACATAAACAAGTGAACAACATACCTGGTGAAACCGTCAGCCCAGGATCCAATGCTCTTGTTGGATTGACTACACCGGCTCCAATGTCAAAAGGCGTCGAAGGAGACAAGCTATCGATTTCGTTCCCTTGAGCTTGTATGACTTGTCCTTGATTATCATACTGGGTGGCCGTCGTTGATAGCGCAGAGTGTATCATTCCCGGAGTCCATGAAGGGTTGCGTTGCAAGAGCAAAGCAGCTATGCCTGCTACATGGGGCGTCGCCATACTCGTACCAGACAACAGAGCAAAATCATTTCCTACAACACATACTCATGACATTAGCATCATCATTTTGTATAAGACATCACATTAGCATCAACACTTTGTATACCGCGAACAATGGGGTCTTCAACACTCATGGGGCTCCAAGCGGCCCAGATTTGGTGGCCGGGAGCGACGATGTCAGGCTTGAGAACATCAGCTGGTTTCTTGCTGGTGTCTATGAAATCAGGTCCTCTGGCTGAGTATCTGCTGACAACTGGTGCTGATCCATTCAAAATGGCCAATCTTCCATCAGCTACAGCAGCTGATCCTCTGAATGTTACCACAAGTCCTTGATTGTCTCTGTCAGTTTGCTGATCATAGTATTGCAATATGCTCTGTGCAAACAGTTCAAGAAGCAATATTAGTCCCTCCTTTTATAAACAACAATGAGTCTAGCTAGTCTTGTGAGCATGAAACTTGTACCTTAGCATCATCTGTTCTTGGGATCATGATCCCTGGGACCAAGAACGGAACCGGCTCGGCAATGAAGTTGCCGAAGGCAGGATTGGCAACCAAGATGAACCCAGCAAGGCCAAGGGCCTTTGCAGTGTCAACAATTGCACTAACAGTTGACGTCTGGTTGAAGAACCCGTCGGAGAAGTTGCAAATCACAATGCTACCTTGCACTATTTGAGGCTCGAACGCTTCCGGGTGCTGACACTCCTCTATGAAGGACACAGGGAATGTCCCATTGGCCTTGAGAGCGTCCTTGGCCAACACCAGCTTATGTTGCATTACACCAAACCCGAGAGTCGGTCCTGACAAGCCCACACCATTAATGCTTTGGCCATTTCCAAGAAAAAGGGCGGCTGGATAAACGCGGTTTGTGGTGCAAGCAGCGACACCCACAACCCAAGGGCTAAAGGACACCACCGAGCTGGGGCTTGGGCCACCGTTGCCAACAGCTTGCACCACGAAAACTCCAGCCCGGCGAGCCAATAGCATGAAGATGTCAAAAGCATTCAGGAAAGTGATTGTGTCTTCTGGTGCCTCATCTGGTCCTATTGATAAGGTTAAGATGTCCACCCCATCTTTTACCGCCTACATAATCATCAAAGTGTAACTACATTATAAGTGACACAAATGTAGTTGTATATACAAAATAAAATTGTGAGTTTGTTTACCTGGTCAATTGCAGCCAGAACATCTGTTAAAGTAGAAATGGATGGATATGCAGCCTTGTAAACAGCAATTCTTTCACATGGTATACCAAAGCCAGATTAGCATGTAGAATTTTTGTTATATTGGTATTGTTTTTTCTAAGATGAAGGAAACAACTATTGAAACATGAACAGATAGATTTTGAGATGAGCATTGAGATACATACCTTGCACGAGGCGCCATGCCACTTGCGAATCCGTAGAAGAAACCATTCACTTGAACTGGTACTCCATAGTTCCCAGCAGCTATTGAAGCCACATGACTAGTACACCAACACATCATTAATACAGGCATACATTCTTTGTTCTCAAAGAGTTATATAAAGGAATGAAAAAACAAACTCATTTAGAAAACTGCAAAAAAAAGTTGAGTTGATTTATCAGTTTGCTAGTTAAACCAAGTAAGATCTCATCTTTGGAGTTATTAATAGCCTGCATAATATATAAGTTGTTAATTAGTACAAAAAAAGTTCCAGCTAAGGACATACCTTCCATGGCCAACAGCATCAAAGGGAGAGAGGAAATCGACGGACTCATTAAGCTTCAAAGCCGCCTGAGCTCCAGCTGCAAAGAACCTCGCCGACACAATCTTCCCATTGCAAGAACTCGCTGGAAAGTTCGGGCCTTCTTGACACTCCCCAGTGAAGTTTGCCAAGGTGGTGTTGAGTGGAAGGTTATCAAAGGCAAAGCTTGGATGGATCGGATTTATTCCGGTGTCCACAAACCCGATAATGATCCCTTCTCCCGCGTTACTCTCTCCTCCCATACCTTGAGACCACACTCCTTGAGGTAGCCCAAGATATTGAGGTGTGTAGGTTGTCATGAGCTTTGCTCCTCTGTCTTTCTCCACCTTCTTTACCCCTTTGATCTTTGCCAAATTTTCAGCCTAGCAAAAACTTTCATTATTATTCATACCTATAAAAATATGTGGTCATATATAAACTGTATTTTTTTGCTTAAAAGACAAATCTAACATAAATTTTGTCTAGGGGAAGTTCGTATACAAGGGTTGAAACTTTCGTGTTAGAAGGTGAATCTCGAGTTTCTAGTCAAATCCGAGGCTACGAACAAGTACCTGAGTGGGAGTGGTGTGGATGGCAAAGCCATTGGCAAGGTGTGTGAAGCTATGGAGCTTCTTGTAGCTATCAGCCTCTAAAGAGCTTTGGAGAAGTTGGTCATGAGAGTCCTCCAACTTCTTTGAATGGAAGTTATACAATGTGCTGCCATTTCATGCAAGTGTTAGTACAATCTTATGCTCAAATTAGATAAAAGGAAAATCATAGATGAAGATTCATATGACACCTCTTAGGATCAAGTGTTTTGCTTGCATCCAAAGGATCCAAGCCATGGGAAAATGCTAGCGGCTCCTTCCCTTCGAGTAGAACTATGTAAATCGCACGCTCTTGCTCGCTAGAAGAGGCTGGGATGAGCAGAGAAGACAAAATACATAAACAATACAAAACTGTTTTTGTGGCTAATCTTGGCATGACTGTTGTATGTGTTGACAAAGAGATGTATTATGATGATTTGGGAAGATTTAGATGTGGGTTGATTTATATTATGTTTGAGATCACATGTATAATGCAAATGGAGGGAAAAAGGGGAGCACCATTTGACATGGGTAGGCGTTACTCTTCTTCTTTACAAGTAAGCCATTGCATTTTGCATGATGCAACATAGTTATATTTCGTGCACTATTAATACCTTTCTATTTGTGCACTTTAGTTCAGAGAAACTGGTCAACCGAAAGTGTGTTATTTTTGTCAATCAATTGACTTCTTTCCATATAATGTGGTGGAAAATGTCAGGTTAATATTTTGCACAGAAATCACGTTTTGGCTCAGGTATTTACATGTATATGGCGTGAAATCATTATATAATTAAGCTGAACCTTCAATGTTTATATATGTAAATTAAACACAACATAAAGATCTCTAATTTCTTGCATAAATTCAGTCTCTTAGAATACACCACCACCAATTTCTGTGCTAGATATTGGTCCAATGTAAGATATGATCTAAACCAGCTAGAATCTTAGATAGCTTACTGTTAAAACTGTTTCATGAAAGATTGAAACACATCCCGCCACAAATGTTCTTGTTAAAATAGAGATCTTTCTGTTCTGGTCAAATTTATACATGTATTAATTATTTTTTTGACCACATACATGTATTAATTATTGAAGGTTCAGGTTTAAGTATTAGTTCATGCCTTATACAGTCATACATGTTTAGAATCATTAATGCATTGCTAAACATATAGACTAAGCATTACCAAAACTGGATCAGACTCCAAACCAAAATATTATACTATTGACCCGTCTGATCAGCATCTTTCTTAATCTAAACTGAGATTATGTACAAGTGAGATAGAAATGCTTACAAACATTCCCCCTTTTAAGAAGATTTACACCAAATTACACATCCAGATTCAAGTGTAGAGAATCAAATAAATTATGCTTTTTCTAATCATTCTTCTTCATCTTCATCGTCAATCACCATCCTCAGCTTCCTTCTCTTGACAGAACTGTTTGGTGATGCTTTTTGAGTAGTTTCATCTCCTGAATCTTCTAATTCAACGTCGCTCTCCTGATAATCAAAGAGCTTATCCCCAGTTGGAGTTCCTTCCTCACTTGCATTGTCGATGCTAATTGTTTCATGTTCAGGGCTGTCACTCAAAGAATCAGCAAGCTTTTCCCTGCCAGAATTCATTAATGTAATGCTATGTTATCTATTAGGCCAATTCTATCTTTTTGCACTCACAACATAAACAGTACCAAAGTCCAAATTTTCAGAACCTGCAAATCACTAATAGCTTACATACCTTTCTGAAGAGCCTTGAGGATGATCATGACCATCAGGCTTGGTTCCAGCAAGAGGCTGTTGATTAACTGCAGATAGTTTCCCCTTTCTCTTAGGTTTAGTTTTAGATTTTCTGATGCACACGAGAAAAGAATGTCAGAACATGATGGAATGAAACATATAGATTAATCTGCAACGGAAAGACTTGGCAATAATATAGTTCAGACTCTTAGCGCATAACCCCTCATACCAAAATTACAGTCTAATTATTTCCATTTCTTAACATAATTAGAATAAGAATAATAATGATACAGGAGATGTAGAGGATAGACTCAAACACAACTCACTTTATAATAGAACTCAAAATTTCATCATCAGAACTGGGTGCAGCAGAATCTTTCTCAGCTAATTGATCCTTGTCTGGTGATGTTGCATTGACTTCTTCTGCATTGCGCCTGACCATCAAAGTGTTTTTAAGCATTAGCTCAAAAAAATAACTGTTATGCACTGAAATCAAACAAATTAGCCAGCATGAATGTCAAATATCAGATTCACTACTATGATTTCTTTTGTTGATTCCTGAATTGTACAGTCATATTAGAAACACCACTATGATTTGGTTTTGCATTAGTGCTTCTCGCTTACCATATCAAATGGCACATGTTTATTAGATAGATATTTTGCCTATTATATACCGAGTAAAAATTACCTTTTCCTTAGTGATGCCAGTGTCAGATTGTCAGGGTCCTCATCCATCGTAGGCATGCTCCCCTCTTTAGCCTGTTTACCAGTGTGAAGGCCTAACTGTTTTAGTTTACGTGAAACTTGCGCAGCTGTAAATGTGCCCTCTGAGCTAAGTTCATTGGCAATCAAGTGGGCACATCTCTTCTGGTCCTTGTATCTGAACAAAAGATAAATTAACATCTTACAAAACTTGAGAGAACAACTTCAGTGAGGTTATGAAGTGCTTCAACTACAAAACATGTAATTTTTCAGCATGAGTGAACGACGAAGTGAACTGGTCTAATTATAAAAATATAAACAAGACACAGACATCCAGCCTTTGAAAGATCTTTACAGCAGTAGTTTAACATGTGAAAGGTGGCCATTCAAAGTAATTAGAAAATTTGGTGTAAATCATTTTTACAAAAAGCCAGATAATAAAAGCATACTTCTCATGAAGTCCTCTAATTTCTTCCACCATCTCGTCGCTGAAAATTGTTCTTCTTCGTGGTTTACTTCCTCTTTTGGAAGCATCTGTTTTGGAAGGCTCCGCTCTAAACAAAAGCCAGAAGCAATGGTCAGCAAACATTTCTCAAGCATAAGCAGCATTAACAGATTTAAGATCCAAGGTACATACATGTCATCTTCACTGTTTCCATCATCCAAATCCATATTTAAGGGTCTGGACTTTTCTCCTGATTCACTGACATATTCGTTCGCCACGTCAGGGACAATCTCTGGCTCTGAGTTATCATCCCTACACATAGGAACATTTTCAAACATTTATCATCAGACATACAAGATCAGTGTCTCCTGCATTTATTTTGTCCATTTAAACAAAGCAGAACTGTTGTTCAATTTACAAAGGAAGGCAAAACAAGAACACCAACAGGCAACAGCATTGTCTTGATCAACAACACAGTATCAAAAATTAGTAAAATATATATTTGACATAGTGTCTTACTCATGATCGTTGGATTCAAAAGGCATTGTAATATCAAATTCATCGTCACCAAGTGCATCAGCCATGCTTGTAGGAGCATTTTTCTTGCCTGGGGAAATACTGGCTTCTCCTTCATCAGTAGTATGGTGCCATTTCTTCAATTCATCCTTCATATCACCAAGCTCGTTCTTCATAGATTGAGCATTAATCAGATGGCAATCTCTTCTTGTCTTTGAGAACAACAGCTCCACAAAAAGAAGGGGCTGACTCTCCATTTTCCGGAGCAATCTCCGAACAAAAGTAGTTAGAAAATCAACAATGTTTTTGTAATCCTTGTGAGGACTGGACTTTTGCTCATCCAGTATTTCATAAAATGTGCATACATATGACAGCTGCCAATTTGCAAGGAAACATGTTAATGCAAGATAGGTACATGAACATCAATGGTTTACTAATCGCATAAGAAAGCAATAGGCCATCACCTCGTATAACATTGGAGAGAGATTCAAATCATCACAAATTCTCCGTAACATGCATATGATGTAGTGGTTTGTACTGACTGAATTGCTCTTATAGAACTTCAACAACCAGCAAATATTTTTTATTGTGGTGTTGCCCATCAGAGATGTAAGCAAGGTTGTTAGCTTAAAATCAACCTCATTTGTCTCAACAACCTGTTCATCACCAGAGGATCCATCGTTACTTGCTCCACCCACAAGATTGTCAGCAAAAGCCTCTGAGTCCCCTTTCTGTCCATGCATCATATTTTCTGCAGTGTCCTGTTTTTCAAGCTCTGATGCTTCAATATTCTGAGCTGCATCTGTATCAGAGCCTGATTTGTCTTTCCCTGTCTGCAAATTGCTCACACCCTTGTGTTCCTGACCAGCAGTGGGAGGTTTCTCATTGCTCTCATTCTGAATGTTGGGTTGATTTGCCTGAGTTTCATCCACATTTTTCACACTGTCCTTATCATTTTTCCTTCTACGCCTTCTGGCCTTCCGAGCAACCTTCAGAATATAGACAAACAAGGTCAATACTAAATTTGCTGAAAATAAATGATATGGGAGTAACATATGGAAATTTTGGAACTACTATTCTTCTTCATCTCGATGGTGACTTCTACCTTTGTTTTAGAAGTAAATATGTAATATATGTACAAATATACAGTACTCAGCATCTTGTTTCTTTTCTTTGGATCCTTCTATAGTACTAAAGCTCTACGATATATGATTTGACATAAATAAAAAAACCCGATAAGAATGTAAAAGAAGATCAAAAACAATCATATTGGAATTTACAATGTGCTTCTTGACAGTGCCACATTAAAAGTAGTAGTCTAATTCTACAAGTAAACCAATTCACTATATGACTGAACTTAACTTAACATAACCACTCAATAACCACAAACATTTTAAGGGGACCTCTGGAAAAAAAAAGTTTAGTTGCCCATAATCAGTGATTACCTAAAAGTGTCTGGGGGTTCATAGAGAATTTCTTTAAGAGTGATGTATGCAGAATTGAACCAAAAGAATATGCATAATAAGAGACTTCTGAGCAAATGGTGGAAAGCTTTCCAACGTTTATTTCTCAGGTTAGAAATGGCTCCATGAGTAAGTTTCAAGGAGACTATGCCTGAACAAGAGAAATAGGTTCGTCCTACAATACATTTCCTTGAATTTGTAGAAAAGCTTGCAATGCCTTTATTAAGCTAGTGCCCTTGCCGTCTGATTTTACATCTGTAGCTGTTTGAACTAATGTTAACCTATTCATACTGATCCAAGGTAACAGCAAATAAAATCAAACACATTAAAATGAGATGACATACCCTTAATTTGCCAAATGTTTGTAGATTCTCCATAAGGCGCAGAATTACGTGAATCATCTCCACCAAATCAGCAAGATCACTAAAATAATAAGAAAAATGGTTATAATCCATATTGACCAAATGTAAACATCTATAGATTCATTGTTAACTCAAAACAAACTGATGTAAGCATCAACCATTAAGGGCGTGTTTGGATTATGCATTATAAGTGGACTACAAAACACTCTAGTCAGTCCTCATAGCTCTGAAATCTAGACTTCTATTGAGCTGTCTTCACATCCATTTGTCAATTGTTGTACTAATGCAGACTATTTACTATAGGCAAAAGAAAGGGAACAAATTTGAGCAATTGAAAATCAAGGACCTCCTGTACCTTTTCATGAGCTAAGATTAGGGTTACAAAGTAAAATAAATGATTGCATTTAATACATTTACAGCTGTTTTATTTGCAATCCTAAGCAAATAATATATTGGAAACTTTCTAACAGTATTCCAAACTCAGACTAAAACTAAAATGATTGCAAATGGTCAACTACGTGGCAATTCTTGTCCTGACGAAATCTAGCAAACTTTCAATAGAAGATGTCTAGATTGTCTTGTCATTAAACATTATATTGAGAATACCTCTTTGGCTGTTTATGAGAATCAAATGACTTCATCAAGTTGAAAAGATATTGGGTCAAGCCTTGCTCTGTTTGATCATAAAACAACTTATAGAGAAGAATGCAGGCTGTTTGGTGTTCCTTGGAATCTACTGGCTCACGCTTCAGCACCACATCCAACACACGGATCTGCGTAACATGGCCAGCATAGATTGCATTAAGATTACATGAAAATTTACACAGCTAAAAATACTACCAAGTCCTAACTACATGTAGACCCAACGAATGATTTGATTCCCCCAGTTACAGCAAACATATGCAAACAAACGGAAACAACATACACAGAAGCAAGAATAAATTCTTGTGGAAACCATGCAAGGTATAAAAAAAGGAAGTAGTCACAGAAAATATAACAAAATATCAAACGGAACAATCCTAATATGCTATATGGGTTAATGGAATTAATTTTGGCTCCTGATCATCAAATGTTCTAAGTAAATAATCCTGATATATTAGGTTTTTATTTCTCCTTCACATATAAGCTCTTAAACAATGCACCAGACTTGGAAGAGGATGGAAGCATAAACAATACTCTTATAAATTAAAATTGGTTCATATAGAGTAGAAATATCAAAGATAACAATACCATGACTTTCATAAGGGAACCTGCCGTTGACAGAAACTTGAAGTCATTTGTTTCCTTCAAGCATTCAAAAGCATAGCGCCATTTTGACATTACTAGCTCAAACATGGATTGATTCATCGTTTCCGCAATTGGCCCACATATGTTATCTTTAACAGATGTGCCATCGTCACAACCACTGGGTGTTTCTGTCATACCAGCTTCACCGTGTTGCTGGTAAAATAAAATTACATCAGATTCCAAGAAGAACTAGTAAATTGTCTCAAGCAAATTCATCAAATGATCCCTCAATGGGCTTCAAACAATGAACAGGGTTACTATATTGTCAAAATGCATTTTCTTAAAGGTGATTGTGCAATCAGGGAATAAGTGCAAATGAAAGAAGTTGAGCTATCCTACTGAAAAGCAGGGGACACCAGATAGTTGTACCAAAAAAAAGCAGATTATAGAAAGGTTGCTACATAAAATGACATTCAAAATTGACTGCTTTAAGGATATTTCTGATAAAGTGAGGAGCATGGGTCCAGAGTGGAGCCAAGTAGACCATACAGGTCCACAAAAAAAAGCTTCTAAAACTTGATCTTCATAAATTTAGTACAATTAGATACCATTACTGGGAACCATAGTCAAAGGGTTGTTTCCAAGAGAAAATTATACAATAATTAGTTTCAAAATAATACTTGTAGCAAAATCATGAGCTCTACAGTTAAACCACTAAAATGTCATATTTCCAGTCCAGCAGTCTTGACCAAAATTTTAAACATATTTCAGGCAAGACCCAAACAAAACAAGCATAAACTCTATGTACCGTTTCTTCCAATATGTCATGAATAATTTACATACAATATTAAGATTCTATTGCTTAGCTTATAGATATACAGCCATTTTGAGGTCAGGGGGTATCCTCTATCAAACGATTCAAACTGACATTTGATCTCTTTTTAATCGAAACTGCAGTTAGTTATTATACTTATAAGATTATACCTGCGAAAGGGATATTATAATCTTTCAACAGTTCTTACCTTGGCCATAATGGACTTGTGATACTGGAAAGATGTGACAAACTGAGCAAGCTGGAAGAAAACATGAACATCACTATGTTGTATTCCATGATACTCCTTCTCAACATCTTCACGAATAGACTGCATCAGCACTGGAATCGCCAAGAATTAATCAATACATTAGTTATAAAGTGCTGAAAGAGTTAAAATCAAGTACATCCAAATGGCCTTTCAAAATACCATTATATGCCCCGGATAGAAACTGGTTCAGGAAATTGTGAAGTGAAACTAAAAGATCATTGTTTATGACAGGTGGCCTCTTTTGATCCCATACAACCCTTTTAGAAGCACCGCGATGGACTTGAGGCTTAGCAAGTACATTGCTCGATGCAGCAGGTGTTGTCTTGTATAATGTTTTGGAACCATCCTAATAAAAAAAACAAATTGTTTAGGCAGTCAAACCCGGTACAGGGTATTCACTGTATTCTTACATCAAGGTTAGTGAAACAATGCATTACCATGGTAAAGCGTGCAAATGTTCCACTAAACTGGGAGTGCCTGCCCAATGCCTTCAATCTCGTCACTTTTTTCTTCTCTTCTTCCTCTTTCATGATAGATCTAAGACTTTCTATACAACCTTTGCCATCACCCTCCACCTGAAAATTTTGGGTAATAGCAGATCATTGGTTAGAGGCAGCTCAGGATTATAGAACAGAATAGTCAACAGAGTGTACACATGCCAACCTTAGAATCCAAACGAACTTTAGCAATGTACTCCGAATCTTGGCCCTTAAATATATTGTGGAATATATCTAAGAAAAGCAAATTGTCCTGTCGCAAATGGCAACGATAACCACCAATATGCTGAGTTAAGACTATAATTAAATCCATGAAATTCTCTCGGAACAACAGAGCCAGGAAACTATCTCTCAAGGATAGAAGATGATTAGTAGATCCCTCGGCGTTTAGATGGGCTGGAATCTCCTGTACAGCCAGGATGTTTCGGAACAGAGTCATCACCAGCTGAACCAATTTACGATCATCCTCAGTAAGTGCATCCCTATAGAATTGAAGTGAGTCAGGAATACTAATTATGTACCTTGAAAGATAAAAGTGAATAAATCATAAAATATCATTAGATGTGCCACAAAGAGGTTCAAAAGAGACATTTGAAGCAAAGAAAAGAATACACCAAAAAAAACATCAAAAGCTTCAGCAAAACCCATATTGAGATTCTGAAGAGCAGATTGAGTTAGAAAGCATTTATTTTTGACCAAAACAACATATAAGTTTTAGATCAGCTCAAGATCAAAAACTTGCTGAAGGAAGCAAACTTTTGGAAGAAGTATATTAGCAGCAGAGAATATTATTATTCAAAAGTGTCGATGATTGTTCTGGGGTGGCTGAAAATGATGTATATACACTACTTGTGGCTTGCTAGTTTTTCACTTTTTCCATTTCCTTCATTAGGTTTCAGGAGATGCCAGTTATGAAGATCTCATGGTCAATCTAACGATCCTGAATAATACACTCCTTGTATATGCATTTGCTTCGCTATTTTTTATGAAGCAAGTGACTTCTGATAAATGTCATTTTATGATAAAACATATTTTCAAACCAATGACCGCCTACAATACATGATCTTCTACAGTAAGCTGACAAGTATTCATCTCAACCTAAAAAACAGCTTGTAAACTCAGAAAGATAGTTAAACTGATGTACCGTTCCAGATTTTCCAATGGGACCTCCAGCAGAGATACAACCACAGCAACTGCATCGCTATGTGTAATTACAGTTTTCAACTTCCACAAGTGCTCCAACTGTCCATTGATATCAGTTGAAGAAGTATCAATTGGCATGCTGAGGAATACCAATACTTTTACTGCATCAAAACAATACAACAAGTGATTTAGCTAAGCAATCCACGCTTATCAAAAACGAAACTAACACAGAAAAGATAGATACTAAAAACAACGAACCGGAATTTAAAACCAGATCACGTTCATCCTGATATTGCTCAATAATCGGAATCAAATCGTTAGCCACAATATTCCACTTGCTAACTTCCTTGAACACATCCCTCGTTTGAGGATCATCTCGGCGCAAAAACCTCACCAAATCCTTCAAATTATCTGCCCAAACAGCTCCAAATTTCAACTTCATGAACAATTTGCGCACATTTTAGTCAAATGGAAATCAGTACAAGCTTGAAGGCGGTAGAAATCGCACCTAAACAATGCGTGCCCTTGGTGTACCCGACGCGCTTGCCGGAACTATCTTCTTCGATGCACCCAAGGCCTGCGCAGATGCTAGACAGGCCTTCCGTTGCCATTAAATTCGTCCGAAGAGCTTAATCGCGTTAGGGTTTCAGGTTGGGACGAAAAACTAGGGTTTCACACTGGAATTTCGAAAATGAGTGGCTCTCAAAGAGCAAGCAATTCGCAATTGGAAGAACGGAGGTTCGAAGAGACCGAAATCGGAAGAGTGAGATTGAGAGGTGATGGGAATTGGAAATGGCGTCCGTGGTCTCGGGGGATTTTGACGAGGAAAAGCTTTGGCGCCAAATTCCTCGATCTCCCGCGCTCTGTAGTTCAAGTCTTTGCTGACGTGTCTTTTTGTTTACAGTTTTTTTAAAAAAGTTTTTGTCTAGCGGGCCTGTCTGTTTACAGGCCCAACAAGTTCATTCAACTGAACCCTAGAATTAGAAACAGAGGAGAGAATCAGAGGACGGAACGACGGATTCGGGAGAACGAAATCCTCACCGCCGGCGGAAATTCTTATCTGTTTCGTCAAAGTCTACAAATTCGTCTCCGAAATTGATCGGTTTGAACCTGTCCTTCTCAATTGAATGTTGTTTGCTACGTTCTTAGTTTGTCGATCGTGAAAGATCCAAATTTTGACTTGTCTTTGTGCCTCTGGGGTTTGGATGAGAACTCCAGGGGCTGCTGCCTCTGTGACTGATCTGAAACTGTAAATTTTTGTGTAGCGGAAAGACGGAATGGCGTTGAGAGGGAAGTGGCAGCTTCAGAAATTGGTGGTCAGCTATTGCGATTGGGGAGGCAGTAGCCGGGGCATAAGGTCTTTCTCTTTCTTTTTCTCTTGTTTAAGTGCTTCTGGTTGATGATTATTGATTCTGGCAAGAGATACTTGAAATGACTTCTATTGATATTGAATCATGCTTGATTGTCTTTCTCTGGACTAGTTTGTGACCGTGCAGTGTTTAGGGCTCTGAATTTAGCTCTCTAGCATATAGTGTTACCAAATGTGTTCAAGATGTTGGGCGTTTGTTAAAGTTTTGGTATTAGGACAGTAGCTGTGAATTTGGCATTGGCTGATTAGATATATAGTTTGTGGAAGAAAGATAAAGCTTTGTTCTTCAATCATAATTGACTCCTTCCATTAATTGTAACCCTTTCAGTACACTTCTTATAATCCTTCCATAGAATAGAACATTGAACAGTGTTTTCTAAAATGCTTGGCATGGCAGGGCTTTTATGGAAAATCATCTGCCAGTTCTGAAAGAATACAACCCACAGCTAGAGGTGGTAACTGAGCTCATACGTGGCCAGCACCCGCATTTGAAGGCGCTTTATCGTGAGCACTCTCTCATCTTCTACTTTATTTTCCCCGTTCACACATGACTACATGAGATATTTTTCAACTGACAAGTGACAATATTTATACAAGTAACCTTCGATGCATTCGTGCAACATTTCAAATCTAGGTTGACTCGAACCCCCCATTGTTATCTCCGGTTCCAAACTCTAATTGTTGGACCGGTTCAATTATTAGGTTCCAAAACGCCTGTTTTCTGCTGGTTCAGTTTCGGTTTCGGTTCGAACCGAACCGGGATCCGGGCTTGTCTTAAAACAGGCTCAACTTCATTGAGTTTTATAAACCCTTCAGTTTCGGTTTCGGTTCGAACCGAACCGGGATCCGGGCTTGTCTTAAAACAGGCTCAACTTCATTGAGTTTTATAAACCCTATGAACGTAGGAAGGAACCAGAAACATAAAGAATCGAACTTTTTCTTTCTGCGCCAACGGCATATCATCTTTTCTGCCTCGTCAAACTCTACAATCGCGTATGCATTATTCAGGGTTTTCTCTCTTTCGTCTTGTTTGCAGCTCTTAAAAATCTAATTCTGATCAGTTCCGACTTGTTTGCTGAAATTTGAAAGTTGACCCCCCTTTCATGGCGTTTTTCCTTGTTCTCTATCTTCCCCTTCAAATTGGAACTTAATTTCATGGCCATTGATTTTGAGCTTCAAATTGGAACTGGGTCCAGATTGATACAGTATTTGGAAACTGCATCTGGATACAGCTCTCTGAATCATCGTTTCAGAGAGGTCACTTGTGTAGATGCGAAAGCAAACCTTATACAAAGTGGAGATTGATTCCATGTCGAAGACAGGATATGGAAGGACTCCAAACTTTGCCACAATTCGCTATCTCACTTAGACATTTTATCACTTTTGGTCTATTCCTACTCTGTTTTCAAATCTATGGCTATTAAGCTTATGAATTCAACCAAAGAACATGCATGAACTTGGAATTTTACTTAACAATGTGCCTGTGGAATATTTTGTAATGCCATGATGTTGATCACGGCCTTTACCCTAGAATTGACAAGCAAAAATGCAAAGATGTTTATACCGGTTCGGGTTCGGGTTCCATCCATCATCCATGGTTCGGGTTCGAGTTCGGGTCGACAATGGTTGAAAGGTTAAGTCACTAATGGAACTAAACTCTTTGTCAAACTCTCTTAAAAAGACGAACTCTTTGCCAAGCTAAACACATCCATATTCGAGCTTGAATTGGTATCAACCTAGATTTGAAATTTTGCACGATTGCATCGAAGGTTTCTTGTATAAATATCGTCAGTTGACCATAAAATAAATGATGTTATTGTCGTGTACCCTTTTTTCTCATGTGAAATTAACTTGTGTTTGGTGTCCTGGTGAATTAATGGATTAGATAACAAGAACGAACGAGTTGTCTGTGTGAAGAACCTGCGCCCAGAAGACATACTCTTGCAAGCAACCAGATTAAGGAATGCGCTTGGCAGGAAGGTGATAAAGTTGAAGACAAGGCATGTAACCAAACATCCTAGTGTACAAGGTACATGGTCAACCGACTTGAAGCTGTGATGAGGGTGGCGATCATGCTTATCTGTCCCTCCCTTATGTGCTCAGGTATTCCTGGTGCTAGCCTTTCGTTACAAGAGTTCAGGAAACAGTTAATAGGATGGGCTTGTGTTTCATTTTACGTTGCAACAGATTTTATTTAGCAATGTCCCAGTATCTGTTGAGTAATAAGCTTTTGGTCTGGACGCATGTCTGATTCGAAGTGTGTTTTGCTTATAAGGCATTGGGAGCTGAATGCTGATTTTAAGCCTTTATGCTATAGTTCATTATGTGCTTTTCCTCATGTTGTATATAGTCTTTCTTTTGTTTCCCTTGGTTTTTGGTGCTTCTTTTCATTTGTTTCTTGAAGCCCAAAAGGCTAATTGAAAGCTCGAAATCTGGAAAATGGTCACTAGTGTACCAGTTTGGATGATTAAATCTTGAAAATGGTCACTAGTGTACCAGTTTGGATGATTTATTTCAACAATATACGGTACCCTTTCTAATAATTTGGTCAATAAAAAACCTTTATATAAATTTGGACAAAATTACCCCTATAACTTACCATAAATATGTTACATAAATTTTGTGTAGGTTAAATTTTATGTACGATAATTTTATGTAGGTTAATTCTATTACATAAATTTTATTTATGTTAATTCTATTACATAAATTTTATGTAGGATAATTTTATGTAGAGTAATGTGGTACATTAATGTTGCTACATTAATTTCGACAAAAAAAATGTTGCTACACTAATTAGCTTGGTAAGCCTTGATTACACTAATTTAGATTATATACATCACTAGCTTATATGTAACCGATTTTTTATGTGATAGATTTACAACTTTATGCAACCAAGATTTATGTACCCTATTTCACTATATAATCCTAATTTGCACTGATCTTGGTACACTATTTTATGTAACCACGTACGATTATATGTAAACAACAAACTTTGTTCAACAACCATGCAATATGAACTTCTATCCCTTTGCCGAACACTCTAAATCTGAAGAATTCACCGGCAATGAACTTCTCTCTTTCTACGGGACCAATTGGAAAGCCGTCCAAGGCGGCAACGACGGTGGTGGCAAGAGTTCAATTGACTAGCACCGCAGGCGGAACTTGTGCATTCAATTCTTGTTCCCCAAAAGCCGAGATTGAGATCATCTAAAGGATGGCGAGTAGAAGGCTAGGACTTGAAAGGCATGTTGACAAGGGTGCGACGGTGTGGATAGAAGGTTGTGATGACAATCAAAATGCACAAGGTTACGGTTGAGATGTGTGATTTAGAACTAGGGTTATTATATAAAGAGTCACTACACTAAAGAAGAGATGTATTATGTACCGAGGTCTAAGGTTAATTTGGTATTTCAAAATAAAAGGGTATAGTCTTAGGGAAAAAAAATAGACAGGGGTATAGTTTTTAGAATTGACCAGTGAAAAGGGGATTACTATGGAAACTATGTCGAAAGGGACTCCCCACCAAAATTCGGCTCGCCGCTAACCACATCGGAGTCCCACAAGGTTGTGTATTCTGCAACAGTACAAATAAAGACGCTTTTCACTTATTTTTGGAATGTTCGATGAGTTCACAAGCTGTAAATATGTCCATCAAAAGCAAGATAGCCCAATCAATTGGTTCGCTGGACCCAAACATCTGGACCCCAAAACAATTCATAGAAGAATTTAAATCAAAGATCCCAAAGGAGAAATTTGAAACACTCGTCGATATCTGATGGTGTATCTGGTTCTTCCGCAACAAATTAACTTTTAACAATGACAACCACAACACCATAACACCAACAACTATGACTGAACTCAACAAAAAAACAAAGATTAGAATGGAAACAATCGATCATGCAAACTCATGAAGAAGAATCTCGATGAGCTCGAAAGATACATAAAAAGGGAAAAACCAAATGGACAGAACCCCCTAAAAACTGCATAAAGCTAAATTTTGACACTGCAGTTAATTTTAATAGTGTTGTCTCTTTTGGGTTCATTCTAAGGAACGACATAGGAACGCTTTAGGGTCATGACGGCAATTTCATCGGATGCGGTTCTATGGTTTATTTGGAGGCCTTCGCGCTCCGACAGGGGATCTTAGAAGCCATTGAATGAGGCATTCCCCGCTTGATTATTGAAGGTGACAATCTACAAGTGGTTAAAGCCGTGCAGGGTGATTAGAGTTGCCCATGTGAGGTAGAGATGCTACAGACGGATAGTACGTCAAGGGTTGCTTAGAAGGTTTCAGAGTTGGACGCTCACTCATGTGCCTCGTGATGCTAATGTTGTTGCCGATTTTATAGCGACCTCTTTTTGTTTTGGTTCTTATATTTCTCTCAACTCCGACCCGGTTCTTCGGGACCTCATCCGAAAGGATACTCTACGATAGTGTTTCGCCTGGGCGGCCTAGCCTAATCTCTTTCCTTATCCAAAAAAAAGTAATCCTACGCACATGACTCCACCTTCACTTTTTTCCAAAAACGGTAATGGTTAGGGGCCGTCCCTTACGGGAGCACCCTAAGACATCCTTTCGGATGAAAATAAGAAGTTCTGGCAATGTTGAGATGGTATTAATTAGAAGACTATGGCCCATTTTTATAATCAATCCAGCCACAATCTAACTCCACCTTCACATTAAGAACTCTAAGCTCAACTCTATAGCCATTAGCATTAGTTTGCTAAAAAATAAGAGGTCATTTTAGACTAAATCATACTACAAAATATAATCAACTTTGAGTAAGATAATGAATTTAGGGAGACTTAAAACTCTCATATCTTCAATGTACATAAAATTTAGATGAAAACATCTATTTACATAGTAGTTTTGGGAAGTCAATATATATTATAAAACGCGGTTGTTTTCGAGCCACCACGTCGATTCTTGCCCCGCTTGATTTTAATTTATTTTTTAAACTCAAATAGATAATAACAACATCATATCTTTTATTTTTCTTAATTATTCAATCCTTAATTCTATCTTTAAAGTCATGATATCTATCTTTAATTTTATTTTCTTTGAATAATTCTATCCTTAATTATTAATATGATTAAATGTTTTAAGAATCTAAATTCACTTGGAGATATAAATACACAATATAATACGAAGTATGCATAAACTATAAAACCTGTCATGATAATAGAAAATAAAAATATAAATTATTTCAATTATTACTTGCATTCTTAACGTGGTGATTTGCATTCTTTAATTTAATAATAGTTGGTTATATTGTAAGGAATATATTCTCTTTTACTTTTCTCTTTAGTTGGCTATTGATATAATTTTAAATAGTATTCTATCAGCTGTCAATTGAAGCTTAATATTTTAAGCATAATTGATTTAGGTAAAATAAGGTAAAGGTTAATATGTTTTGTGTTAAAATATGTTAATTCGTGATCTTTTGATGGAAGGAAGCCACTGATGAGAAATTTCATTAAAGGGGGCAGGATTTGAACTTGTAATCTTTCGAGTCACCACATTAATTCTGGCCCCACCGCATATTCGTGATTTTTTTTAAGATTTTGGCATGGTGAGGTACGGAAACATGTGAATTAACAACATCAGGTATGAACTCATGTAATTTAAATCCCAGAGTATAAAACACCATTAATTATTGGACAAGATTACCTTTGATGGACTACATAAACTCGAACTACTATTAGTACGTGTTCCTACACACATGACTCCACCTTGGCATTAAGAACTCTAAGCTCAACTAAGGGTGGCAAACGGGCGGGTCAGGCGGGTTTCGAAGGGATTGTTCGGGTTTCGGGTTGTTTCATATTACAGTGCTTTACATGTAATCAGGTAATCGGGATTGGTCGGGCCGGGTCGGGTCGGTTTTTTAGTTGTTGGACGATTCGGGCTATCGATTACAAATCAGTGAGGTGTTCGAGTTTGGATTTTATCTGTTTAAATAGTAGCTTTGGGGAATTTATTATGTAATCATTCAATAAAATTAATGTTTTGAGATATAAATATAAATGGTACAGGAGCTTTCTACAAAAAAAAAGTAATCAAATGGTACAAACTAACAAAATTTCTTTTTTATTATTTGTATCATTTAGTTAATCTTAAAGTTTTTACAACTTATCAAAATGAAATATTAAAGTTGTTATAGGTTTTTCATATATTTAGTGTATATAAAAAACAATAAAACATTCATTTTACTTTGAATTATAAATTAACAGAAGTTTTATAAAAAAAAATCAATAAAGGGTTAAAAAAATGACCTATCTTCAATTCTTTGTTCCCATTTAAATAAATAAAATACAAAAAATCGTTTTTGAAAAAATAAATAAACCAATTTAAACTAAAGGGATTTTAACTTGCAACGCAAGAAGTTTTATCATTAAAATAAAAATTATATTTTAGTATCAAATAATATTACTTAATTAAAATATTATTTTATAATATTTCCAGTCGCAATGAATTGACTTTAACTTGTTTACTGAACAGAGCTAGAATTACTCTTACATGACTGATTAGAAGAGTTGTCAAAACTTAATCGAACCTGCTAAGCTGACCCGAACCGATCGAAAAGTTTTAGGGTTGAATTTTGAAAATTTGAATCGAAAACCCAAAATGAACTAAACCCATTTTAACCCGAACCCGAATGGATTGAAATCCGAAACTCGTTGGGTTGACCGATATATTATATTTAAAGAATGTATAAAATTTATTCTTAAAATTACAATATATATCATTATAAAAATAAATAAATAATGATAATATTTATTATTCGATATTATTATTTAATTAAAATATTGCTTTAACATTATTTCAATTGTACAAGATCGGCGTGTATCAGACGCCCTATTCCACGTCAGCAGTAAAGGTTCAATCGGACAAATTTTATAAGTTGGGGGAGTTTAATAGAACATGTTTTTAGTTGGATGGTCTGGATAAAAAAAATTACGTACAAGTTCGGGGGATTGTACATGTATTCGACCAATTTAGGTCCCACGTCAACGAAGTATCAAGTATACATGAAACACGATTAATTATTGGAGATGATTTTTTTTTCTTTTATTTTGTTGGAAAACAAACTTTAGGAACTAGCTAGCAAATCTAAGTACATATATGAAGTAGTTCACAAGGAAAACAAATATTACTAGAAATAACAAAAGAACTATATACAGTACTGTTTTTGTTTACTTAAAAGGCAACAAAATAAGAAGTCGTTTTAGACTAAATCATACTGCAAAATATAATCAACTTTGAGTAAGATATGGAATTTAGGGACACTTAAAAATCTCATATCTTGAATATACATAAAATATAGATGAAAACATCTATTTAAATAGTAGTGGTTTTGGGACATTTATTCAGTACTAATTCAGTAAAATTAGTGTTTTAAGATATAGGTACAAATTCATACTGGAGCTTTCTACAAAGTGTAATCAAATGGTACAAACTAAGAAAATTCTTTTGCTAAAAAAACTAAGAAAATTCTTCTTATTTAATTTGTATCATTTAGTTAATTTTAAAATTTTTACAACTTATCAAAACGGAATATTCAAGTTGTTGTAGGTTTTTCATTCACTTAATGTATATAAAACACAACAAAATTTTCATTTTATTTTGATTTATAAATTAGCGGAAGTTTTTTTTTTAATTCTAGAAAGGGTTAAAAAATTCTTCGCTTTTATGTTCCCATTTAAATAAATAAAATATAAAAAATCGTTTTTAAAAAAGGAAATAAACCAAATTAAACTAAAGGGAATTTTGACTTGCGGCGCAAGTAGTTTTTATTACACCTATATATTGATGTGAGGTTATTGAATTAGATATAACACAAACAAAACAATACAATACTTGTGCATAAAGAAAGTAGGAGAACTAGTTTCGTAAGAAAAAGAGTAGGAGAATTAGATTTGGTACGTGCGCAAGACTTACGATTAGTGTTATTAATTTGATTTTTTCCCCACGGTGATTTGTTCTATTGCGTTTAAAATAAAAATCTAAGATCATCTATATAGTATGATAGTATGATGAGGTAATGAGCATGTGATTAACTTTGAATTTGTTGTTTGTTAAAAAAGATGGCAACCTTAAGCGATTTCCTAAGCAACATGGGAGATGGTTCGAGCGTGACATTCGACAAGGAATCCGATGAACTTTTGTTGGAGATAAGCAAAGCCTTTGTCGACGAGGAAGAAGCCTCGTACTATGTCAACAACGATTGCTTGCCTTACAAGAAACATGGGATTGGAAAACAGTTGAGAATAGACCCCTATGACTCCGACTTTGATCAAGAAGATGAGGGAGAAGTTGTTATGGATGGACAAGAGGTAGTTAACATGTTAATTGATCATGATTGTAGTTTAATCATCATAATAATAAGTTCGATCATGTTACTACATGTTTAGGAGTATTATATTATAGATGTTAGCATCAACCAACAAAAGAAGATTGTCATGTCTAAAGCTTGGTTAATTTCTGACTTAAGGTTGTACGTACGTAATGTCTCAATTTTTGTTTATGTCTTAATTAGGTCAATGAAATTGATAACTTGCTGATTGAGCAACCCCAAAGGAAACATGGCATTGGAAAGGTCTTGAGGGCTGTTCGCGAAGCCTACGAGAGGGCTGAGAAAGAAGGCGAAAACAAGATCAATGGACAAAAGGTAATTAATAATCTATATAGGTTAATCATGAGTAATTTGCTAGTATCACTTGCTTAATTGTTAAGAATTTTGGTTGTATAACGAACTCGCTTCTTTGACAAAATTAATTATATTAAGAGCCTTCTAATTTATACAACTTGTTCAAATTAATGCTAGGATGTGAAGGCAGTGAAGCCATTGAAAGATCGCGAGCAAGAGCTGAAAGCAAAGTTGGAAGCTACCAAAACAAAGCTCAGGCAGAATTACCAAAAAACTTGTAAGTGTTCCTCTCTATACATAACTCATCAAATCAATCTATAATCTTACATTTCATCAACAATAACTATGATTTGGATGTTTAAATTCACAATATATATGAGACTGACCAGGTTTACATGCAATTTGTTCATGTATAGTACCCACAAGGCATATCAAAGTTCTTGACGTGCCTGATCTCAAGCGCTCCAATCCGTGCCCGAAGAAGCCCGTGCCTAGGCAACGCACGACTCAATCAGTGCGAGCGCGTAAGAGGAAGCTAGGAGAAGAGGCCCGACGCGTCTATAAGAAGATCAAGACGGAGTGCAGAAACCGAACACTAGCGATATAGATCGATGTCGAGTTAGATGGAGTGCGCCTAGAGTTAGGAGAACTACATGCAGCTTGATCCCCGAGCACTAGGCTCGGGTTATGTAGGTAGCCGGTACACTTTAGGGTTCTTTTTCTTGTGCTCTACATGTTCGAAGACGAAGACGCGAAGGCAAGGAACCGGACGATCGTTGAAGCAAGGACATGGCATACAACATTCAATCAAGTTCACC
Organism: Polygonum maritimum; assembly: GCA_963924305.1. NCBI lineage: Eukaryota > Viridiplantae > Streptophyta > Magnoliopsida > Caryophyllales > Polygonaceae > Polygonum > Polygonum maritimum. The sequence goes on along the minus strand of OZ002729.1, from coordinate 45,429,681 downwards.
AAGCTAGCTTCTGGACTGGTTTTAGTACATTTGTTTGAAAACTTAATGCATGTATATTGGACAGGTAGATCAGTATGGGTGTGTACCGGTGCAGCTGCAAACATTGTAAACATTTTTTCTTGGTTCAAAAGAGTGACTTGTAAAATGTATACAAATGTTGTAGAAGATTGTATTATGTACGTACATGTACTACTTGTAAAATCCAAGTTGATGTATAGCAACAAAGCGCTTATTCAAAGCCATGATGGCGAAGTCCGAGTCCTGTATTTTTCAATGTTATGCCAAATTCTATTGAAACTCTTTTTTTTGGAGGAGAGGCGGCACTCTCCGGGCCCTCAAGGGGCGTTTTATTAAATTTCAAAAATGGGCTAAGTAGTCATCACTCGGGGGATAGCCCGACCCCTTACATCGTTAAGCAGCAAAGAAAGAATCCCCTCGGGAGGGGCAAGCAATACATGGAAACCTAAAGTAAAGTCAAAAGCTAAATTCGCAAGGGAATCCGCTACGGTATTCGCCTCGCGGTACACATGACGGAGTTGGATTGACCAACCCCTACTAATGAAGCCTTGGCATTGCATAACCAGGCTAGCAAGAGGATGACTCTTGTTAATCTTATTCTGAATCATGTTGATAACCAGCATGGAATCCGACTCAATCACGACCCTGCGAAATCCCTTGTGCCACGCCATCTTGAGGCCGTTCAATATCCCCCAAAGTTCCGCCATCGAGACCGAGCACGCCCCCACATTATGCACAAACCCGCCAATCCAATCACCATGGCTGTTCCGAATCGTTCCCCCAAATTCTATTGAAACTCTAGTTGACAAGGACGTAGCCCTTTTTTGGGCAAGTTTATTTCTAGTTTCATGTTTAATAATATAATGGCAGGGACTACCCTGTTTCTTGACCAAAAAATTAGACTTCAAAAATTATTTTTCTAAATTAAACACTAGAATTAACTTAAAGACTTGAAAGATCTTGACTATAGTATATAGATAAAACAGAAAAGGTTAGGGATTCAAAATAGAACAAGTACAAAGAAACATTGATATCATATACTGAGTGCCATTAAACAGGCCAAAATTCATTTGAACTGATAAACATCCTTAGGAAGAACATAATCTCCAAAAACCTTTCGATCAAAAAAAAAAAAAATCTCCAAAAACCGATCGATTTGAACTCGTCCTTCTCAATTCATAGCTCATATGAAAATTAATATTTATTACATTGATTTAAAAAAAACTCTGATAAAGAATCATTAAAATTAAACAATTAGTTGACTGTAAATGTTATAGCTTTCACAATACCTATGAGATTTAAATAAAATATATCTTTAATTTATAATAGTTTGTTAAATCTCGGTGGGTCATATATGACGTGGTCAGGTGGTACACAGGTCGGTTCGTGCGCATATGCGCGGTAAGCTCGACACATAAGCACATGAGGTTCCACATGTACTTATATGGTGGGTGGTTTAGGTTCTAAATCCCGATGTGGGATAAAATTAGTCTCAACACGCCCCCCTCAAGTGCAACTGCCTGGCCCCGCAATATGCCAATTGCACTTGACGTCTCGTGCCTTAAGGCCGGCTAGCCAAATAGACCTGGAAGTCGGGACCCGGACCCGGACCGAACAAGCTCTGATACTATGTTAAATCTCGGTGGGCCATATACCACCCACGTCGGTTCGTGCGCATATGCGCGGTAAGCCCGACACATAAGCGCATGGGGTTCTACCCTAAAACCAATTGACAATAGGAGGAGTAGTCCATGTACTATATGGTGGGTGGTTTAGGTTCTAAATCCCGACGTGGGATAAAATTAGTCTCAACATAGTTATATCATTTGTAAATTAATTTGTCTTTGAATTTCATTTAAACAATTCCCGGGTTATAAGTTATAACTAGTAGTCTAGTATACAGTATAGATAAGCAGGCCCAAATTGATTTGAACTGACAAACAGCCCTAGGAAGAACGTAGTCTCCCAAAACCGATCGATTTGAACTCGTCCTTCTCAATTCAACTCCGATTTGAACAATCCCGAATTCGCCATGGCTTGCAACATCCTCTCCCATTCCCACCCTTTCCATTCCCCTTTCCCATCCAAACCCTCCCAAATCAACCCCAATCGAACCCTAAAACTCACAGATCCAAATCCACGAACTCTAATCATCGCGAATTCGGGAGCCACTTTAACAAATGTCGAACCTGTACATGAATCCGACGAACTTCCCAAGTTCAAGTGGGTTGATATCCGCCTAACAAGTGCACAGGTCTCAGAGGAGCAGAGAATTGAGATTTCCAAGCTCCCTAGAAAGATGGCCAAACGGTGTAAGGCGTTCATGAGACAGATTATCTGCTACTCTCCTCAAATGGGGAGTCTTTTGGATTTGGTGTCGAGTTGGGTTCGGATTATGATGCCCATTAGAGCCGATTGGCTTGCTGTTCTTAATCAATCGAGCGATATGGACCATCCCCTCTTTCTCCAGGTAATTTACCTAGTTTAGTTTGGTTTCAGTTTTCAAGTTCATCTGCTTTTTGTTTTCTGATGATGAGAATTGAAAAGAATAGTGCTTTCTGAAGTGGGCATTGTGCTAGTGGGTGTTACAGCTTGCATATATTCATATAATCATAGTGACAATGAGCTTGCTGATGAGTAAGTAAGTTAGCTATGCATTTCAAGGACTTCATAAATAATGATGTCCTTATAATGATGATGAAGAACGAAGCTTTTTTAGTTGGCTTCAATTCAGTACTGTTTGGGTTTCTGAGGATAAGATTAAGAATGCATAGTCGGTGTTGTTCGAATCATGTTTCAGAAATTCTAGTGGTTGTTCTGCCAATGAGTTTTACAGCTTGCTTATATTAATGGTGACAATGAGCTTGCTGATGAGTTTGGTGCTTCTCAGTAATTGGTGTTGTGTAGTTGTGTATGCATTAGGCTGAGTTTCTCGTCGATCTGTGTTGCAACTTGTAATGATTATTGCTTTGCACTACCAGATTTGTGTATATCCTTAAGAATTTTCGCACAATTTGTCTGTCTGCCTATAGGTGTTTGAATGTGCTCCTAGAGAAGACTCGTTTGAAGCCAATGTTCGTGACTATACAAAGATGATTCATTTATATGCGAAGCAGAGTCGCCTTCAAGATGCAAAAGCCACCTTGTTAGCCATGACTCGGGAAGGCTTGACATGTGACCAAGTGACATTGACCACCATGGTCCACATGTACAGCAAATCCGGCAGTTTTGACAAGGCCAAGGAACTTTTTGACGAAATGAAACTCCTGGGCCAACCGTTGCATAAAAGATCATATGGGTCAATGATCATGGCGTACATAAGAGCCAGGCTACCCGATCAAGGTGAAGCGTTGCTTCTAGAAATGGAGGCCGGGGAGATTTACGCAGGTAGCGAAGTTTACAAGGCCTTGTTGAGAGCGTACTCCATGAAAGGCCATTGTGAAGGAGCACAACGGGTTTTCAATGCAATACAACTTGCGGGCACCTTCCCCGACGTGAAGCAATGTGCTCTTCTTATAAACGCGTATGTCGTTGCAGGACAAACCCAAAAGGCACACGCGGCTTTTGAGAATTTAAGAACGGCTGGTGTTGAACCCAGTGATAAATGTGTGGCCCTTTTGCTAGGGGCATATGAAAAGGAGAATGACCTTAATGCAGCCTTGGATCTGCTAATACATCTTGAGAAAGACGGTATCATCATCGGGAAAGAGGCGTCGAAATTGTTGGCTGCCTGGTTTAGAAGAATAGGAGTGGCAGAAGAGGTAGCACTCGTCTTGAGAGAGTATGCTGAAAAAACTGATCAGTTTGTTGCATAGAGGTGAGAAATCCAATAGCATATCATACCACACTTTGTTATAGCTACCAATGTGTAGTGCTTGCTAGCAAGAGCCAATTTTACAAGTTCACTGTAATTTGCCTGGGTTTTGATCAATGCATGTCTTAGTAAATTTGATAGTTCCATCATTTGTGATATACTTCCACACATAATACTAAAAATTCACATTGGCCCTCACTTGAAGAAGCTAATCTCATCCCCTAGCGTTTGTTTGGAACCGGCCGTGCGCTTTGGCAATGCTTTCAGAGCATGGTGACACTAGCGAGAGCGGAAATCCAGCAAGTCTGGCACCCTTCTAAGTTCTAACCCAAAGCTTACTGCGTTTTGGCAACGTTTACAGGCTATCGCGAAGACGCTCCAACATCGCCTAGCGGAGCCTTAAAACTAATGATGTGCTGCAAGCCCTACAACATGGTTCATGGGGCCTAGCTAGAGACTTACATGCACACTCCATTCCATGTAGAATTACACGTTTGTGTACGTGCATGCATGTTGCCTTATTTCTCCAATCTAAGACCTTAATATCCATGTTGCCATATTTGTCGCTCTTAAGCCTTCGGGCATTTAGTCAGGCGGTTACTAGTTCGACTCTCATGGACAGTGTCCTCGACCGAAAAATCTCATCTCTTAGGGTCTGCTTGGAACCGGCGGTGTGCTTTGGCAATGCTTTCAGAGCGTGGTGACACTAGCAAGAGCGGAAATCCAGCAATTTTGGCAGTGTAAAACACGCTTTCGTGGAGAGGCTCCAACATCACCTAACGGAGCCAAGCCATAGAACAGGATCCATGGGGCCTAGCTAGAGATTCAAAGGCACACTCCATTCCATGGAGAATTACACGTTTGTGTGCGTGCATGCATGTTGCCATATTTCTCCATTCTAACAACAACAACAACAACATTTATCCAGGTGGTCCCACATGAGCGGGATCTGGGGGGTCAAGATGGGGGTATTCCAAACCTGGATGGAATACGCCCGAAATAACCCAAGAAAAGCACATCAACCAAAACAGCGCCCACAAAGAAAAACTATACACCTACACTCTAAGTAAAAGCTAAAGCAAACTTAGGGCAAGGAAATTAGCAAAAAAAACTAACACCCTGGCTTTAACCTCCCGCTTACAAAAAGTCTGCTCCACCAACCCGGCTACAGGCTATCCACCACCTTGATCTTGTCCCTCCAGCTCTCTCTGCACTGAGCCAGCTCCACTGAGATTCCCAGCAGGTTAATATCTTGCTTAATGTTGTCCATCCAGCGCTTCTTCGGACGACCTCTACCCCTCCGGTAAGCCCCTAACTCCAAACGTTCACACCTCCTAACTGTCGCATCTGGGCTTCTTCTCTGGACGTGACCAAACCAACGAAGTCTCGTTTCCCGAAGTTTGTCTCCTATTCTAAGACCTTAATATAATTTGTCTCATCTATTAATCTATATATGAGATGCATTAGTTGTTAAAATGTAGAATACATGTTATGCTTTATTCTGATATAATTTTTGTGGCAATTGATCGATGATCCAATAAAACTACATCTCTGTTTTGTGAAGATCGATCAAGATGTCCCTAGAGGCTCCACTGATATGCATGTATTTGATCCATTTGAGTTGTTTATCTTTGTCATTTTGTGCATGTTCTTTTCTCAAATTATTGTATGTTTTTTTCCCTTGTTAATTAGACAGTGAAAAATATTATAAGTACACTTATTTGAACAAAGATTTAATTCAAATAATTTTAAAAATATTATAAAGATATTTATGTAAATAATTTAAAGTCTAAACCATCAAAATAAATATATAAGATTTCAATTAATAAATTTTAGTAGAGAAGGTAAATTCTTTTAAATCATTTAAAATTTACATACCCTAATTTAAGAGATCATGTTTATTTAATATAGATCTAGGTTCTTCAATAGAAAATCATATATATATAGATATAGTCTAGATTATTTGTTTTAAAAAATCTGATTTATATTTCAAAATACACTATATTTGATAAAAAATAATTTCATGATTATCTATCATAAATTACTTTCTAATTTTATCTTAATTTTATGTTCAAATGGAAAGATCATGTAATTTTAGTAGAGAAGGTATACTCTTTAAATCATTTGAAAATTTATGTTTAGATAGAAAATCTTATACATATAAATATAGTTTAGATTTTTTCATTTTTAAAAAAATCCAAATTATATTTAAAATTTTCAAAAAATCCTAATTATATTTCAAACATATACTGTAGTTGTTAAAAATAATTTCATAATTATATTACATTTTAAAAATTACTTTTCGATTTTATCTTGATTTTTTGTTTGAATGAAAAGATCATATTTTATGAAATAATAATATTTATTAGAAGATTGCAACTTATCATATAAAAGATGGTCTGATGGATTATTTTATTATATAGAACTGACACGTGACAAGAAAAATTGTGAAGAGAATGACTCCGCTTTATACTATACGGAGTACTACCTTACCTCATGACTTTGATTTTTTTTTTTGATCAAATTACCTCATGACTTTGATATTTTCCGTGTTTTGTATTTTTTGTCTCTCCCCCGTATTATGCTCCTTAATTAGGGCTTGTGTCCCACTTTTGGTTGGATTTGTCACTAATAATATGTATTTCTAATTTTACGTTAAACATAAATAAATATAAATTAATTCGTGTTATGTGACAAGAAAATGAACATTTTAGTAGATACTAGTTGATTAGCTAGTTGCTTCCTTCTCATTTTCCTCTCACATTATATGGAATATTAAAATTCCCTACTTGTTTTGTATCTATGTATTTAATTTCAGCTTGTTAATTGTGTTTAAATTTGGTTCCCTTGGTGCCCTTTGCAAAGTAGGTACGTACACATATGATTATGGTCACATTATACGTACATGATCTAAAAACATTTCTTTCGTCTAGTGTCTAAATGCATCGTATTATCCTTGCTCACGACCAGAAACACTTATTTGGACCTCCTTTTAAATTCTGTCATGCTTTCCTTTTGTCTTTAGAGTAGATTATTAATTATTAATTTATTATCAATCATAATAATAATAAAACAGTTGAAGTTTGTTATTTTAAAGTACTTTCTGACACCTATTTTCAAACTAATTTTACCTCAATAGAATCATTTTTCTTAATTGTTATAATCGCTTTTTTTGACTAGGAAAGAATTAGGAGACCGACTTAAATAACGAGAGTTCTATCGTCCTAGTCTCCTAGACCTTTAGATAGTGTTGATTCTCATGCCTCAAAGACACGGTTTTAATTTGACTATAAAGTTATTTTAGATTTTGTACGTATAATTTGTCCAAAAAATATTACAAAATTTTAATATTTTGTAATTTAATTTAATTTATTTGTTATGAGATTAGTTTTGATGTTATATTTTTTTTTTGTGCCAACACAGTTTTCAATTGAACAAAGATTTGCAGGGTTGTATTTTTTGTATAGGGACTGATAATCATTTTATCAATAAAGAATTTTTTTATTTTATAGTTATTTTGGAAAAAAATCCAAATCGTATAAGTTGTCTGAAAAATAGTGTTGATTTACATGCCTCGAATACACGGTTTTAATTTGACTAAAAATTCATTTTACATTTTGTATAATTTGTCTAAAAATATAATAGTAAATAAATTTAAAATCTTTTATTGTTTTATTTTATTTATTTGTTATGAGATTGTTTTTGATGATATATTCTTTTTGTGACAAAATAGTTTTCAGTTGAACAAAGATTTGTAGGGTTATATTTTTTATATAAAGACTAAATAATTTTTTTATTTTATAGTTTTTTTGGAAAAAAATCCAAATCATATACGGGTAAATCTTTTTTATATGTGGAATGTACAATTAAACTTTAACTAATAAAAAAAATTAAATTTCAACCAATCAGAATAATTGTAAAAAATGGTGATGTTCAATTTGGAGTTGGCATGAGTTTTTTTATATTATTATTTTAGCCTAATAAAAAGAATTTCAATGATATATTCTTTTATATTTTATATACACGTGGGGTTTACAATTAAATTTCAACCAATCAATTCAAATCATTTAGTAACATAATATATGAATGATGTGATGTGTCGTTTTAATTATTATTTTAACTTTCGCTTTAGTATATAGTCATGATATCGTTTTAATTATTATTTTGACCTCTCTTTTACTATATAGTTATTGTTAGTACACAAAATATGTCAGTGTACAGGTCTCAATTCCTTCTTCAATGATCTTCAATGTTCTTCCGCTTTACAAGCCTCTCTCCCTTCAATGACCTGCAAAACAATGGACCAATGGGCGAGCGACCCCTAATCCACCTCTGATGCTTAAGTCAGTAAGGGCAATGTCGAATCAAGGCGTCAGGCAGAGCGATAGCTTAGAACACATAACATACCAGGCACATGCATGCATGTGTATTTATAGAGGAGAGGGACGAGAGGGGGAGAGGCGCGCGCCCCTAGGTGGGCCGGCCCATAGGGTAGGGTTTCGCGATATCTTGCTCCCAAGTCAACCAAATATCTTATCTCAGGCGAAGATAAGATTCTCCTCCATAAATAATATCCTAACTGGAGTAACTACCCTAATAAAGGATATAGCATAATAAATATGGATAGCAAAATAAATAAGATAGAGAATTAAATGCTAACTAATTGATACGGAATTTTGCCCGTCCACAATGCCCCCCTCCGGGACCCATATACTCGTACACCCTGTGCTATCCCGGGTATAGGGACCGGAGCTTAAGCGGTGAGTGGCCATGCAGATTAGGGTGCTCTTATTCGTATATTCATATATTCGTACATTCGTACAATCGTATATGCGTATATTCGTACATCCGTATTCTTCAAATACGGGATCCGTGCAACTCCTACGCATTCGTATCGTAGGGCCTTCATAGGGTGTTTTCCTTGGCCAAGTTATTCCGTTAGCGCATCGCATAACGTTGGTATTTTTTTTTTTGTGCAAAACTCAATCTAATGCAAAATAATGCAAATTTCAAAAAAAATCAAATATGAAATGTCATGAACTAAGGACAAACTAAAAAAATGAAAACCTAAAGGGGGAGCCACATCAAAACCGCGTGGGAAAAAGAGTACCGCCCCCACTACATGAAATCCTAGGTCTCGGCTGACTTATCTAGGGCCGCGCAGGGCCTCAAGTCGCCGGATTCTCGCCCGCGCCCGCGGCCGTCCCCACCGTGCTCGCGGCGGTCGGGGCCGTGCTCGTGGCGATCCGGGCGGCGCTCTCGGTTGGTGCCGGTGACTATGTCCACTCGCCCGAGCCCTTTGTCGCCATCTGCGATCCTCTCATTGGGCCGGACTCCTTTCGCGCATAGCCTCGCTTGAAACTGGTTAGCCCACACCCGCACGATTGCGCCTTTGTCCATGAATTGGACCATCTGATGTAGGGACGAAGGTACCGCTCCCATGCCATGGATCCAAGGTCGCCCGAGTATCAAGTTGTACGGCCCTGGGACGTCGACGACTACGAACTCGGTGTGATGCTCCTTTCCGGCGAGATTTACTCGAGCCTTTAGGACTCCAAGTGGAAAAGTGGGGTATCCACCGAGTCCGGAAAGCTGCATACTGACCTCTTCAAGGTCCCTCTTGGATTTCCCGAGTGATTTGAGCGTGTCGTAGTACATCACGTCGACCGAGCTGTCGGAATCCACTAAGGCGCGGTGGATCTTGACCTCTCCGAGCTCCACCGTCAGGACAAGCGGGTCGTTATGCGGGTGTTGGATAGTTGCCAAGTCTTCGTCGCGAAAGACAAGTCCGGGTCCGCATGGTCCAAGTGAGGGGCGCGGCTCGGCATGTTGGACGCGCATCACCTCTAGCTCGTGGCACTCCCTGCGAAACCGACTTCGCGACACCGGATCATCTTCTTTGTAGAGAGCCGTAATAGTCTGGACCACCTCGATCTGCTCAGCACTCGTTCCCTCGTCATCCGAGGTCTTAACGTATTGCTTGAGGTGTCCTTTCTTTACTAGCTCCTCGAGGTATTCTTTGAGGGGCTCACAATCCTCGGTCATATGCCCCCGAGCTCTGTGGTACATGCACCACTTACGCCCGTGTTGGTTGTCCTCCGCATCCCCCTTTGGCGGGTACTTGAACCATTCAAAGTTCCGGATCCGAGTCAAGATACGGTAGATCGGAATATTGAATGTAGTGAATACGCCCTGGTCTACCCTTTTTCGCTTCCCGGTATTCGGCCTAGGCGACCCGCGCGCCCGGCGGGAAGGTGTAGGGGACCGATCGCCGTCGTCTTCGTCCTCCAACTTGGCATATTGATGGACCCGATCCTGCAGCTCATCGAGCGTGGAAGGCAGGCGCAAAGTCAGGCTCTCTCGGAGCTTGGACTTCTTTGGTACAGCCCGGCGGAAGGCGGCTATAGCGGTCTTCTCATCGCACCCGTCGATTTGAGCGTAGCACTCCATAAAACGGTTCGCGAACCGACGGAGGCCCTCATCCTTGCGCTGCCTTAGGCTGAGCAACGTGTCCAATGAGATCGCTTCTCGACTGTTGGCAATGTACCGTTTGGCGAAAGCCGAAGCCAACTGCCCCCATGACCGGATCGACCCGGACTCCAAGCTTTGGAACCATCTAATCGCGCCCTTCCCGAGGCTCCCGGGGAACATCTTACACATGATGGCGTCGTCAGAAGTCCATAACGCCATCTTGTGTGTGTAATAGGCGATGTGGTTCACCGGGTCCGACGCTCCGTCGTAGACCGTGAAGCTTGGTGGTGCGAACTTCTTGGGCGGCTCCGCCTGCTGAATAGTTCGATGGAATGGTGTAGAAGTTACCAAAGCCAACTTCCTATCCACTTGGTCCTGAGCCGACTGCTGCAGTCCTCCCTGACTCTTGATCAGGGCGAGCAGTCTCTTCTCGGTCCGCTGCTCGGCCTGAGCCTCAATCTCGCGACGCTCGTCGTGGTCAAACCTGTCCTCATCCTCGTCGTGTCGACTCATAGGATGGTACCGGTCGTACTCACGAATCCTCCCGTGCTGGCTCTCTGTCCCGCGGTCGCGGCTGATGGACCCGCGATCGCGGGTCGAGCCGCTCGCGGGATCGCCCGTTGCTGGCGGCGATCCGCGCCCGCGGGGCTTGTTTCCGCGCCCGCGGGGCTTGTTTCTGCGCCCGCGGGGCCCGTTTCCGCGCCCGCGGTTTCGGCGCCTCCTGCGGGGCTTTCGCTTGCCGTGATCGTTCCTCCGGGATTCGTACCCACTTTGGCCGTGGGCCCGTAAGCTCTCCTGCTCCGTGGCACGGGAGTCCTCTCGCAGATCCCGACTCCTGGTACGCCTATCCCTCTCACGGTCTCCGCCTTTCCTTCGGCCCTTTGGGGCTCTCCGGTCGCTGTCCGAACCGTCGCTTCCGTCACCCATAGGTTCCAGGGTTTAGCGGTCATCGGGAACCTGGATGACACTAGCCAAACGCTGCGGTTGGTGACCTTCGTCGACCGGGCGCTTTCCTTGCATCTTCTCCAAGGAGAATTTCAGTGCTGCAATCTCCTTCTTGGCCTCCTCGAGTTGAGACTGAAGGTAAGGCCTTTCCTCCTCGCGATCCCTTCCCGTCATATCGCTTGTTGGTCCTGCGACATCCCTCAGCCCAACCCTCTCACTCGTTCCGCGCGCACCGCTCCGGTGGGCTAGCGAGCTATCGTGGTCATGCGAAGGCTCTTGGATGCGAAGGGACGAACGATCACGCCTTCTTCCGGGAACGGAGTCACGCGAACTCCTGATCGCCATCAACTCGGGCTGGAATAAGTAGTCGAGGTCAGCCTGAGTCTCGATAGGTGGACCTGAACTACTCACCACATTCGAACCAACGCGCTCGAACCGCAAAGCGTTGTTCGTGTCTTGGAGATTACGAGGCTCCTCGTAACCCTCATCCGCGCCTCAAAAGGGGGATGGTGATCGCGGCGACCGAGGCGATCGCGAAGATCCCCGGTCGGTGTGTTAGCCGCGACCGCGGGGCTCGGATTCGCGCCCGCGGCCCGCGTATCGCCCGCGACCGCGGGGCTTGTGCCCGCGATCGCGGGTTGTCCCTGGCGACTGCCGCGCACAGCCTCGCGGCTCTCTGCGCGGTCGCCGACGTGGTTCTCGGCCACGGTCGCGCTGTGAATGGCGGGGGCGACGTGGTGGCCAGCGTCGTCGGCCTGGTTGTCAGCGATGGCATTGCCCCCAGCGTTTAGGGTTTCGCCGTCATCAACAAACACTGCGACCTCCTCCTCTGGGATGGATCCCAAAGTCATCTTCTTTAGCGGGAAACGTTTCTCGGATCGATAATCAACGAGAAGGACGTTCTACCGTTCCCCACAGACGGCGCCAAATGTTAGTACACAAAATATGTCAGTGTAAAGGTCTCAATTCCTTCTTCAATGATCTTCAATGTTCTTCCGCTCTACAAGCCTCTCTCCCTTCAATGACCTGCAAAACAATGGACCAAGGGGCGAGCGACCCCTAATCCACCTCTGATGCTTAAGTCAGTAAGGGCAATGTCGAATCAAGGCGTCAGGCAGAGCGATAGCTTAGAACACATAACATATCAGGCACATGCATGCATGTGTATTTATAGAGGAGAGGGACGAGAGGGGGAGAGGCGCGCGCCCCTAGGTGGGTCGGCCCATAGGGTAGGGTTTCGCGATATCTTGCTCCCCAAGTCAACCAAATATCTTATCTCAGGCGAAGATAAGATTCTCCTCCATAAATAATATCCTAACTGGAGTAACTACCCTAATAAAGGATATAGCATAATAAATATGGATAGCAAAATAAATAAGATAGAGAATTAAATGCTAACTAATTGATAGGTAATTTTGCCCGTCCACAATTATTATGATTGGATGAGATCTCTAAGATTGCAAAATGTTGTCATAGCTCAAGCTAAGAGTGTTTTGATTGATCTTTGCGATGTGATCGATCAGCCACCTTGTTGATTTACTCAATCATGTGGATCAGACAACAAAGTGCGAACATTTGAAAAGGGCAAAGAATGTCGAAAACCATCACTCAATCTATGTAATGTAACTATTATAGTCATATTTGATTTGCAAGAAAAATACAACTTCTCAAGAAATCGTCCAAAATGAATTGTTTGGTTAAGTTTGAGTGAACCCAAAAAAATCTCACAATACGTCAACATAACTTCATCCAAAACTAACTAGAAGCCCTTGTTTGGTTGCAATGCTTGCGTTATTTTGAACCATATTAATTCGTAATTTCTTAGTTAGCTGAATTTTATCTTTAGATTTTGCGTTGTTGTATTGTCTGTTTCAACATTTGGTTCTTGTTGAGGAGATTAAAGAAACTGTTGGGCTTTGTTCCTTTCTTGTGGAGACAACAAGGGGGACCTCTGTCTTTTTATTTTAGCTGTTTTTAAGAATGTCTACAACAATTATTGGAATTTTATTTGTTTTTCTTTTACAACAGAATTTTGATATTTTAAGCCTTAAAATCTTAGCTAAACACAATGCAAGTCTGTGGACATGGATATGGTTAGGCCAAATAGGATCCGAACTGAATCCTCGGTCCACAAAAAACGGAAAAGTCGGTTCCTATCAAACCAACTTTTTTTAAAGATATGATAAAAATTACATTAAGTTTAATGTTATATAGTTTATATTATATTTAAGCTTTACATTTATCTTATATACCTAATAATATTATATTTTTCATAAATCATATATGATTTCTCTAACTATATTTAAGAGCCATACAATACGTCTACGAAAAATATTATCGTGAGAAAGACCCAAACTATCTTTTTCTCGATCAACGACCAGAAATGAATGTGATCAAACCGATCATAGAAAAATTATATAAGAAGATCTATATTAACCAACCTAAATAAGAAAAATGCATGAACCTCTCCTCTTACGTACATTTGGGAAAAGGTTCATGCATATACACTCAATTCATGGTAGCCAGGTTTTATGATTTGTTTTATTAACTGTTTGCACCTTTTCAACTAAAACAAAACAAAGCCCAAAAACATGCAATGATTCAAGTCTTATGATGACTTTGAACTTTCCACAAGACTAAGAAGTAAATATTCTAAGAATTCCCGACAATGTTATATGTCCTTTCGTCAAATTCCTTTTGTTTTCATTACATGCACTATGTAAATAAACATAATTATATTTCATCAGTATTTTCAAATTTAAATGGTTTAATTTAATCTCTAATAACCTGAGAACACTTAAATATTTCGATCTAAAATATCTCTACGTTATTTTCTTATAATCCTACAAATTATTACTGAAACTTACATACATATAATCCTACAAATTAATATCTTACATAATCCTACAAATTTAAATGGTTTTCATCACAAGCATATGCCCATGTTATTATTACTGAAACTTACATAATCCTACAAATTAATATCTTGTTCGAATTTTCCAACATATTCCCAAATATTTAATAAATGTTCTTAGTTACTTCAAAGCTGACCGGTTCAAAAAGTGTATTGTTACATATACTTACATTGATATAAAGTATGGCGCTCCTCGCTTTATAGGAAAATAAAATGTAGATTTCAATTCATAAATTTTGGAGTGTTCAGGTTTAGGGGTGGGAATTGGTCTAAAACCGGACTGGACTAGAATTGGATTTCTCCAATCTTATGGATCGGGGACCGGATCTTTTTTCAAACCGGTCTGGTCTAGGTCTGGTCTCGGTTCCGGTTCGATTTTGGACCGATTTTTTATTTAAGAATTTATAATTTTAGCATTAGTGCATTAATTTAGTAAACCGGGCATGTGTTGATGTTCTGTGTTCAAACCACTATGTGATCGACTAGCAACTATCATTATTTTGAGGACTTGATAAGGGTATAGAGGTTTTGATTTGGAGGACGATCTCAGTTGTTCTACTTTGATGGTCAAAGTTGTTTTTGAAGAGAAAATAGTTTTGTTGTATTAAAAGATGTAAAAAGTAGAGAGGGATTTTTGAAGATAAAAAGAACAAGACCGATGTTGTGATTCTTGATATTTTTGACATTAATCGTTCAATTTTTTCTCCTTAATATATATTCCTACTTTTCATGGTAAAAGAGTTTATTTGTCGGATGTAAAAAAAAAAAAGGTTCAATTTTGTGTCACACTACGCTAATAAAAGTTTATTTTCTTCTTTTTAGTATATCAGCTCCCAAATCTTTTCTTAAAGCCCGTTTTCACTCGAACTCAACTTCCCCTATTACTAAGATTGGAACATACCCAAATTGTTACAATTATATCAAAACATATATATACAATGTCAAGAAATGACATCCTGTTTTGTTAAAGTCTCGATGGGTCAATATTAGACTTGTGGATAGGTCTAGATTTATTAAGTTTAGTGAATTTCATCCTAAACAAATTGGTAATTAATAGGAAAGTAATCGATCATCTTATACATTAGACTATTTTGTCCTAAACTTTAGATATGAGATCTTTTGTTTCCCATCCCCGCCTAACTTAAACCTATTAGTTAAACCCAAATGTATAGAAAGTTACCAATTAGTTAGCATCTATCACGTAGCCTCACTACTTCCCAACTTCATCTTTCATTTCTAATAATCCCTTCTAGGCCCCGTCTAGGGGCTAGTCGATCCTCATCCGCCTAAGTGCCTAACCTTTTAACCCGACTAGGCGGTGCCTAGGTGTCCGTCTGAACCGCCTAGACAACCGTATAGGCCGCCTAGGCGCTAGGCGGTCCATCTCCGCCTAAAGGTCACCTAGCGTTTTTTCTAACATTGCTTTCATCTAATTAACCTAGTTCAGATGTGAACACACCAAGAGCTAGTTAGACATAGAATCATTTTGTATTACCAATTAGATCATAAAAGCAATCTTCCTCTCAAGTTGTACTATTAACTAGTTAGCGGGGCCCGTCCGATGGACGGACATTATATATATTTTTAATAAAAAGATTGAAACAAGTCTATATAATTTGGTGGTTAAATTTGGGTTGAATCAAGATGGGTCATCTTGAACCAAGACGAGGCCCGAATGGTGGCAGAGGAGGTCGGGTTTGATGTGGTCATCTACAAGCCGTCGGGTTTGATGTGGTCATCTACAAGCCGTCGAACAACTTTTCATTGTGTGACGCGCACAAGCTCATTGACGGAGGCCATGCATTGATTGGGGCCCACGGGGCTCGGAGATCTGTTTTTCTGGAAGGCGTCTAGTGAGCATGGTGACCAATTGAGTGGTTGTGTATATGTGTTACTTGTTAGTTTTCTTTTGATGTTAAATGCCCTTGACACTTATAATTTTCCCATATTGGCATCGAGTACAAGGATTGGAAGTTTGGAACCAAGTATGTAATTGTGGATCATTTTTTTGCAATAACATTTCCAAACGCTTCTCCTTCGCCCTCAACCTCCGCATCTTCTCTTCCAAACCCCGGGTTGTCTCCTCCACGTGCGCGTGGCTCATGGTCACCAATTGATATGTCTGGACGATCTTCACACACCAATCGTCCATAACTTTCTTCTCGACCTCCAATGCCTTCTCTCTCATCTCAAACCCCGAATTATTTTGTATACATTTGCACTAAATGCAATTCAAGATCTATTGTTTAAATAACATAACACATATTTTGTAAAATCATAATTATATGTCACATGTAAAATATACTTCTTTTACATTTATATCTTACGTATATTGTCATTTATTATGATAAAAAGTAAGACTCTTGATCTTCTTAAATCAATCTCTTCATCTTTCATTTTTTAATGGCATCTATGAGTGAAATATCAACAATTATATTATAATATTTACTATTATAAAGAGGGTATTTAAATAGACATTATAACAAAACATAAACAATACAATAAAAAAGTAAAAAAAAAAACAAAATAAATGGATGATCCCGTGAAAGGGACAAGCACATGCTTCTTAATGTTAACCAGCAACTCCGCTTCCTGATGAACAAAATATAAGATCATTAGGTCAAAAACACATCACAGCATTTCACAAATCATGTGCATTCAATCATGACTGACCCTTGTCAAATTTCATAGTCGGACATTTTTATTACATTTATTATCATCACACTGAAGTATACACTGTCAATTCTAAAGAACAAAAAAAATATATGTATGTGCTTATTCGGTGGAAAAATACAACCAGAAAGTTTAAGAAATTGTGCATTTAACTAAGCACGTACAACACAAATATACTAAAAAGTTTCCTAACACATGGGCATCCAATCATAAGAGATGACTGGATATTGCGATGCATATATTTTGCAATCAGAAATCATACATAGACTATATTTGTCTAAATGAAATGTATTATCAACAGACTGTACTATGCATCCTTTCTGCTCTAAAATAGAAAAAAAAAACATTTATCTGCTATATTTTGATACTTAACCAAGTGAAATAGTAAGGGTATAGATAATTAGTGGAAAATCAAGTTTTTACACAGCTAGTACAACTATCCTAGCAATCACCTTTCAGCATACATGAGAATGTAAGGATCAAGGGATATTACGGGCTACTGCAAGTTCCAACCAATTATTAAAATGAAACAACATACCATGCATGACAACCTCTTAACTATTATGAACACGGATTGTGGGATCTAAATCTATAAATCGATTATGCAATGTGAAATACCTCGATAAATTACAGCAGAAAAGGCGGGAAAAAAAAGAACAAAAAAAATTCCTATTCATATCCATACTCACCTGGAAAACCTCCAAATGAAATTTCCCAGACATCTCAACAATGCAAATTTTTGCAAATGGAGTCAAGTTCTGATGCACCACCAAAACGCCTCGGGAAACATTATCCGACTTCATGCGTTCAACATAAGTCTTGCTATTTCACCTGGAAAATATATATTTAGACCCAAACAAAAACAAACCAATCAGTACACTTTTAAAGAAGGGTATTCACCGATTAAAGATAACAGGCTACATAAAAATCTCATCAGCAAAATATTTGCACATTAGGGCCTTTTTACTATATAAGTAACCAATCAAAGTGCACAACATGTTTTTGGTTCGTTATCTCGTTATTTCACTTTATGCTGGATTCAATTGGATTGTGTTCTCATCCTAGAGTCCCAGACCTTGTACCCCATCAACAAACTATTTGAGATTCTTTTATCAAAAGAATGGTATTGAATTTTAAGTCCTCATTTTGATCATACAACAAGACAGCAATTCAGAGGCCATTTAGAGCTTAGCCATCCATATTCAACAAGCAAATCAGAAGACATGGTGACATTACCTAATCACTGCTATCATTCCTCCTAGCTTTATTAACAGTGAGGTCCTCCCTCTTGATGTTCTCACCATACTTGTCAATAAACTGGTTTTTTGTCATTTTAATCTCATAACCCGTGACTAAATAGGAGTGTTTGGTTCTTCCAGCCAACACCTGTTCACGAATATTGTCAATAAAATAGGTAAATCCAAACAGAAATCTATACAATCAAGGGAAGTAATCCAAAACTAACCATGATTTTCGTTTGAATTAAATTGTTTTTCACAATTAGGCCAGAACACCGAGATTCCTGAAGAGCAATCTTGCTCTTCTTACTGTGCTTGGCGTGTATAATTTTCCTGGGAGCTTCAACTGTCATGTTATAGCACAGCAAATAACAAATAGGGTGAGGTGAAAAAAGAAGCATTAAGAACAGTAATAAGCAGATACAGATAGGACTAAAGTTCAGATAAGAGCGAACTAACCCATAAACCGGTAAGAAGCAGAGAGGTAGTAGAAGAGAAAGGCAAGCTATGGCATATATAGATGTACATATAGGCCAATAGGCTCAAGAAGGAAGAGATTGTTTTATACAAATAATGGGTGGTGATTTGGGACAGCCTCTCTTTCTTCTCGTCTTGGCTCATCTGCTATTGCAGACACTACAAGCTACAGAAAGCACTATCTCCCTTTGCTCTCCCAATCAACACATAAAACTCAATATCGCAACTAAATCGCATGAGGATTGAGGCGAATTTCCAGAGAATCAGGCCTCAATCGATAGATCTGATCGAGCAAGCGAGTTTTGAGAAGGAATTGGAGTACCTATACACATAGATGTCACGGCCGGGGATGAATCGGCGTTTGAGGCAGCAGGACTGAGGAGTGGTGGCAGCAAGGTCGTAATCAGCCGAGTGCCTCCTCGTAACTCTGGGAGAGACGAAGGCGGCGACGGAACTCCTCTAATCCGGAGTCAGCGACGGCGAAGAGGCCTCCGCCTCGGCGATGGATGCTTTCGGAGGCTGAGGCGAAACGGCGAATTCGACCGACACCGGCTTGGAAGGAGCGACGGCGAACTCGGTCATGCTGGTGGTTCGCTTGATTTGATGGCAAGGCCTCTGGACGAGCAACACCTCAACCTAAATTGGAGGTGGGGATTGAAAGATAATTGCAAACAGAGATACCCCATTTGAGAACACTGTGGGGTTATATATACCTCGAAGAAGTGGCTGCTGGTGTGCCAAAACTGTTGAGCATTATATTCCAGGGGAAAAAACGCATGGATGGCCATGGTAATGAAGATGGTACAATTCAATGTTGGATTGCAAACCATCGGTGAGAGGCAGTTCAGTTCATTGGGCAGAGGTTTTGGGGTGAATTAACAACATTTAAGTTTTATAGATGTGTTGCCTTTTTCAAGTTGTAAAGATTACTTACCACTAACCATCAAAAGAAAACCAATTAATCTAGAAATTAAGGGACCATTTTAGGGAAGGGAGGAACAACGAAGATGCATGTGGGGTTCACTTATTCTCCTTCCCCTATCAAATCATTAAATTCATTTGTCATTCTTTTCGGACACACTTTTAATTATTTGCCAGACCACACCTTTATACCCCTTTAATCACCTAATTAGCCATCCCTCCATTTTGCAACCCTTCTCTATATAAATACCCTTTTCCCATTTCCCCAACTTGCATCAACCAAACACCTCAAAAAACCTTTAAAAAAGGTGCATTTCAACATGGCTTCTTCCCATCAACAACAACAACAACAAGAATTCCCATTCTCCATTGAAAGCTTCACATATAGTTGGTGCATCAATCTCAACCCTCCATCCTTAGAAAGCCTCAACAACTCCCTTAGATTCTCCCTTGATCACACTCTTTCCGACTACTTCGACATCGACCTCCTCTGCCTCGAAATCGAACCTTCTGATGATCATGACTATGGTCATGGTCATGGTGTTGGGTCACACGGCGTCTTGGAGCGTTCTTCTCGGGATTCAGGCCAATCGGGTTCGGGTTCAGGATTGAGGAGGTGCAAGAGTTTCATGTCAAAGAAGATCTTGAAGAGATACTTGGGCTTGTTTGTGAGGATGTTCATTTGGAGGAAACTAAATAGGGGAAACAAATCAAGAAAAAGGATGAGCTCAAGAGTGGATGCCATTGTTGATGATCAAAGCTTCAATTGTACGGCAGATTGGAGAATCTCTTGTGACTCTGAGACCTCTATTCATGAGGCTGTTCTTAATTGCAAGAGATCCATAAGCCCGCGCGCTCCAAACGGAGCCTTAGCGTAGATAATTAATTAAGTCCTAGTTATGATTTAACTCAAAGCATGTGGAAGTTATATATGAGCAAGTGATTAATTTTTGAGTATCTTTGCTTTGGATATATGGTTCATGTAGACTGAAAGAGATTAAAGGAAGAATAAAGAGTGTAAGACATATAAGATTAACTAATTGTTCCTCTTGTTTTTTTTTTATTTTACTTATTGTGAAAAAAAGGGTTCCAGCTAGGTATTAAATAATATATGTGCATGGAATCTTCTTATCCTGTACAAAAATTATATGTTTGGCTGGTAATAGAATTGAAGAAGCCGCCGACGTATCTTTTTAAGGTTTTTGTCCTTTAAGTTGTCTTGTGGCCAATGAGGAATGTGTTTTGCTTGTTGTCCATACCTCACAATTCAACTACACTATATAGTAACAAAAATGATGTGGGTAATTACTAATCCTGCCAAACCTTGAGCAATCAAAACCAAACTGGCCAAATTGGAAAAAATAACATTTTGATATAATTAACTTCTTGACCCGGAAGTGGACCCGACTCTATGTATAATTGATCCGAATCCAAAATGATCTTACTGTCTCATTTGATCCTATGTATAATTGACCTAAAGTGGACCCGATCATATGTATAAGTGATCCGAATCCAAAATGATCTATCTTACCATCTCATTTGATTGTTTGACAATGTGATTAGACAATTGTATGTTACAATAATTGCACAAGAACAAGCCAAAAATAAAGACTAGTGTTTTATAGTGTAAAAATTGGACCCAAAGATTGAAAATTAGCCAAAACTTTGTACTTGGATTATTCATAATGTGTCATGAAAATGTACTTTAATTATATTGAGTATGGGTGGAAGTGGGTATGGGTATTCAATTGACGCTTCGATTAATTGGATATCAATTGGATTAATATACCGGTTATTAAGTTTCAATGACCATAAAATTACTTCGACCAAAAAAAAAGACCATAAAATTGTCATACAATAAAAGAGAAAGAAAAATCAGATATTAAAAAGGTCCACACCTGTCTCTTTTTTTTTGGTCATACACCTGTCTCTTATTTGTAAAGTACTCCGTAATAAATAAATCTATTGGACGAGATTGAATAAATAGATCTACTAAATAAATCTAACAATCTGGCAGATATATACTTGCTATAATAATTACATTGATCCACTAAATAAATCTACAATCTAAA
Organism: Polygonum maritimum; assembly: GCA_963924305.1. NCBI lineage: Eukaryota > Viridiplantae > Streptophyta > Magnoliopsida > Caryophyllales > Polygonaceae > Polygonum > Polygonum maritimum. Next base: position 45,408,138 of record OZ002729.1, on the reverse strand, counting down.
TTAATTTAACTTTCTTAAATAAGTTAAGATATTCTAAATCTCATGGTTATATATGCTTTACCAAAATCTTTATAATCGAGCCAATTATTGTTTCTTTTGTTTTTTGAAGCGCGCAATTGTTCGAAAATAAAATGAGGTAGGCAATGTTTATCTTGATCAAAAAAGGCATGCAATCATCATTCTGGTCACTTGATGGTTGTTTTTGTAATTGTATTGGCTCATGTGACTGTGTAAGACTTTAAAAGTATTACAATTGGATTGCCAATAATTGAAATATGCTTATAAAAAAATACAAATAAAGTATTAGTACGAAGGAAAATGCTACACTTCTCGCAGTTTCTAGCGATAAAGGTGATCGCATCCTATGTGGCATGGGACAACTCTCCACCAATTTCAGCTTTTTACAATTAATACAAAAAAAAATTAAATCCTTCACATCCAAATTCAAAGAGGAGAAAAATTCTTCCCCGACTCCCTTTTCCCACTCTCTTTGTGCAGTCTGCCCACTCGATCCGTAGTTGGACAAGGAGCGGTACCGGCCGCCGCCCTCGCGATTTCCGCCGCCATTGGTCCGCCTCGCACCTGGATCCGCCCTCGCCGTCGCTCCCCGCCCCGCACTCGCACTCGCTCCTCGCACCTGGCTCCCGCCCTCGCCATCGCCGTCGCTCTTCGCTCCTCGCCCCGTACTCGTCGTCGCTCCTCGCACCTGTCATTCCTCGCTCTGCCTTCGTTGTCGCTCCACCTTCATCTTCGCTATGCCCTCTGGCTTTGCCGGCGATAGCTAAGACGGCCGCCGATCTCGGATAAGCAGCTTGGAAGAGAGGCGTCAAGTTGCTGATGGAAACCAAAGAATTGAAACAAAACTCAACAGGAATTCATTTCCATGGTGGAATTCACACACAGTTTGATTTTTTTCTTTTTTCACAGCTTAATATGCGAAAAACACAAACGTTCTGTTCCTCCAAATCAGATATTTTTGAGCCGGCCCCCAAACCAGATTTTTTTGTTTTCAGTTCTTTTTGCTTTGATTACTATTGTTATCAAACATAGTTGATAGTTGTTATTCCCATTTATTTTTACTTTACATGAGCTTTAAGTTTTATTGAACAGAGTACCAGTTCATATACATTGAGTTTCATTTCAAATTCAATGTTCAATTCAGCTATAACCAAACAACTATGTGAAAGCAAGTCAGATCTGAGTTGTTCCACAAACATCTAGATTGAAAATTTCTCATTACTCAGGGAGCTACAAGTAAAAGCAACAGAAATTCACCATGAGCATCCACAAACCCTAATTCAACCACTAGAGATCCTACAAATCGAGCATAAAAACAACCGAAATCTCAACCGCCAAAAACGTAGAGCGTTCTTCCCTGCCTTTTGAGAGCGTAGACGACATCCATGGCGGTCACCGTCTTCCTCCTGGCGGTCACCATGTGCAGCGAGGAGCGAGGGCGAGGGCGGAGCCAGGTGCGAGGAGCGAGTGCGGGGCGGACCGATGGCCGCGGAAATCGCGAGGGCGGCGGCTAGAACCGCTCCTTGTCCGACGACGGATCGAGTGGGCAGACTGCACAAAGAGAGTGGGGAGTCGGGGAGAAAGGGAGGAATTTTTTCCCTTTTTGGATTTGGATGTGAAGGATTTAATTTTTTTTGTTATTAATTGTAAAAAGCTGAAATTGGTGGAGAGTGGTCCCATGCCATGTAGGATGCGAGCACCTTTATCGCTAGAAACTGCAAGAAGTGTAGCATTTTCCTAGTATGAATGATTGTATTATAATCATTTTTGAGATCTCTCAAGAATTCCCAACCACTCTCGCATACATTCTCCAAATAAAACTCAATACAAAAATATTGGGAAGAAGGCGTCAAATGGCATGCCTTGACTGATTACTTAAACAATTAACAATGGTCAATGTGACAACAATATATTTGCCAATTGCCATATGCTCATGCTATTTTTTTTTTTAATCGGTGAAGATTAGGATCTCGCACTAGGGCGTCGGGATTTCTAGCACATCCTTTCGGATGAGAGTTAAAAGCTCATGATGGTTCCAAATTGTTTCCTACAAGAGGTTGTGGCCCAAGAAAGCAATTTTATCGGCCACAAAATTTCACTGCCTACTCCCATGAAATATGACGACTAACTCGAGCCCCCTTAAGGATACGAGAATGTCTGTAATAATTTTTTCAATTTCCCATGGGAAACGATTCTGTCCTATTATAGCTTTGATAACTATAATATTATCCCCCTCCACCTCGATTTTTTTAATGCCCAGTTGCTTGACCTTTCTCACTCCATCCCATAGAGCCATTGATTCCGCCAATAACACCGACACTTTTTCGTATGTTCTGACTGGTCCGTCAACGGGTTTTCCATATTCATCCCTTATAACCGAGCCTCCTGATGCATTCCCATTACTCAGTTTAGATCCATCAAAATTCAGTTTTGCATACCCTTGAGGCAGTTTCTTCCATTTTCCCATTTTATTCCGTGAACAGCCTCTTGATCCATTACTCTTGTTCACATATTTTTCTTCATCCTCATTCCATTGCTTCGCTTAACGTTGTGCTAGTTGGTTGTGAATATATAGGTTGAGGTCTTGTATGGGGTAATTTGTTATTCTCCATTGAAAGCTTCATGTATAGTTGGTGCATCAATATCAACCCTCCTTCCTTAGAAAGCCTCGACAACTCTCTTAGATTCTCCCTTAATCACACTCTTTCCAACTACTTTGATATCGACCTCCTCAACCTCGAAACTAAACCTTCTGATGACCATGATCATGATCATGGTCATGGTCATGGTGTTGGGTCACATGGCATTGGAGCGTTCTTCTCGGGATTCAGGTCAATCAGGTTCGGGTTCAGGACTGAGGAGGTGCAAGAGTTTCATGTCAAAGAAGATCTTGAAGAGATACTTGGACTTGTTTGTGAGGATGTTCATTTGGAGGAAACTAAATAGGGAAAAAAATCAAGAAAATGGATGAGCTCAAGAGTGGATGCTATTGTTGATGATCAAAGCTTCGTAGGGCAAATTGGAGAAGTTCTTGTTGGGTTCTAGGGATACAAACGCAGCGGAAAAACATTAACTTTGATCCCAAACCCTAGTCTAGGATCCGTATGATAACGTAGAACATGTAATAGGTTTAGTTAATTACCTCAAGGAAGAAACCGAATTGTAAGTTCAAACCTTTCTGTGTGATCACCAAAGAGCCCCAAGTGTTGCTCCTCTAGCGGTATCCACGCACACGAAGGGGACAAAATTCTGTACCGAAAACTACTTGCTAGAGCACTAATCGGTACCTTAATTGACCAGAGAATTGTATACGGAGGAGAATTGGAAATTTTGGAGAACTAGTAATACGGCACTAGGTTTTCACGTCCAACCTATGTACATAACCACGTTCCAATATATATGGTCACGTACGTACGTGTAAACCAAATTGCTCAAAATCTTATCTTAACTAGTGGATTAAAATCTTAACTAATATACTATCACTTTATCAATATGTTAAGATCTCATCTTATCCACTTGCCATAAAAGATAAACTTTTTATCTATTATCTTTTATTGATCTAATTTTCTAAAATTATAATTAATCAAATATCCTTATGATTAATTATAAATATCTAAGAAAATAATCTTATCTCCAAATTTATCTCATGGGCCTAATTAAAGATAAAACCCATCAAACCCGACCCGGTAAAAACTAGACCCGATAGCTTGATTATTGTGCATATCTATCAGTTCTTGTGACTTTGAGACCTCTATTCATGAGGTTGTTCTTCATTGCAAGAGATCTATAAGCCCGCGTGTGCCGAACAGAGCCTTAACTTAGCTAATTGATCAAGTACTAGCTACTCCCTCCGTTTCATAATAAGTGTCGTTTTAGCACTTAAAATTTGTTTCATAATATGTGTCGTTTTAGGTTTTCAAAGTGATTTAATAGGGGTGAATGATGATAATTTTTATTGGAATGTGTATTTGTTGACTAAAGTTGTTCATGCATTGGCCAAAAAAATGTAATGAGTGGTAAGATTAAGTAAAAGTTGTAAGTTTTAAAGTGAATGATTGCTTTTCTTAAAAACTGTGTTAAGAGCTAAAACGACACTTATTGTGAAACGGAGGGAGTATGATTTAACTAAAAGCATGTGTAAATTATGAGCAGGTGATTAATTTTTTTGAGTATATATCTTTGCTTTGGATATATGGTTCATGTAGAGTGAAAGAAAGGAAGAATAAAGTGTAAGATTAATGATTAGTTGATTAATTAATTTCCTTTTTTTTGTTAGTTGAGAGAAAAAAAAATGGGTCCAGCTAGATATATATATGTTTGGCTGATAATATTATTAAAATAGGAGTAGATGAAGCCACAGACGTATCTTTTTTAAGGTTTTGTCTTTTAAGTTGTCTTGTGGCCAATGAGGAATGTGTTTGCTTGTTGTCGACACCACACAATTCAACTATATAGTAACAAAAATTATGTGGGTAATTACTAATCCTGCCAAAATTTGATCCATCATACCAAGCTGCCCAAATTGAGATTAATTAACGGTTTGATATTTATTTCTTGACCCGGAACTATAATCGACCTGAATCTAAAATGATCTGATCGGCTCGTTTGATTGTTTGACAATGTCATTAGAGAATATATGAAAACTTCCTTTAAGTATACAGAGTACTAAGTATGGTTGTACGTGGGTAGTTAATTGATTCTTCGATTAATTGGATATCGGTTGATTAAAATGTGGTACCAAAAATCTTTATAATCGAACCAATACTATTGTATCTTTTGATTTTTGAAGCGCTCAATTGTTCGAACATAAGATTGGCAATGATTTTGTTGATCAAAAGAGGCATGCAATTATTATTATGGTCACTTGATAGTTTTTTTTTTCTTCAACTGTATTGGCTCATGTGACTATGAAAAACTTTAAGAGAGTTATGATTAGATTTCCAATAATTGCAATATGCTTATAAAAAAGAAATACATACTATAAAGTATTATGAATGATTGAATTATAATCACTTTTGAGATCTCTCAAGAATTCCCAACCACTCTTGCATTCATTCTCCATATAAAACTTACGATTTGAATCAAATAAAAACTTTTTCTTACCTATAGACAAAAAACCATGAACATAATGAAATAGAAATATGTGAGCATCAAATAAATATAAGTGAAAATAAAACAGAAAAATATCTGAACTTCAAAAATGTTTGTGATTTTGTATTATTATGTTATTATGTGTAGTAATTTAATCCATAACACATGATTCTGAGAACTTTTGTTATTACATATATTAATACGATCCATAATAAAAACATAATTTTGTTCACATATTTCATCCTATTGTTCACATATTTATGTATTTTGTTCATGTTTTTAGTTTATAGGATAAGAAAAATTTCACTGAAATCAACCTCAAAAACTTAATACAAAAATGTTGGGAAGAGGGTGTCATATGGCATGCCTTGACTAGTTGACTAATTACTCAAACTAGTTTAACCATCATACCATGTACGAGTAATGCGATTATAAACCTAATTTAATTAGATATGTAATGTCAATGATCACGTTAAAGATATAGGATCATATATATGTATCTTCGTCTTGTGATTAGTGTTTTTTTACCATTAGTAAATCCACTCATGATATAAACAAGTTGGATTTGTTCAAAAATTACTTTACGATAAATATCACATTTTATTAAATAATAATATTTATCTGAAGATAACAGTTAATTCTTCGTAAAGGATAATTCATAATTTTCATAATTCATAATTTTTGGCAATTTCCACGGGATAAGATTACATGAGATTCTAACTACCTAATTTATATAGAGAAGGGTTCAACTGATTATTTTTATTAAATCATATATATTTATCTTTTAATTGTGATTAGTGTTTTTTTATATACGCAAGGGTCCGATTGATTATTTTACTAAGGATATGACACGTGGAACAATTTTCTGTGAAGACTTTAATTTTGTCTCCCCTTTATACTATAGACAGTATAGATAATTAACAATTGACAATGTGACAGTCGTTAAAATTTGCCATCCTTTTGTTATTCTTATTAGAGTATAACTAGTATTAGTCCCCGTCCGCCTCTTAAAATATAATTTTGATTTAACTAAAGATTTACTTTAAATTTTATATAAAGTTATTCAAAAGAATAGTTTGATATAAAGTTTTGAATTATTTAATTTAATTTACTTTTTATGAGAATTATTTTAATGATACATTATTTCTGTTATAATACTTTAATCGAACAAAGATTTGTGTGATTATAATTTTGTATAAGGATTAAGGATTGAATACTTGTTTATCAATAAGTCTCTTTATTTTTGTTATTTTTATTTTTATTTTATAGTTATTTTGAAAATATTAATTCAAATCTAAATCATTTATATAGAGTTTTTATATATGTAGAATCAACAATAAAATTTTAACTAATAAAAAATAAGTCAATTAAATGTCAACCAAACAAATTGATTCATCAAAATGATTATGCGTTTTATTATATATTCTATATACTACTATCAATTTAAGTATATATTTATTTGGATTTGACATATATTTATTTGGATATGACATATTATTATTTGTATTTAATCAAGTGGTAGTCTGCTTATTATATCTTGGGAAATTCCGCCCGGTAACCACGAGGTTTTGCAAATTCCGCGTGGTACCCAAAGGTTTTCGGTATTCCGTGTGGTAACCACGAGGTTTTGCAGATTCCGCGTGGTAACCTTGGTCTATTATAAAAAAGTTAAAGTAATATAAAAACTTACCCATCCTTTCTATTTAATTACACAAATCACCCTTTTTTAAGTTTTTGTTTTTAAAACTATCTAATCTATTTTTATAAAACACCTAACTTCATAATTTTAGTATCAATTTGGATTTAACAACTATTTTGAAATGGATGATTAATTAATTAATTATACATTTACGTAAACATTATAGATATAATTTCAATGATATAAATTCTTTCATATTTTACATACATGTGGGATCTATAATTAAATTTTAACCAATTAAATTTTATTAATAAAGATAGGTGATGTAGTTCAACGTGAAGTTGAGACGTGTTGTGATAATAATTATTTGTAATCTCTACTTTAGTATATACTTATGGTGGTTACGAATTATGTGAGATAATTAATCTCCTCGTGCATCTTAATTTTTTTGGTAGAAACCTCATCCTAATTATTAATAGTATCAAGAGTAACATAACATTACATATATACAATTTTAAAACTTTTTGCAAATTTTTACTAGTAACAATCTTTCTAACCTATGTTAAGGATATAAGATAAGTTTTTTGATTTTGGAAATTGAAACCGTATTAGAAAATGCATAGTAAAAGATCTAATTCTCTAAATAAATAAAGACAACAAATCTTTCTAAATTTAGATGTTTATCTTAGGTCTTTAGAACATAAACTAGAAAATTAATCCATATATAAAAATAAGCTATTAGCTCATGTTACTGTTAAGCAGTAGCCGTTGGCCTTGCTAATTTAGTAGAATATAATCATACTATAACCACTAGATCAATCCACTTGCTAAGGAATTTGTAGGTTTGCCATTGTTTGGACTTATAAGGCTTTTCACAATTCAACACAGTTGATACTTGATAGATATCATCATGTGATGAGAATCCTTACGTATAAAACATTCTATCAAAAATCTTGTGAAATCATAACACATATATATATATATGTAATTTAAAGTACCATAGGCATAAATTAAATATTGCTAGATCGACTTCTATATTAAGAGATCGTAGAAAGAGTATAATTTAAATAAATAATAATTTTCATCAACAAGAAAATATAAAGTGATCGAGATCGCCCGTGGTCACCCACTCCATGAGTCCATGTGTTACATTCATTCAAAAAAAATGGCATGCCAGGCTGAGCTTTGACGAAGCATAGACGACAAAGATTAGTGACAAAATGACAGCAACAATGGGAATAAAACGACATGACATTATAATTTAATTCATTGGAGTATAACTTCATAATTTTACCCCTTCAATGATATCTAATTATCATTTCGAAGGCGGGATTCCGTCGTGTCTTTATGGAAACGAATTCGGTCGTCGACTCCCTCACTAAAACAATTATTTCTTACTCTATTGGTTTTTATGTTTTTACAGAGGTACTTCCAGATATTCTCCAAATTTTGTACGATGATGTCGCGGGTAGGATGACCCTCCGTATTGTGAGCTCTTAAGGCCTTCTTTTACTAAATGGGGTCTTTTCCCCGTTTCTTGATAAATAAATAAAAAAACTAATTATCATTTTAACCTTTAACTTTTGTGCATCTTCAAGTATAAGATTTTTCATAATACTTTCAACCAAAAAAAAAGATTTTTCATAATACTAGTTGTCTTCCACGTGTCGGGAAAGTAAACCTCCTTGTTTAAAGTAGGCCCAAAACAACCCCGTCTGGCCCAAACCAATAATATGGGCCTAAATTTCTGTTACAGGCCTGCTTTCCAGTGTGGGTGAGAATTATTTACAAGCATATAGTAGTTATTTCAACCTTGACTAGTATTTAGAACTTTATTTTTTTTAGCAAAGTATTTAGAACTTTTGGTATTGGTTTACATGTTAATCTTATTGAATCTGAATCACACTATGCGATATGTAATACGGGGGTCTCACTATCCAGTCAGCGAGTCAGGGGGTCCAGGGGACGGAGTAGTTATTTCAACCTTGACTTGACTATACTATATTTTCTGTTTTCTAGGTCTGACTCAATATGTTTGGGTCTACGTCCCATAATTGTAACTAGGGTTTCCTAAGTCATTATATAAAATTCTCGAAATACCTAGAGCTCTTTAATTCAAATTAGTATAAAGTGTTGACTCCGTCATCATTTGTTAACTCTTGATAGAAGCTAATACAACCAATTAAACTTCTGTATAAAACTAATGTTCAATAAACACTTTGAATTGAATACTTGAGACAATAATCTCCAAGAATAACAGGTTAATGACTTAATGTATGTAACTATCAAAGCCTTTGGGGTTTTTTGGGTCAAAATATTTGAAAATTCTACTATGGATTCCTCACGAAAGCACATAAGAGGCATCATCACTTTTTTTATCTGCTCTTTTTCTTCACGAATCAAACATAGTTATTTTATTCTCAAATGAAATTAAACAATATCCGGAACCAATTCCATACACATATAACTTAACACATATATATAGCTAGGTTTTTGCATTAGAATATATGATTATTGCATGTGTTCAAAAGAATCAACCACCAACACCAACCACGTAACAAACACCTACTAGCCTTTAGAAGATCTTTATCTTCTAATCAAAAAATATTCTCCACGACCCTTTTATTTTTGTCCTTTTCAAATAATTATTTTTACCTATGTGAAAAAAATCTTCGTTTTTAGACAACTAATTAATTTACTACTTATAGAACACGTATATGAATGTGCAAATCGTGTTAGGATCATAGTGTTAGATGGAGCAATTAGGGGAATGACCTTTGTAAACAAGTCTTCCCTTGATTTATGATGAGTTTGTCTATATAATTTAATCCATTGGTTGTAGTACTAATCTTAAAGCTTCAACTTCACATGGGAAACAAATTGATTGAATGACGATGACAATTGAGAAGGGTCCAAGTTGACGTCAACAGAACCCAAAAATATTAGAACCCACTTAAAAACAAGTTGCATTTTGGCCGTTGGATACGTACTAACATTTCAAACTTGATAGTTATAGGTTGATCAACGGTTGGATTTCCCCACCAACTCTTCAACCATAGCAATTGTACTACTACATTAGGATTGGGTAGGAGAGCCATTAACATAGAACAAGTCTTGTACTCCTCAATTTCCATGCACTTTAGGCTCGAACCCACTCCAAACCTAGAACGAGTCGAACTAGTTAATCTAGAAGTTTTATCGACCCAGTAACACAAATTCTTATTCAATCCAAATCCATTTGATTCGAAAATGGTCGCCAAATCCATTTGACAAGTCTCTTATGAATTACGCGTTTGCTCACATTAATCCAATTACCATCAAAAGCAATGGTTTCGCTCCCACCCAAATGTCAATCTCTATTCCATTAGGATTGCTCTTGAATCTTGATCATAAGCCCCAAGATCCAAGCTAAGGCTCCGTTTGGATACCACAAGTAAACACTAATGGGGGCGCTTTTAGCATCGCCAAGAATCTCTTCCTCTTAAGAGGGTAACTTTTTAATAGATTTCCAACTAGTAGGCAGTGAGGCACCGTGGCGTTTTGGCTCTAGGCGGGGAGCAGCCTAGGCGGCCGCCTAGGCAGGCCTAGGGTTTTTTTACATTATAAATATATCTCATATGGTTATATATAAAGGCAATAACTTTTTGCACACAATTATTTTACTTTTTGCACCACGCCTCTAAAAGGCGACGTCATTAAATACCGTAGATTATAAAATTATTAAAAATATAGAGATAAAAAAATAACTGGCGTCCTCAAACGCCACTGGACGGCGTGACCGGGCGCCACTAGACGGCGTGCCCGTACGCCTTTGAAAGGCGTTGCATGGTGCCATTAAGAGGCGGACGTGAATGTCCAAGTGCTCTTGAGCTTGTACATTAATTTAAGTAATGGTTCATATAATAATTATAAAACTCTATATAGTTAATACAGATATGATTCTACTCTATTGCACTCACTTTCTGTAGCTATTTTACATATATATGATAATTAAGCAACTAGTTTAACCTCCGTATTATATACGGATAATTTGATTATAAACCCAATTTAATATAGATATGTTTCTTGATCTTCTTCGATTGAAATAATATAGTTATATTTTAAAATAAAAATTAATCTTATAGATATATATATAGATAAGTTCAAATATTGTTATAACCAAAATCCGGATTTTATTTCAAAGTTATAAAAAATCCGAAAAAATAACCTCAGAATTGTATTTTCCGATTTTATCTTAATCTTTATTATATAATATATATATTACTATAATATAAAGAGGAGTTAATGTCTTCACAAAAATTTGCGCCGCATGTCATTTCTATAATAAAACAATCAACCGGTCCCTCCTTTATATAATAAGCCCAAGTTTAATTATAGATTTATATGATTATATTTCATTACTATATAATTTAAAAGATTATGTTTAATTAATATAGATTAGAAATTACTTTTCGATATTATCTTGAATTTTTGTATGCGTTACATACTTTATTAAATAATAATAATTATTAGAAGATTAAAATAATTCTTGGTAAGAGATAATTCATAATTTTCAAGATAATTCATAATTTTTGGTAATTTTAAAGCAATTTTTACGATATAAGATTATAACTTCCTAATTTGTATGAAAGAGGGCCTAATTGATTATTTTATTATAGAAATGACATGTGGCGCAATTTTTTGTGACAACATTGACTCCGCTTTATATTATAGTAGTATGGATGATCCATATATTTTCAACCAAAAAAGTATAAAGGGCCATATTTATTTGGCTCTATGATATTTGAATAAAAATTTAAAATTATAGTGAACCCGATTAGTATGATTTAAATTTATATATATGGTATTTAGAATCTACATATATATAGTATAATCTAAATTTTTATATATAGTATTTAGAATCTAAATTATTCCGAACCAAATTAACCCGAATCCGATTGGGTTGAAACCTAAAACCGACCCGATATTTATTTTACAAATATATAAAATATCGGGTCAGTCGGGTCGGTTTTGGGTTTCAACCCAACCGGGTTTGGGTTAATCGGGTTCGGTATTTTTCTTTGCTCGCTACTATTCGGATCGGGTTTCAACCCTAAAATTTTCGGTCGGTTCGGGTCGGGTCAGGTTTTGACAACTCTATTAATGAACAATTATTTTGGAACGGATAGAGTATATAACAATAATAGGTTGTTTTTGTTCCTTCTAATTATAATATATAAGAATAATATATTGATTTCAAAACTTAGTATATAACAATAATAGGTTGTTTTTATTCCTTCTAATAATAATATATAAGAATAATGTATTGATTTCAAAACTTCAACTTTAATTAGCAAAGTCAAAATTGAAGTGCTAGCATTAAGATACGAACGTGATTGTGGTATTATGTTGGCGCCTTATACCGGCGTCCTAGTACGCCATCTACCGGCGTGGTGTGGCGCCTTTTACCGGCGTCCCGTGGAGCCATCTACCGGCGTCCCGTGACGTCTATTAAATTTTCTGAATTTTATGATGTGTATTTTTTATTATTATTATAATTTTACGCCATTAGATAGCGACGCCGTTTAATGGCGTGGTGCAAAAAATCAAAATTTGATGTGCAAAAAGCCGGGGTGTATATAAAACTATGAATTATTATAAGTCCCTTAAAAGTAATTATAAATTTGATATTTGTCGAATTTTGAACAATATATAACTACTGGTAGGTAAAATTCAATAAAATAACTAAGAAATTTCAAATCCGCCTAGGCGCTAGGTGGATCCTTACCGCCCAGCTTCCACCTAGCGTCTTGTAGAACACTGCTAGTAAGAGTGTCTTTTTTTTTTGTAGTGCTAGCCTAAATTAGGCCGATCAAATTATTTCCTAATAAAAAATTGAGAAATTCCTTTTGATATCCCTCAAAAAGGATATGAAGTTTTTGATCAAAAGTAATGCCTTCGCTCCTCAATTCGTTTTGAATCGAATATGAAGTTTGAATTTACTCAATTCGAACACAAAAAATGTGTAAACAGAAGGAATAATTTGTTTTAAAAATATCAAGAAGTATAAGTTTTTTCTTAACACACCCAAAAGAAACCAAAATTGGGGGTCACTCAAAATGATTTCCCTAAAAAGTTTTTTATATTGGTATGAATACCGTAGCAAATTACAACAGTATGAACACTAGCATCTTTATGGCAGTTGTATTTTTTGCAGTACCATATTCTTTCCCACCTAGTTTTCTGTGCAGTACAACTTATCCCAATAAAGACTCCCAAAAATCCAATCTTGTTCTTACACAAAAATACAAAAAACCTTAAAAAACCCTTTCCCAGTTTTCCCTCCACCAAATCCATACCCAAGACCCAGATTCAGATCAGATGGGTCGTCTTCATCCTCTCCTCTTCACCCTCCTACTCTGCTCTCTACTCCTCCACGCCGTCGCCGACCAAGACGACGCCGTTTCAGACGCCCCAAAGCCCAATCTTCGCGCCAAGTCACTAATCCTAGTCAAAGTCTGGTGCTTGATCATCATCTTCTTCGGGACCTTCATCGGCGGCGTCTCCCCCTGCGTTTTCCGATGGAACGACGCGTTTCTGCTCCTCGGGACCCAGTTCGCCGGCGGCGTCTTTCTGGGCACCGCCCTTATGCACTTTCTCAGCGACGCTAACGAGACTTTCGGGGATCTGACCCCCAAAGAGTACCCTTTCGCCTTCATGCTCGCTAGCGCCGGCTATTTGCTCACCATGTTGGCTGATTGTGCTATTCTTTATGTCTACAAGAGGCGGAATGGAGTCCCCGGTTGTGGCTCTGCTGATCAGAATGGTTCAATTGAAGGTTTGTGGTTTTTCAAGTTTCAATCTTGTTGGCTGGTTGGTGCAGATAAGATGTTTGTTGTATTGCCTGACTGAAACTCTTAAGCTGAGATTGACCAAGTTTTACCCGTCCAAGCACTAGTGGGTCCTTGTCCGTCTAGCCTTTTAGCTCGTCTAGGCAATGTCTAGGTGTCCGTCTAGGCAACCGTATTGGCCTTCTAGGCGCTAGACGGTCCCAATCCGTCTAGAGGTTGCCTGACGTAGTAGATAAGGTGTTTGGTGTATTGCCTGATTGAAACTCTTAAGCTGAGATTGACCAAGTTTTACCCGTGTAAGCGCTAGTGGGTCCTTGTCAGTCTAGCCTTTTAACCCGTCTAGGCAGTGTCTAGGTGTCCGCCTAGGCGCTAGACGGTCCGTTTCCGTCTAGAGGTCGCCTGACGTAGTAGATAAGGTGCTTGGTGTATTGCCTGACTGAAGCTCTAAAGCTGAGATTGACCGAGTTTTACATGCCTGTGTTGAATTTTCAGATGGGAAAGGCGGCGAGAATGGAAGAGCGAGTGTGACGTCTCAGGCTCAGGTTTATGATGCATCAGCCCACCATAGCGCTCATGTGTACACGGTCACCTCAGTAGGAGACACAATCCTCCTGATCGTTGCGTTGTGCTTCCACTCGGTTTTCGAAGGGATAGCCATAGGAGTGTCCGAGACCGAATCAGATGCGTGGAAGGCGCTTTGGACGATTTCACTTCACAAGATCTTTGCGGCCATAGCCATGTCGATAGCGCTGCTCAAGATGGTCCCGAACCGGCCTTTTCTATCTTGTGCAGCGTATGCCTTTGCGTTTGCGATCTCTAGCCCGATTGGGGTCGCGATTGGGATCATCATAGACGCCACGACTCAAGGAGCCGTTGCTGACTGGATCTTCGCCATCTCCATGGGTTTGGCATGTGGTGTGTTTGTGTATGTTTCTATTAACCATTTGTTGGCTAAAGGGTATAGGCCCCAAAAGAGCGTTTGGGTCGATACGCCATTTTGGAAGTTCTTGGCTGTGCTTTCAGGCGTTGGGGTCATTGCTGTTGTCATGATTTGGGACACTTGAATTGAGGCTTGAGTTAGTTTTTATAGGCTTATAGAAATCTACCCATAGACGTTATAGACGTTTGGTACTTGTATTGTTTAGTGCAATCTAGGCTTTGGAGATGGTTGTTTTAGGTCTAGATTGTGCTGGATCAGTATGAAAATGAATATAATACCTGGCTTAGATTGGGCACATATGTAAGATCTTAGATTTTTGCTGTTGGAAGACAAGCCTTTTATTACTAGTAACATTAGGAAAGTCACAGAATTGGCAAAGATGCTACCCTCTGAACTTCACCTCTTCACAGACACCTTAACAAGAACTCACACTAGGAGCTCTGGGGATAAGCAAAGCACACATGTACACATCTCAACCCCCATCATTGCCCCAAAGAACACACAAAATCTTCCCAAACCCTGAAATACTGATCGCTCAACATACCTAAACAGCATTAGCATCACAAGGCTCAGCAGACGCGCCCATGATCTTACCGTCACGGTTAACAGCAACTTCCACTTCCTTTCCATCAGAACCAAAAAACTTCAAGTAATGCATGAAATCATTACCGCCACCCGAGCTACCTTCAAACCACTTCTTTTTTACAATCATCGGCTTGTCACTGATGGCAATGGCGTCGTCATTAGGGAACAAGTCTCGTAGCACAAACGCGTGGAATATGGTTGTCACAAGAAGCGCGGTCACCATGAGTGTGGAGATCGCACTCAGTGTGACGGCTAGAGTCTGGGTGAATATGCTCCTGACTACATTTGAGTACCTGATTGTTGCAATGGCTGCTCCAGTCATTGGAAACGTGTAGGCCCACCACGCCAATGAGAATCTGCCACAATACAATAGGATAGCTGATTGATTACACCCTTTCGAATCCAAATTTGGAAACTAATACTCTAATGTAAGAAGATAAAACCTATGCATGGACTTTTGAAAATTCCTAAATTGGTATATCTACAGAATCATTCCTACTTTGTATTCTTATCAAGTTTATTTTATACAAGAATCATAGGTTTGTTGTATACCTGATACCTCTGAAGAAATTCACCCTCACAGCCTGCAAAAAAAACACAAAAGACACACCATGTCTTAATCCAAAGTAACTGATTTTGATGCAATAATCTGAAGTTAACAATCATAGCTAAAAACTAGCATAATAATCTTTATCCCGGTGTTTTTTTCAACTCCACTATCCTAATTTGCACTGCAACATCTTAATTGTTTTTCGCCACATTTTAGCTGATAATATTTACTTTAGAATCATAGAGAATACAAATGAGAAGTCCTGTCAGACAGACCACAGAGACATTACAAAAACACATCATGTATACGTAATGTTAAGCAAGAACAAAGACTAACCAATGAGAAGTAGAGGAACAGAGCAATGAAGTAAATGATCTTCGCTCCATTATCAAAGGAGCCCTGGATCTTTGCCCATGCCATAGAAGCAACACTAGGAGCAGCTACAAAGAGGAAAAACACTGGATGTAGCTCTTTTGGAAGTGTCTCATTTGTTGGGAGCCGTTGGTACAGGGTAACAAACAGAACCGTGTAGTGAGCCATGCCAATTGCAAAGAAAAATAGTGGCCCTTCCTTCAGCCCAATTGAAGCACCTAACAAAGCGCCAACAAAGTTTCCAACAATAGATAGATGGTTTGAAGGGTTGGCAACTTTTGAAAGCCTGCGTTGGCCACCTGACATCCACTGACCGTAAATCTTCAGCTCAAGGCAAAATATGGGCGTCATGAGAACATACCAAAGAGCATGATGTATTTGTTGAGAGATTGATGGAGGAACACCAAGACAGAGAAACAGTAAGGCTATCCATGGGGCAAAGAAGAAGTTAACCCGTATAGGATGGTAATATTCACGACGAACTGCTTCAAAGTAGAAAACCAACTTCATGATATAGATGGAGCCAACAGTTAGTATCAGTACAACCGAGATGATCCACAAGATCAAATTTACTTTCAAGCTTATGTGGAGGAAACTAGTTGATGCAGATGTTGCCAGGGCTTTCCACAAAATGGCTTGGCTGCTGACACCAAGGCATATACCGAATGAAGATATAGTGTAACGGAGAAGAAACGGCCAGTTTCTGTCATCCGGAAGGAGTGACCGCTCAAGTGGCTGTAGCAAAGATCAGCAAGGAAATATGTCAGAGCTTAGATCAAAGATATTCCAAAGGAGACACTCTCATCAAAAGATGAAAATAACATTCACTAGTTTGTTTTCCCTTTTGATTTGGATGTTTTCTCATGCTAGTTTGACTGTTACCAATTTTTTTGGTCTCTTGATGCACAGTTCTGTCTAGGGAAATCACTTGCTTTTTTGAGAAAATGGTAATATCATTAAGAGGCCAAATTCAGTGAATGAGTATTATTGGCTAGTATAGAAAAAGTAACATATTGTAAGTGAAGATCAAACATCACACCATATTTGGAAGATCAGATTGTATCAGGCAAGTTTGTGTAGAAAAAAAGGTTATGATGTGATCTCTACTAATGGAGCAGAACACTTACTCTGAGTGTATCTAGCTCTGGCCCCTCCAATGCATCAAAGTATCGATCCACTGGCATGGCATCATTTTCAAGGCGGGTACTCTGCATCTCTGGCTGAGGTTCTACTGGTTTACCACGTAATATGGATAACTGTCTTTCAAATCTTCCAGACATTGTCTTAAAAGGATCAAATCTTGCATCCCTTCCATGCTGTCGTTGAGGAGGTTGGTTGAATTTCACACGATTAGTAGACTGCAGATATGTGGCCCCTTTTGGCATTGGCTGTGAATAGAACTTATCCTCACAAGTTTCTGCAGTTTCAGGGACTGTTGATGTGTCATGGACACTTTTGGGTAAGTTCCAATCATGATCACAAAAAAGAACTCTCTTTGCAGTCTGAGTATGGTGAGTAGGAGAGGGTGGCATGCTGATAGAGATGGCATGGACTTTGTTAGTATCAATTGGTGGAAGAGGTGGTTTCCACCCACATGTAGCAGCTCCTTCAGATTCCTAGTGTGAATGAACAAGGAAATGAGACATAAAACCTAACAGTAGAGCATTCTACAAAGAAAAGAAAAGTAGATCTAGAGATTATATGATCTTCTAATCGAACCCATGTTACAAAATTACAACTGAGGAAATGAGATTGCAAATGGTAGTCAAAAGACCATTTTGTTTATAGAGATAACCTGCCCTTATATTTTAGAAAGATTTGAAACTTAAACCATGTTCGTAAACTTCCACTAGATTCCATAATCTTACAAACTGAAGTCAAAAGACTATTTTGTTCATGAAACATGAGATAGAGAAAGTATTCTAGCACAACAGCCAAGAGGAAGAAATCACATGATTTACAAAATTCTATGATCATGCAACAGGCTCATTGGCTCAAACTAATAGAGGCAGCAACTTACCCTGGCTGATGTTCTGAAAACCTTAGATCCACTTAGGCTGCTTAGCTGATCACATTCTTCTATGCTATCAAAGTCATCCAATCCATTCGCACTAATATATTTGATAAGAGATGGAAGCGGTTCATCCGAATCCTGCTTCCAGGTGCAAGGATCTTCAGCAATGTCCATGAAGAATTAATGTTACCTACAATCACAAAGAAGAATAGTCATGAAGAGTTGGAAAGATTTACTTTTTTACAAAAAAAACAACTTGAAAAAAGTAACAAAGAAATATAGATATTGTGTGATTCTGTGAAGTTAGGAAAAACAAATGTCCTGCAAAGCAGTATATGTAGATAGTTATTGAATGACAAACTGTCATCTGATACAAAACTAAAGATTATGTGCAGAAAAGCACAAAAATATCTCCACTGACCAGCCATGATGGATAAACTTGCCTCAGAATTACTGGCTGATCTTCATCCAGCTGACTGATTGGCATTATTAGTGCCAATCTGCTTGATAAAAAGACGATTAACCCTGTACCATATTTGTTTACGAACTCGGCCATTGCAAATGGTTGCAGATGACTAGAGCTGGAAGACAAGATTATGTCGAGCACAAGGACCTTATCGGGCATTATTTTACCTCTCATACACAACAGCTCAGTTTGTCAAGTAAAAACAGAAAAACAAAGTTCATCCCATCTAGAACAAATTATAACCAAACAATACTTCACAGAACATGCAACGTTCTTGCTATTAAAAAAAATGAGAAAACAAATCTGTACCTCTGAAGTATGTATTCCTTGTCCGAAATTGTACGAGGCCGGTTTTTCAATCTCCAACAGCTTTATATCAGTCTATAGAAAATCGCTGCCAAAATCCACAAACAAGAAAGCACACCCTTTCCCTCTCGTACCTCCACTCACTGGTAAAAAACAAATCAGAATTTATATAAGAGGAACTGGATGAAAGGAAAAACAATGTGCTTAGTACAGATGAAAAATGATACACGCTTCTCTTGCCAGGAATCACATGAACTTATTTATAGACAGCAACCAGCAAATAGGATGGTTTGTTGACTTTTATGGTTAGCCAATGTACTTGCTACAGATTATCTGTCCTGCAATTTTTGAACTAACTTCTATTTGCCTGCATGCATCACGGCATCATGTTGGAAAGCAACCACAACGAACCTCAGAATAGGACAAAGTGATAGGCTAAAAGATACTACAAACTATCCATAGCGGTCGCCATCATCAAAGAAGGCTCATTTCCGGCAACTTGACTTGCAACCATTTGATGTGAGAAACTTAGGCAAACATTATTATAATGTTAGCAACTACTCCAAGAAAAAAGAAATAATCTTATTTCACGATTAGTTTATTAATGATAGTACTTACAATTAGAAAAGGATAACTAAATAACAGAAGCTCTTGACAAGATTGATGATCTTAGCAGCAATTGAGCTCCAAGTTGCTAGCTCAGCTCAGTCGAAAGTAATGTGCAGGGGAAATTTTATATTACCGACAAGGACAACATAGAGAAATGCTTGGAATACATACAACTTACAAGCGTGATGCAGAAGAATCTGAATACTTTTTAAAAAATCACCTATTTCACGAGTAGTTAATCACTAGTAACACTTCCAATCAGATGAGGATAACCAACAACAGAAGCTCTTGACAAAATTGGTGATCTTAGCACTAATAGAGGTGCAAGTTGCTATTGAGAAATTCCTGGAGTTAAATATAACTTACAATGGTGATGCAAATCTGATTAATTAAAACATATAAATGAAAGCTAGATCATTGATCAAAAGCCAATGTGACAATAGAGCAGCTACATGAAGATGAATTATATATAATCACTAAACAAGTCAGCAGAATCCCAAATTCCCAACAAGTTGAAACACAGGTGTACTGTACAAAAGAAAAGTATATTCCACTGGATCGACAAAAAGCATGTGGTGGCTCCAAATCCAAGCACAATTCCAATTGCTCGTCCCTTGTTAATTATTAAACACATTATTTAACAATTAGCTGGACATTTAGGGGTTTAATTAAACCCTCTGCCCGCCAAGATGGGTCGGTGAACCATCACTCTCAGATTCCTAAAATTAAATGCAATGCAATGCAATGCAATAGAAAGTGAGCTATTTAAGAGTAGAAAAATCAAGCCTGCCAAAATCTACTAAGGAAATCGATTAAAAATCAATTTCCGCGTGCTGAAATCGGCGCCGTCGTCAACACGAAAAAAATGCACAAATTCAGCCAAGGCCAGAAGAAACTAGATCAGAAGACGTCAAATTGCAATGCGGAGTGGCAATTAAGTCAAGAACAGTACAGCTAATCGGGGAGATTATAAAACCCTAGAAAACCTAATCGTCGTTATTAAAATCGGGGAAATCGGAGACGGAATCGAGCAAGATATTGGGAGGAATTGAAAGTGCGAGGAGGATGTACGGCTCTTTTTTGCGGTGGGACCCGAGGGAGGGAGAGAGATGGCGACGTTCTTGGAAGCTTCTTGTTGTCCCGTCTGTGAATGTGGTGCAAATGCAATCACGTTAACATCACCGATCGAGGAAGAAGAAGAAGAGTTTGAAAGTGCAAGTTGCGGAAATTTTGCGTCAGGGAAGTTTTTTTTCCAGTTTTGACAGCTGGAAAATGACAATTTTCTACTTTTGTTAAATTGAGTGTTTTCATATATGAGTATATGACTTATTACTGCTATTGCAACGGGATGGCTAGTCAAAAAAAACTCTCTCTCGTCCGAAACAAGAAACCCCAAAGTTTGGCTCAAAAAAAGAAAATCCCCAAATTAATTTCTCTCTCCCCTGGAACAAAGAACCCCAAACTGATTCCTTCACCTCCCAGACCAATTCCCCGATCAAATTACTCCAAATCTCGATGGGGATTTCACACTCCTCATCAACCCCGGCTGAAATCGCAACTCTATCTGAACCTACGAGGCCTAATCCTGCGTGTGAAGCTCCGGATTGTCAGATCCGTGACCCGTACTGATCTTCAGTGGTCCGAACAAGAGCAGGATGGTGATGATGGGGTTAAGATCCGCCAAATCTCTAGGTGGTGGAGGAATTGGCGTAAGCGGCATAAAATAACCCTCAAAAGGGAGCCCTCACTATTCACTACAGGAGAAAGCCTAGCCCTAGAGGTCTCTCGAGGGCTCGTCGGGGGGACAATTTGGGGCAGTGAAAATTTTCCGAAGGATTTGGGATGCCGGGTTTTCAGGAAGGGCTACCACGTGGCTCTACAGGACGGCGGCGGGGGTGTCAGCTGGCTTTGGGCGCCTCCTCCTCTCTCTCTTGGTGCTAATAGGTTGCTTCTCTCCTGGATTTTTTTTAACAATTTCTATTGTCTGTTGTCTCTTAAACGTGGTTTGAAATTTGTCTATAAAAGGAGAGGAAGTTTGTGGATGAAGTGCACTCTTACCTATCTTCTCTTCTCATGTTCTAATCTTAAAGGTTTCAATCAAGCTCAGTACTCCTCCAAAATCTTCTGGCCTCCTGCAGGCGGGAGGAAGCTTGCTAGAACAACAATGGGGAACCAAAAACAAGGTAACAAATCCTTCAAAACTGTTCTCTGCTCAGAAAATAAGTCCTTTGCTGAACAACCACCCTTTATGAACAATCCTGATCCAACTGAACCCGAGCACACTACGGTCGAGGAGACCTCTAGTAGTGTTGCTCCTAAGAACAAGAATGGAGCCAGTTCTTCTGGCGCCAAGAAAAGTAGAGGCAAGGAAAAACCAAAAATCGATATGAAAGCTTTTCTAGGGAAACTCTCGGGTGTTAAAGAAAACATAATCCACCTCAAAGAAACCTCTCTGTTTGGATACATCCTAGGTGACCCTGTTGACTTTGCTAAGCTGAAAACTAAGTTTAGGAATGATTGGAAACCCAATGGGGATTTCTTTCTCCATGATAGATCCAATGGGTGGTTTGAAATTAGGTTTGCTAACCCAATTGATAGAAACCAGGTCTGGGATGGGCACCCTTATCATGTTTTTGGGCAACTCCTTTTGCTGAAACCATGGCGGTCAAACTTTGATACAACTACTGAATCTATCTCCCAAGTTGATACTTGGATTAGAATTCCCCAACTCCCAGCTGAGTACCTTAGTTTTGAGGTCTTAAGTACAATCATTGAGTGGAACCAGCTGGGTTCTGTGGTCAAGCTTGACTCCTTTACTGAGAAGAAGAAAATGTTACGTTATGCACGCTTGTGTATCAACGTAGACCTCTTAACAATCACTGACAACCAGATTGTGGTTCCTGATGAGCAAGCAAATGAACACTTCTACAATGTATGGTTTGAAGACTTTCCAAAGGGTTGTGGTTATTGTGGGTATTCTTCCCACACCTATAACTCATGCCCAAGAAGGTCTGCCTCAAACACTCCCATCACTGTGACAATGTCAAAACCCTCTGGGGGAAAGAAAACAAAAGCTGGTGAAGGCAGCTCTTCTGATGTTAACAATGAAGAAAAATGGGAGCAAGTGGGCAAACAAAACCCTCAAACCTTTGATAAAGGGAAGGGGATCCTGGAGGAGCCTGCTAAGAAAACTAACACTGGAATACAGGTGATTTACAAAACAGATTCTTCTTCCTCTGAATCAAAAGGCAGCAAGCTGTCTAAGTTCTCTGAAACCTCACAAGAGGCTGGAAATTCTGAAGCTAACCAATTGAACTCTAAACAGGACACCAATGATGGAAACAAGGAGGAACCTGAGATGCCAAACCCTCCTAATGATGAGCTGAATGTGGGAAACCTGACTACATCCCCAGTTTACTCCCCTCTTAGCAAAGATGATGAAGAAAAGGAAGATGGCCTGGACCTTCTTCATGAATTCCTGATGGACAATGAAAACGAAGGCTATGGAGAGGAGCTGACCCAAGCAGAACTTGAAGCTCTTATTACTAATGAGGAGATGCCAACAATTCCTATGGAGATGTCCCAGTCCCTTAACTCCTACAAGTCCTTGGAGAACCCAAGCTCAGTAGTGTAGAAATTAGAAAAAATGGAGGTGGCTCAGGCCCAGCAGTCCAGGTCTGAATCAAGCAAAAGAAAGGGGAGTGAAGAGGCCTATGATACTGCAACCTCTCAGCTGAAGGGGGGGGATGCCAAAAAGAAGAGAATCGAATGATGAGTCTCCTAAAGTTTATTTTGTGGGCAGATAGTTCAAACGACAACTTACTAATAATTTCCTTTTGGCTATGTTTGTTAAGTGTGATGAAAGTACCACCTTGTGTTTGTAGGGAGTGGTTATTCTCTAAGTTTAAGGTTAAGCTAGGTGGTAAGCTCATGACCCTAAGTCTTTTGAAATTTCTAGTGGAAAAATCAGACCCTTGTTCTAGTTATTATCCTAGTATGAATCTACTTAGTAGTTATCTGCTTTGTATCAATATCCCTACAAGGATATTACTTTTGTATGAAAGGTTTAATGTAATGAAATCCTATGTATTGCCTTATTATCTCTTACCTTTTGATAATTGCCATTGCTCTTCAATTAAATTTCCATTTCTGTCCTATGAAACTCAATTCTGGCTTGTGAGATCAATGGTTGGTATTGTTTATTACTTTATAGCCTATGATGAATTAACTCAAACAACTAAAAAACAGTATGGCTATGAATCCCTTATAAGTTATAGGGCCTGTATAATGAGCCCTTGGCAAACACCTCAGCAAAGTAGCAAATTACACAGTCAATTTAGTCATGCCAAATTTAAATTTATATTAAAGAGCATTCTGAAATGTGTTAACGGGCTTTTTTGTAGTCCAGGAGTAGCAACAAAATCAAGGAAAAAATCACCCCTTTGTAAACAGCAGGTAGCTCTTTTATTGAATCACAAAATAGTGATCCTGTATTTTACATCTGTGCAGGCAACTCATTTATTGAATCACAAAATATTGATGCCATACCTGCCATTTGTGCAGGCGTCTGTTTGTGTAAACAAAACTGATATTCAACTATGTAACTTGATTAAAATACAGCTAGGTTGGACTTCTAAACCAACTGGTGGTGTAAATAACATAAATGCCAGGAAAAAAAGTAAATATTACAAAAATCAACATGGAAAAGCCTCTTCTGATAAAGTCCAAATTATATTGAAAATAAACCCAAGACTAGTTTATTCCTCCATTCTTTGTACAGGTGCTGGGAAAGAATCGGTTAATAAGATCTCTCTCATGACACAAACGATGTGGAAAGGCTACATGAAGAGGACAACGGACGAAAAAAGAATGCCAACACAACAGACTAAGCATTTCTTACTTTCTAGTGCACAACCCCACAATAAAAATGCTATGGCTGGCAGCTGTAAGACCCAGGAATTGGGAAAATGGCCTCTATATCACTTAGTACAAATTTACAAAAGGAAAATGAAAACCATTGGAAAAAATACAAACGCTATTGCAATTCGAAAGGAAAGCCCAAATTATATCTCAAAAACTTTTTATCATGAAGATAAGCCTATGGAATAGTAGAGGCATTGGTCGGAATTCTTTCTGGCCGGAGGTGGACTCCTTCTGTAAATTAGAGAAAATTCAAATAATGGCAATTGTTGAAACGAAAGCTGAGCAACCGCCACCAGATCAATCCTGGAGGCGATCTGGCTTTGACAACTTTGTCTGGTCCCCGGCCACGGGACGAGCAGGTGGAATATGTGTCCTCTGGAAAGAGTACCAACTCATCAATGAAACCATTGAACTAATCCTCCACGAGAATAGAATTATAATCCTTAAATACACAAACCTAGCAACAAATTATACAATTGCAATATGTCTAGTTTATGCACCCCCCCAAGAAAACCATAAACGAGCCTTTTGGGAGCATTTCACTTGGGTGGTCCAGAACCTCCAAATGCCAACAATTGTAATGGGGGACTTAAACGAGTTACAGGAGCCAAGCGATAAAAAGGGTGGTGCCCACCCAAACAACTCTAGATTTGAAAGACTTAATAAGTTCAAAGAAAGTTGCGAACTCGTAGACATTCCTACTGTAGGAAATAAATACACATGGAGAAAGAACAAATCGGAAATTGATAATATTTACGAAAAACTTGACAGAACCCTTGTCTGCAACCAAGTGATTCAGTGGTTCCCAAATCTATGCACAAAGCACTATGCATTTTCTTCTTCAGACCACTGTAAGATAGCAATCGAACTCGATAATGGCCAAACTTTTAAAGCCCAACCTTTCAAATTTGAAAAAATGTGGATGCACAGAAAGGACTTTACGAATGTAGTCAAACAAGCCTGGAGAGGAAATTTTGAAGGATCGAACATGTACAAACTAGTTAAAAAAACTCAGCTACTTAAAACTCAAGCAAAACAGTGGAACAAAAAAACCTTTGGTAACACCTTTGAACAACTGAAAAATATCGAAGACGAACTCCAAAATCTTCAGAGACAAATCCATCAATCACCACAACCAAGTATTATCCAAAAACAAATTAGGCTAATACGGAAAAAAGAGTGCATACTAAATTTCCACAAAACCTACTGGAAACAGAGAGCAAAAACTAAGCACATAAAGTTAACAGATTCAAACTCAAATTACTTCCACAAGATGGCTAGTGGTCGTAGAAATAGGAAGGTAATAAAAGAAATCCGAACTGATGAAGGAACCCAAATTGTAGGAGAAAACAACATCAGGGAAGAAATTAGAGCGGACTTTCGGAAACGATACATGAAGGAACCCATCAACCACGCGCTTCTACAAGAGTACCTTAACCTTATCACCAATGAAATAACAATTGATGATAATAATAACCTTACCGCAGACGTGACTAATGAAGAACTCAAAAGAACAATTATGTCCCTTGGAAAAGATAAGTCGCCTGGCCCGGATGGAATGACGGCCGAATTCTACCAAAACTACTGGGCTATTGTTGGTCCCACAGTAATTAAGGCTGTAAAAAGTTTTTTTCATTCGGGTAGACTCCTTAAACAAACCAATCATACATTTATATCTCTATTGGCAAAAAAAGAGGACCCTAGAACAACAAACCACTACCGACCTATTAGTTTGTGCACCACAATTTACAAAACAATATCAAAAATAATCACCGAAAGGCTAAAAAATGTAATTGGAAAAATCATCCATCCGTTACAAGGAGCCTTTGTAGCCCAGAGAGCCATCCAAGACAATGTTCTTATAGCGCATGAAATTCTACATTCATTTCGGGGAAGAAAGAATAAAGATGGATGGGTAGCAATAAAATTAGACATGGAAAAAGCATATGATAGAATGGATTGGGAATTTTTATTATCAGTAATGGAAAAGTTTGGCTTTAATGCCAAATTCCTTGGATGGATACGTGAATGCATGAAGACAGTTTCGTATTCAATACTAGTTAACAACGGACCCACAAATCCTTTTCACCCTGAACGGGGTCTAAGACAAGGAGACCCTCTTTCACCATATTTGTTCATCATAGGTGCAGAAATCCTAGCAAGGCGCTTTCAACAAGAGTCTAACACCGTGTCCAAAACAATTGGTTTCGAATTAACAAGAAATGGAACAAAAATCCCTTTCCTTTCGTTTGCAGATGACATCATTATTTTCGCTAGGGCCACCCACAACGCATGTGTTGTGGTAAAGAGTATTGTTAGCGACTATTGCGCCATTTCAGGACAAAAAGTAAACTATCATAAATCAGCCTTTCAAACTTCAAAATTCGTGACAAACCACCAAAAACAACAGATTCAACAAGTTCTATGCATCCCCACCATGGCTAACCTAGAAAAGTATTTAGGTTGTCCGATTATAAACGGGAAAGTGAACAAGGAAACGTTTAGCGACACGATCGGAAAATCGAAGGCCCAGCTATCAAAATGGAAAGCAAATGCGCTATCACAAGAAGGCCGAACAATCCTCATTAGATCCAATTTGACTTCCAAACCAAATTATGTAATGCAAAGCTTTATGTTGCCATCTAATGTACATGAAGAGCTAGATAAACTAAATAGAAATTTCTTTTGGAACAAAGGTGAAAACCATAAACCTCTCATAGGGTGGGATAGAATATGTAAACCAAAAGCATATGGAGGCTTAGGTATAAGAAAAACAGAACACATGAACAAAGCACTTCAACTAAAACTGTTGTGGAAAATCATTGCAGAACCCTACAACATTTGGGTTCAAATAATCAAAGAAAAATACCTAAAAGAAGACAGTCTCTTCTCGTACAAGCTGAAATCCAACACATCATGGCAATGGAAAAACTAATGAACTTAAGAAAAGAATTTGAGCAAGGACTCATTTGGCAAATTGGTGATGGCAAAACAGTTAAGTTCTGGACAGATCGATGGGTGGATACTGAGCCGTTGGAGAAATATGCACTTTCACCCCATGAAATTGATAAGAACAGTACGGTCCATGCCTTTATCTCTAGGGAAGGTAAATGGAAAACTGATGAGCTAAAACAATATCTACCTATGGAGAAAGTCAAAGAAATAGAGAACATTCCCATATTGGAAAATGCAATCACAGATCGACTGTACTGGGCCCCTAGTAAGCATCGTTGGTTCACAACTTCCTCAGCAGTTGATCACATCACTAAAATTACGAACTACAATCGTACACCAAACTCTTGGATATGGAGATTAGATACTTCTCCGAAAGTCAAAAATTTTTTATGGAAAATTGACAACGATGGTCTCCCAACAAAGGAAAGATTACGAAAGAAAAATGTCGTTGTTCCAGGAGGATGCCTTATGTGCTCTTGTCAGCTTGAGAACATTGAACACCTTCTTGTTAAGTGTGACCACACCCGAAACATACTACAACAGATCAATCCGAAGACCGCTTATGTTTTACAAAGCTACAACTCATTAAATAAATCTCCAAGGCAAATCATGACAGAAATTAGTCAAATAGTCGGAACAAAGGAATTTGCAGAATTGGCTTTTGTATGGTGGGGAGTCTGGTATCAACGAAATAGGCTTGCTTTCCAACAATCTGATAATGATTTTATAGCTGACCTAGGTCATTTTATAAAATCCCAGATTCTCAGTTGGGCTCAAGCCAAGAATTGGACGGAACAAGAAAATGATAAACTACAGACACGACCAATAAGACAACGTCAGCAATGGAAAACAACCACTTGGCTTAGGCCAAGTCTAGGTTTTGCCAAACTGAATTTTGATGGATCTAAACTAACTAACGGGTCTACCGCTTCTGGCATAGTAATTCGTAATCCAAACGCGGAGGTAATAAAAATAGGAACGAATCAGTATGGAAATATATCAGTACCAAAAATTGAAACGCTGGCATTAAGAGATGGAATTAGGATGGCCAAAGAATTGGGAATAAGAAAACTAGAGATAGAAGGTGATAACCTTGTAGTAATTAACGCAGTTAACAAAAAAGGACAAAGCTCGTGGGACATTGAAATAATAATTGCAGATATCCTAGTCTCGCTAAGATGGTTTGAGACTGTCCGAATTACCCACATCAGTAGAGCATGTAATGCTGTGGCCGATAAAATTGCTAAAATGGGCCATAGCCTCCCTACTAATGCTATTATGAATCATCAAGAACTGAAAGTTCTCGTCCATTCGGACGCTCTAGGACGCCCCCTTGAGGGGACCTCCTAATTTTTACTGGTTCAAAAAAAAAAAAATATGACTTATTACTGCTTTATTAGACACTTAGATGGATCTGTGGGCACATGAGGATGGACAGGATTCGAAATAATGAGATCAGAGGTAAAGTTCGGGATGGCTAGTATAGAAGACAAGCTTAGAGGAATGAGACTGCGTTGGTTTGGCTATGTACAGAGACGGAGCCCAGATGCCACAGTGAGGAGATGCGAGCGTCTAAATTTGAGAGCTTTCAGGAGGAGTAGAGGTCGCCCGAAGAAGCGTTGGTTGGATGGCATCAAGCAGGATGTCGCCTTGTTAGGGATTTTAGAGGATTTGACTCATAAGAGGGAGAGATGGAGGGAGAATATCAGAGTGGTGGACTGTTAGCCAGCTGGGTGGTGGAGCGGGTTTCTCCTATGGAGTTTTTGTCAGTTGAAGTTTCGTTTTTCTCCTTTTACTTGTCTTTTTTAGTTGGTGTTTTTAGGTGGTTTAGCTCTTCATTTTGGGTTGTATTGGATGTATTTCATCTAGGTCTGAGATGCCTCCATCCTGACCCCCCAGATCTTGCTTTTGCTGGATTTCTCTGGGTAATTGTTGTTGTTGTTGTTGTTGTTGTTGTTGTTGTTGTT
This sequence comes from Polygonum maritimum, assembly GCA_963924305.1. Classification (NCBI taxonomy): domain Eukaryota; kingdom Viridiplantae; phylum Streptophyta; class Magnoliopsida; order Caryophyllales; family Polygonaceae; genus Polygonum; species Polygonum maritimum. The sequence goes on along the minus strand of OZ002729.1, from coordinate 45,378,873 downwards.
GTATTAGACACTTAGAGGTTTTAATCCATATAATCGGTTCAACCGATTCGGGTTCAATTGTTTGAGTTGAACTCAATCGAATTACAAGTTAAACTGGATTGAGTTATGGAAAGTTTTCATGTGAGATCGATTGATTAATATGTCAACAATGTCATTTTTGAATTTATATTAAGTATTACATTACTAAAAAATTATTAAAATAATAATATAACTAGAAAAGTTGGACAAGATTTTTAAAAATGTTTTAAAACTAGATTATAATAATAATTTTAATAAAAAATACATCTATTGGTCAATAAATTCGGATTCAAGTTTGTTGGCTTTGTGTTATAAATTCTCAAGTCAAAAGCAAACCCGGGTCAAAATTCAATCTCGGATCAGTTAAGTCAGATTTAGATTCGTATTACTCGTACAGTATATAAGATCTATGATAGTTTATGGTAGTTTTTAACATAATGGGAAGGTGCAAAAAAATAAGGATCTATTTCTTCTTTAATATATTAAAAATCACATTGTGAATTATAAAAAAATTGAAACAAGATTTACAAATTCACTTTCAATCCAAATTCGCCATCTACATGAAAATAGGGATTTGTTACCATTTTTATATTGAATATGTGATTATTTTGCATGAATGTCGATGAAATGTTGATCGAATGAAGCCATATTATGTTATACTTTGTCCAATTTATAGCGAAACTTAAAGTGAGTATAAACATGCAACTTGAATTTATTTAGCCTCCTTGTCCCATAAATGCTCATTTTTCCATTTTTTAAAGGTGTATTGTTTATATTATTTATTCAGCCACAACAAATATTTTCATGCCTACAAATTATTAATGCACATGGTTAACACCATGATTTTTCATCTTCCTTTGTCATATAAATGTTCAACTTTCTTTTTTTAAATAAGAAAGTGTATTATTTACTCAACCCCAAAAGTATTTTGTGCCTACAAATTACAAATGTACGGGGTACCCAAGTTACCTTGGCCCAGTGGTTAAAAATGGGGCTGGGTCACCTAAAGTTCATGAGTTCGAGACTCAAAGAGATCAAACGTCGTTTTGTGGTAGAGAAGGCACTGGGGAGGGTCTTCCTTAACCCTTGGCAGTACCCGGTCCGGACGTAAATTAGCTCCGGCTAATCCAACCGGGCGAAAGATAAAAAAAATAGAATGGAATAAATTCAACGGGCGACTTTATTTATTCAATCCCTAAAGAGTTTCATGCCTACAAATTACATATACACACATTTGTCCCACCCTAAGCACAACCCATTTCTACACTCAATCTTTTTAAAAACAAACCCACTCAACTAAACAAAATGTTACATCAAAAAAATAAAAAATTAAATCAACAAAGTTTGAGATGAACCGAAATAGTCTATTATTCAATGAACAAGGTCTCGCTTCATCATTACGTACGTTCTAGCATCTCTTACTACTACAAACAAATGATAATTCCTATTATAAACAGAATAAAAACATAAAGCAATCCAATGAACCGAGAAAAACTCTAACAAATACGCCAAAACAGATTCAACAAAGTCATTCTCCCGTCCAACAAACAGGCTAAGCCTATTAGTAAATATAGTGATTACTGGATATGTATGACAAAATGGCAAATTTTATATCCCATCCTTATGCCATTAATGAACATAACTGAATTGCATTTAAATGAATAATGCTTCTTTAAAATTCGTCCTTCAAAACTTTCTCAATATTCTTTTCGACCTTCAAAACTGCATATTTAACAAACAACATAAATATTCAAAGTAAGCTGCTTAAGTTTGTTTAATTTTTTTTGTTGAGGACACTGTACATGAGAGTCGAAACGGTAACCTCTGGGTACTACCCATGGAGGATTAACCGCTCAACTAGATGCCCGAAGGCTTGCTCAAGTTTGTTTATGTATCATACATAAATTCAAAAATGTGATAATTCATGAATTTTAACCTCATATTCAACTCACCTATGCATACATATTCAACAAATAAACATTACTATTCAGAGTGTAATGATTATCCATTTTTTTCTAGTACTGTATGTACATGTTTGATACGCATATTCAATCTTCTCTTTTTTACCTCAAAAAGTGCATATTTAACAAACAATATGTAAACTTTCGTAATAAAATGACTATGAATTCAATGTTTATTTATTATTCACATATTCGGAATATCTATGTATATTCAGTTCTTCAAAATATATAATCAAAGGGTCACGTATCTCAAATTTGTTCATGAAAGCATATACAACAAACAAAACATTAAAATTCAAAACACAGTGATGATCAATACACATTTCTCCAAAATTTTATCCAAAATGGAGAAAGAAGAGACATATTCTTCAAAAAAATTGTGATCAAACTCCAACAATTTCCCTATTATGGAGAATACTACATTTATATTCTCCAATCAAAAGCCTACATTTATTTCAAAAGAAAAAATAAATAAAAACATAGCCAATGAATAGCTTTGGAGAAATTTAGAGATATCCCCAAATTTGGAGAATGTCACTCTAACTTTGGAGATTTTCCCCATTTTGGAGATGCATTTGGAGAAGCTATTGGGGCCGAAAAACACCCACAAATCTCCAAATTTGTAGTTTCCAAGAAAATGGAGCATCTGTTGGAGATGCTCTTAGTCTTCGGCTAGAGAGATAAAGATTGATATTTTTTTCTTTAATTTGGATTGAAAAAGGTAAAACTGATTTAGGGAAATAAATCGGAAACAAATATTATCAGTTCTTTTTTCCTTTTTGGCGGATTTGAAGAGAGAAGATCATGGATAAATTTAGAGCATCTCCAACAGATGCTCCAAGAATTTGGAGCATTTGAGGATTTTAGACCTATTTTATGGTCCAACAAATTCTTCATTGCATTCTCCATTTTAGAGAAGATCTCCAAAAATTGAACTCCATTCCCTAAATTTGGGATATCCCAAAAATTATTTGGAGAATGCATTAATTACATATTAAGTCATGTCTTCTCCCAATTGGTCAATTTTCAATTTATAATAGTAGTTTATATAAAAATAATAAAGTTTATAATATACTCTTTCAAATGGAGAATTTGTTGGAGTTAAGACATAAAAAATTTGGAAAATGTGAGACTTCTTTCTCCATTTTGGAGAAAATTATAGAGCATCTCTTGGAGATGCCTTAGTGTTTCTCAACCTATGATAGTTTTCTCTGTGGTTAATTGTGGTTCACCTAAACTATGAAAGGGATCGTATAAAATCTTATACATATTATTTCTTTTCATTTTGACTTAAAATATCTCTAATCTACTACAATACTACACGTATTATACATCACATTTTTTATTCTATCTTGCAATATTTTATAAACAAAACATTATATAATTAATTCATTGTTTCCTTCCCTTAGTCACTAACTCCAAAATTTTCTCTAAAATTATTTCACATCAGATTATCCAAAATGGAGAATCAATACTACGTATTTATTATTCTTTTTTGTTTTAATAGCTGTCACAAGCACACAATCAATCCACATTTAATTTTCTGAAAAAAATATAAGAAAATTTAGATTAAATACAAATTGCAATATTGGAATGACTCTATATTTGCGAAAATCCACTTAAACTTTGAAGATTTGCTCCATTTTGAAGACTGATATAGAGATGATGTTGAGGTTTAAAATATAACTCAATATTCTCAAAAAATACAATTTCCAATATTTTGGAAATGTCTTCCTCTTCTTCTCTCCCACGTATATATATGTCTTCCTCTTCTACACATATTGATGATTTTTAGTGTACAAAATTTTCGACCCTAAAGATAACATTGGTTCATTTTGCACAACTATTCTCACCCTTAAGTAGATACTACTTCTTCCGTCCCTAATATTTGTCTCATTTCTTTTATATCAATAATTTCTTACAATATTATCCTTATTCAATCTCACCTTTTACCCCATATTATCTCATTTTAATTTCTATGTGATCTCTTTTCAACCTTTTAACCCATAAAAAAATTACAAAATTACCTTTATTTAATTTCAGTTTTTATTCATGCTGTTCAATTTTCTATTTTTCCAACACCACTTTATCCAAATTTGAATTAAATGAAAACTTTTCTTAACCTCCATATTGTAAACCCTGAAGATGAAATAGATATACGTGAACCCAAAATAGATATACATGAACTCCAAAAAAAATTCGTGATTTTCTGTTATTATGTTACTATGTGTTTTAATCTGGTCCATAACACATGATATTGAGAAATTGTATTATTACATGTATTAATACGATCTATAATAAAAATTGATTTTGTTCACATATTTCTTTCTGTTTGTTTACATATATATGTATTTTGTTTACATTTTCAGTTTATGGGATAAGAAAAGTTTTCATTGGAATCAATCTCTTATCCTTATCTTAACAAGCGTAAAGATTATGTTATGAGACAAACATAAACGGACGAAGGCGAGGGAGTAACTTTTTTTAAAGTAGATCAATATGTTATCTTACCTTCTGCTCGATTTAGTGTAAAACTAATCTTTGTCAATAATCGTGGTGGGTGATATCATACTTTTTCACATCGACAAAGACAACAAACTCGTACGATCATCATTTTGATTCGGTGGTTGAATGTACGATCCTTTATTCGATCAAATTAATTACTTTGACCATCATGCAACAATATATTAATTATTTGTTAGACTACTCTACCAAGTAATTAAACCAGCCGGCCAATGTAACTTTTGTACGTATTTTTATTAATTTGACTTAAAATATAGTTACGGGCTTAAATTGTCTTCTTAGTTATACTAACTCATGCACGTGCTTTCGATCTATTGGATAAAATATGCCCATCGATCTCCTACCTCATTTTCGTACAAATGAAGGGCTGTCCAAGCTAGCAAGTTGTTGTCCTTTGCATTGCCAATTAATACAAATGGTGTGATGTTGGTAAACTAATTTTTTTTGTCTCCTAAATTGTTTTCACATACTGAACACGTATATAATTACATGAATTCTCATAACTCCAATGTTAAAAAAAAAAAGAAAAAAGAAAAACAAACTAAACTAAATCATGATTATCTTACACATGTGATCCAACGGTATGACTCTCAGGGAATCCCGGAGGTCTTTATTTCGACACCTACCGACAAAAAAAAACTTTAGTATGATTAGTTAAGTAAATGAAGTTACCATTGCGGTTAACAACAACTTCTATGTAACGGGTTTCGTGTTTAACAACTTCAATATGATTAGTATGAATAGTCTTTATTTCGACACCCAATGATAATAAAAACTTCAGTATGATGAGTTAAGTAAATGAACTTTCGACCAAAAAAAGTTAAGTAAATGAACTTACCATTGCGGTTAACAACAACTTCCATGTAACGGGTTCCGTGTTTTCCGTAGAATAGTAATTCACAATTGAAATGTCAATATAGATCAGTTCTCAACTAAAAATAACGAGTGTCACTAGAAAAAGAAAGGTAAATAGAAGTAGTCATGATAACGCGTATAGTACGAGAAAGTTATTAGTAAAATGTTGAGTTTCCATCGGGTATGCCCATGATTATTTTATTTTATTTGCCCATGATTATGATAATCGGATAATTCATACTCTTGAATTAATTCGTTCGGATTAGGCAGAAAGAGATGGGCTGTAAAAGTGCGGGAACGGGAGCGCAGCAACGGCTAGTTAAAAATATGACCGTTAGAATAAGCCGTGAAATTACGAAAACGCCCCCGTGTGCCCCTACCCAATAAAAGAGGTAAAAAAATCGGACCGTTGGGGAGTTCAAACATTAAATCGCCTCAATCTTTTCTGGGTGTGCAAATCCTCTGTCCCAAATCAACCAACCGATCGATCAATCGAGCAGAGACGAACGAACGGGGACCGGGATCTCGACATGGAACCGGGCATGGAGCGAAGAAAGAGCGGCCTAAATCTTCCAATGGGGATGTCACAGGCGTCCCTGAAGCTCGACACCTGCTCGACACCGCCACCGCCCTCTCGAACCGTTGTATCGTCGCCCCGGTACATCTCGAGCCTATCGTCGTCTCCCTGCTCGAGATCGAACCCGAAGTCGTCGGCCTGCAGCGACCGTTTCATCCCGCTCCGATCCTCCTCGAGGCTCCACGCCTTCGACCTGATCGAGAGGCCGTCGCCGAAGACCCCTAAAGAAGGGGGCGCGAGTGAGGTGTACGCGCGTCTTTTGAAACAGGAGCTGTTTGGATCTGACTTCGTTTCTTCTTCTTCTTCTCCTGCAGGTGGTGGATCTCCCAACATTTTGAGGTTCAAGACCGAACATTCGCCAGTTCCGAGTGGCGGCAGCTCCCCGTTTTCGTCGGCGTCCGGTGCTGCTGCTCGTGATTCACCGTCGTCTCCGTTGAAGCCTCCCCGCAAGGTTCCTAAGACCCCTCACAAGGTATGTCTTAACTAGGGTCTGCTGTTTGGATTGCCCCAAATAATGCATTGTCCTACATTCTAAGATAATGCATTATCCTACAAATAATGCATTTTTGGGGGCAATCCTAACAGACCCTTCAATTAGCAGCTACTTGTGAATAGTTCAAGTCATGATGAATTGCCTTGGTGTGTAGGTTTTGGATGCGCCAGCTTTGCAAGATGACTTCTACTTGAACTTGGTTGATTGGTCTTCCCAGAATGTACTCGCCGTTGGTTTAGGCACCTGTGTTTATTTGTGGAGTGCATCAAACAGCAAGGTGAGTTCATTTAAAATATGATTAAGTAGTACTTGTTAGATTGAGATAAAAGATAAGAGATAGTAAAGGTGGGGTTTTCTTTCTTGCTCAGGTCACGAAACTGTGCGATTTAGGGCCGAATGACACGGTGTCTGCAGTGCAATGGACCAAGGAGGGTTCATACATATCAGTTGGAACCAACCAGGGTCATGTTCAGGTGGGTTGCACATTGATTTGTCATTTTAATTTTGATCATAACATATACAGATTGTAATGCTGACGAATGGTGACGACAGGTCTGGGATGCGAGTCAGTGCAAGAAGCTGAGAACAATGGGCGGGCATCAAACCCGAGCCGGAGTCCTGGCATGGAATTCGCGCATCTTATCATCCGGTAGCAGGGACCGGAGCATTCTCCAGCATGATCTTCGGGTTTCGAATGACTATGTCAGCAAATTTGTCGGTCACAAATCGGAGGTTTGTGGACTCAAATGGTCCCATGATGACAGAGAGCTTGCCTCCGGAGGCAATGACAATCAGGTCAGCAGCTGAGCATAGTATATAAATAGCTAAGCTAAAGAGCTTATATTGATTGATGATAATGACTGATTGAGTACTTTGTTTGAGTGACCATCAGCTGCTGGTGTGGAACCTGCACTCTCAGCAGCCTGTCCTACGGCTGACGGAGCACACCGCGGCCGTGAAGGCCATAACATGGTCACCCCACCAGAGCAGCCTTCTGGCGTCGGGCGGTGGCACTGCAGACCGATGCATTCGGTTCTGGAACACCGCGAACGGGAACCAATTGAACAGCATCGACACGGGTAGCCAGGTGTGCAACCTTGCTTGGAGCAAGAATGTGAATGAGCTGGTTAGCACTCATGGGTATTCACAGAACCAGATCATGGTGTGGAAGTATCCTTCAATGTCCAAGGTCGCCACGCTAACCGGTCACAGCCTTCGGGTTCTCTACCTTGCTATGTCACCAGATGGCCAGGTAATTCACTCCATTCCATTCTGTTCAGGTCTATTCGCATTCGATTCCTTGCGACGTATGCTCCCGTTTTTCCTACTCTCAAATTGTCTTTCATTTTGTTCTGAGCAGACTATAGTGACCGGAGCCGGCGACGAGACCCTGAGGTTTTGGAACGTCTTCCCTTCTGCAAAGACACAAGGACCCGTCAAGGAAACAGGTTTATGGTCTCTTGGAAGAACATACATTCGCTAAGGGGTACACTTCTTGGCAGTGACAATGAAGTCTCAATCTGAATGTTGTGTAAACAAGGATTATAGAGGGCTATAGATTTTGTTCATACATTTGTGTATAATGACATGTTTTTTTTCTTCATACATGGCTGGATGGATTACCACTTGAACTTGTAAAGTTTACTTGCGGACCAAAATATCAAAGAAATAACAAAAATTAAGAACAATTGTTTATGACTGCATCATGTTTTGTAAAATGTGTTTTAGATCATGTCGGACATATTGTGAGTTGTGAATGATTAAACTAAACTGTATGTTACACAATGCTGCTGGAAGACAAGTCTCATATTATTACTACAGTGATATTTTGGAAAAGTTACAGAGCGGTAAAAATCTACTCTTCACAGGAGCTCTGGAGGCAAGCAAAGAACACATACATGTACACATCTCAACCCCCATCATTGCTCCAAAAAATTTACCAAAACCCGGAAACCCGATTACTCAACATTTCAACACTGCCCAACAGAATTACCATGACAAGGCTCAGAAGATGCGGTTGTGACCTTACCATCGCGGTTAACAACAACTTCCAATTCCTTTCCATCAGAAGGGAAAATTTTCAAGAAATGCATAAAACTGCTTCCGCCTCCGGAGGAGCTATCATTCTCCGGTTGGAACCACTTCTTCCTCGGAATCAGTGGTCTGTCGCTGATGGCGATGGCTTTGTCATTAGGGAACAAGTCTCGTAGCACAAACACATGGAACATGGTTGTGACTAGAAGAGCCGTCACCATGAGAGTGGAAACTGTGCATAGAGTGATGGCTAGTATTTGGGTGAATAAGCTCCTGACCTCATTTGCGTATCTGATTGTTGCAATGGCTGCTCCTGTCGTTGGAAATGTGTAGGCCCACCAGGCCAATGAGAATCTGTCACAATAAGGTAGCTAAATTCATCGTGGTTTTTCTATCTTATGCCTTTAGAACCCAGAATTGGAAACTAATATCCTACATTTGAAAGTATAAACTCTATAAAAGAAGTTCTGAAAATGCTAAATTGAAAAAATCTACAGAATCTTTTAAACTTTGCATTCTTATCCTACAGACTTGAAAACAAAATCAGTTATGTGAGATTGTTCTTGATGATATAGGAGGGCAGATGATCTATGTAAAGCATACCTGAATCCTCTGAAGAAATTCACCCTCACAGCCTGCAAACAGACACAGACGACACCATGTAAAAATCCAAAGCCAAAAGTAACTAATTTTGACAAATGATGTTAGCTAAAAAATACAACATTTTTTATGAATCTTCCTTCCAATGAATTTAGAATCATATAATGTGAAAAATGACAAGTCCTGCCTAGATCCTGCCACAAAGTAACATTAAATGAGAACAAAGACTAACCAATGAGAAGTAGAGGAACAAGGCAATGAAGAAAACGATTCTTGCTCCATGATCAAAGGAGCCCTGGATCTTTGCCCAAGCCATAGAAGCAACACTAGGAGGTGCAACAAAAAGGAAAAACACTGGATGAAGCTCCTTTGGAAGAGTCTCATTTGTTGGGAGGCGTTGGTATAGAGTGACAAACAGGACAATGTAATGAGCCAACCCAATGGCAAAGAAAAACAGTGGGCCCTCCTTCAACCCAATTGATGCACCTAACAAAGCACCAACAAAGTTTCCAATAATAGACAAATGGTTTGAAGGATTGGCTACTTTTGAGAGCCTGCGTTGGCCACCTGACATCCACTGACCGTAAATCTTCAGCTCAAGGCAAAATATGGGCGCCATAAGAACATACCAAAGAGCATGAGGAATATTTTGAGAAATTGATGGAGGAACACCGAGACAGAGAAATAGTAAGGCTATCCATGGAGCAAAGAAGAAGTTGACCCGTATAGGATGGTAATATTCACGGCGAACTGCTTCAAAGTAAAAAACTAACTTCAAAGTGTAGATGGAGGAAGCTGTCGCTACCAGTATAATAGAGATAATCCACAGAATCAGGTCTACTTTCAAGCTTATGTTGAGGAAATGAGTCGATGCAGATGTCGCCAGGGTTTTCCACAATATGGCTTGGCTGCTGACACCAAGGCATATACCAAACGAAGATATCGGAAAACGGAGAAGAAATGGCCATTTTCTGTCATCAGGAAGAACAGACTGCTCAAGTGGCTGTAGCAAAGATCAGCAAGAAATATGTCAGAGCTTAGATTTAACTTCACAATCATATTCCACTAGAAACCTTATCAAGAATCAAATGGCGTTTTATGTGAGTTATGTCAGTTGCATGCTTTCTTTCCTTTGAATAATAATTTGATTGAGCAGTATGGTCATTTATTTATTTAACTTTTCAACTCTATATGGAGAAGAGGTCTTACCTTGAGTGTATCAAGTTCTGGCCCTTCCAATGCATCGAAGTATCGATTCACTGGCAACGTATCATTCTCAAGACGGGAACTCTGCATCTCTGGCTGAGGCTCCACTGGTTTACCACGTAATATGGATAACTGTCTTTCAAATCTTCCAGACATTGTCTTGAAAGAATCAAATCTTGCATCCCTTCCATGCTGTCTTTGAGGGGGTTGGTTGAAATTCACAGGGTTAGCAGACTGCATATATGTGGCCCCTTTTGGCATTGGCTGTGAATAGAACTTATCCTCAGTAGCTTCTGCAGTTTCAGGAAGAGAAGAAGTTTCATGGACATTTGTGGGTAAGTTTCGATCATGATCGCAAAAGAGAACTCTCTTTGCAATCTGAAGATGATGTCCTGTAGGAGTGGGTGGCATGCTGATTGAGACGGACGAACTTTGTTAGTATCAACTGCTGGTTTCCATCCATAAGTAGCAGGTGCTCCAGATTCCTATTGTAAATAAACAAAGAAGTGAGTTAACAACGTTTATGGGAAGCATTCTACAAATAAAAGAAAACTTGTTCTAGAGATTCAATCATCTTAGCAAATCCATGTCACAAAATTACCCCAGATTTCAGTGGTGAGGAACGGTCCAAAAACCATGTTGTTTATGAAACATGAGATGGATAAAGTACTCTAGATTTCAAGAACAAACAGGAAGAAATCAAATGCTTTACAACGATACTGGATTTAAGGTTACTTTCTTATTAATTTCAATCTGTGAATAAAAATTCTCTTCATTTTGTTTCTTTTGGTAGTACAAGTTCTGTTCTGAACACAAAATTATGGTCATTCAAAAGCTTCAATGCTCAGCAGTGAGCTCATAAGGAAGTGACTTACCCTGGCTGATACACTGAAAACTTTAGGTCCACTAAGTTGATGGGTGAAGCAATCAGACTCTTCTATGCTATCAAAGTCAGCCAATCCATTGGCACTAATGTAGTTGATAAGAGAGGGAAGTGGTTCATCTGACTCCTGCCTCCAGGTGCAAGGATCTTCAACAATGTCCATGAAGAATTGATATTACATAATATTTCAAAGCAGTCCAGTCATGAAGAGTATGAAAGGTTTACATTCTAAAATGAAACATAATTGATTATACTTGGGGAAAGTATACAGAGCAAAGAACTACATAGCATTTGTTGTGTAACCTAGCAAAATAAAAGTGTCCTGCAGAAACTGAGATCTGCTATATATACAATACTCGAGAAGCCGAGGAAGGAAAACTACGAATTCATGAATGACAGTATGAGTTATTCTATGTCAAGCTAACTTACTTCACTGAAGCATCTAAGTTAACTCCATTGACAACCCACTGACTGATTGTCGTTGCAGTTTATTTTTGAGCTCTGCCATTGCAGATGACTAACAAAGTATATTTCTCATAAAAACCAAAACATTATATGGATCTGTCTGCTATATTCGAAAAACAGGATGGGAAATGAAAAAAAAAGAAGGGCAATCTGTACCTACAAAGTAAGTATATACTACCAGTCAATAGAAAACTGAGGCAGTCCCTCCTTATCTCCACTCGCTGGCAAAATCAAAACAGAATTGCAAATAAGAACAAACTGTATGAGAAGAAAACACATGCAACTCTCACTATTTTCTCATCTGAATGACCAAAAACACACGCTTCTGTTGCATGGGAACAAGGCCTATATATGTATGTATACACAGAAATGGATTATGATGGTTTGTTGACATTTATAGGAAACAAATTGTTGTGGGTTGGTAAATATTACGGCATTGATTACTACAGATTTCTACCTTAAATTTTCAAGCAACTTCTTTTTGAATGCATGCACCAAGTTGCAGACCAATGAGCCTCCTAAGGTCCTAATAGGACGAAGTTTGACTGGCAACCACTGATGTGACTTAAACATAGGAAAAATCCTTATGAATTCTAACAACTAATACAAGCAAAAGAAAAGATCATTTCCTGATTAGTTTATTGCTAATGTCACTTTCAATGGGATGTGGAAAACAGAAGCTGGAGCTCTTATCAACATTGACCATCCTACCAACTGTTTCAAGCTATAATCCATCTAACTATGGAGTATTAAACTGTACCTTGGTGTCAACAGAGTAGTTATGTGAAGATGCACGGAAAATCAGTAGATTAATACTCATCTTATCACACTAAAAAACACGTGGGGGCTCAAAATCCCTCAAATTCAAGAACAGTACACTACACGTTGAACTTTTGCTAATTACGAGTATTATTAAACTAATTATCTGCACGTCAAGCTGGACCGGTGAGCAATCCCCCTCAGATTCATAAATTAATGCCTGCCAAAATCCAGAACGCAAAATCTAATCCGAATACTAATACTATAATCAACAATTTCGCATGTTTTAATCGGCTGAATTGAATCCAAAATTAAGCAGAAGAGAGAGACAAGATCAAAGAGAAGACGCCAAAAAGCAAATCCGGAGCGATTGGAAGCGATTGATTTGGTAGGAATTAAGTCAACAACAATCCAGCTAATCGGAGATTATAAAACCCTAGAAAAGCCTCGATAAGGTCAAATCTCAAGAACTCGAAGGAGATATTCGGAGGAATTATACCGGCGGAAAGTGCGATGACGTAACGGCGCATTTTCCGGTGGGGCCCGCGAGTGGAAATGGCGACCTTCTTGGAAGGTTCTTCTTGCCTCTGTAGGATGAGACTGTGAATTTGTATTTACGCTAGTATTAATGATGGAAGAAGAAGAAGAAGAAGAGGAAATTTAGACAACCTTTGAAGACTTTTGAAATTGCATGCAACTTGCTCGGGAAGGTGTTTTGAGTGTGGGTTTCAGAAAGAGAGAGGGGTGGGCACCGGTACAAAATCGGACCGGATCGGATCGGGACTGGATCGCCCTAATCTTATGGACCCGTCATTTCGGTCTGGTCCGGTTTTGTATTGGATTTTTATTTTTTCAAAAAATATTTTTTTAGGAAATATATTTTTTATATAAAAAAACTATAATATAGTTAGAAAAATCATATATGGTTAATAAAAAAATATAATATCATTAAGTATATAATATAAATATTAAATATAAATTATATAACATTAAAATTAATATAATTTTTATTTAATTAATTTTTTATTAAATTTTATACATAGCACACTATATAGATGACATTAAGCAACCCCCCAAAACTACATCTTTGAGTTATTACGGAGTACATGTAATTTAGGCTAAGTAGTTAGCATTGCTGAGCTCGTCTTAAGCAATGTTATTATTACTTAACTAGATGAAGACCCGTACAATGTATGGGTAATGGTTATTTTTTTCCCATATTCATATAAATTATATGAGGATTATTTTAATAACTTAAGATATAAATTATACACAATCCCTTCAATTCTAATTATGTGTGTAAAATATGTAGAGAGATTCTAACTAATATAGTTTTCCATTCTGATATGTAATCTAATTATAGTACACAATCCTATTAATTTAGTGTTAATAATTTTATTTTGTTAAACTAAAAACATTATTTTATTCAAGGTTGATGAGGTGGCGCAATTTTTAACAAAGATATAGGTTCCGCTTTATAGTGTACTAGCTTTACCCGTCGTACCATGTACGACTATGCTTTAAATCTTTAAATTATTTTCAATACATTATATTTGTAGTGAATTTATGCATATTTAATTTCACTTACTAATAACATACACTATGATAGTACTATTATATTTAAAGTAAAATTTAATTGGATACCTTTCCTCATTGATCAATTCATCAAGCACATAGATCAATTGCAAAAAGGTGCCATATGACATATTGTGAATATCAAAATGTAATTTTTTTTTATTTTTTTTGATAAGGAAAGGATCAGGATCGCCTCAAGTACTACTAAGGAAATAAGGGCAAACCGCCGCCCTAGAGTCTCGAACTCGAGACCTCATGGTACTATCATGAGTGCTCAACCAGTGAGCTGATGCGACAAGCGCTCAAAATGTAAATTATAATATGTAAAAATAACGTACTTGCTTAGATCAATTCATCAAACGTAAAATTATAATAACATGGATATTTAGAGATAACGTAAAATTTAGATCAATTCATCAAACGTAAAATTTATAACGTACTTACTCATAGATCAATTCATCAAACGTGAATATTTAGAAATAACATGGATCAATTGGATACCTTTTCTCTTTTTATTCCTTTCTCTTCTCTTTATGTGATTTTCAATTTACAATCTATTCATGTGTTAATATTTATAGACTCTTAGGTTGAATCTAAATTGTATAGATAGATAAAATTTGGATATTTTATAAATATATGATATTAAATTATTTTTATGTTGACCTAAATATGTTTTTAACAAAATATACACATGATTGTATGTAATCTCCTAAATAAAATCGATCATATGTACGGGATACTAATCCAATCATCATCACACCACCATGATCTTTATATAACTTAAAGACTCCATATGATGATTTTTTATTTGTGTACAAATTTCAAAAGCAAATCTTATTTCAATAAAATTTTGTTCGAAAAGGGCTACAAAATCACGGAACATCTAAACCTTAGCAACCACAAAATCAAACATTTAGTACGTAATATTAAAAAAAAATTAAAATTTAAATAAAAGATTTACTTTAATTGATAAATGAATGTGATCCGAGTACATAATATTATGTTAAGGAAATGCCACGATCTTCATAGGATATAGATATTATTCTGATATATCAATAGATGGTAATTAGATAAATACATATTGGAATTTTGTAATTGTAAAATTAGTAAGGATAGATAATTAATATAACATGTGGTGGGGCCAGGATTAATGTGGAGGCTCGAAATTCTCCGGCTTTAATATATAGTATAGATTATTATAGTAGATTAAGGGTTGATGTCATCATTAGTAAACTTCACCTACGATAAAATGTCGATGGGCGGGCAAAGGACCAAAGTTTCTAATGTATTTTGCGAAATTTAGAGTGGTGTCATCATAACTCGTAAGCAGAAAAAAAGATAGAGAATTTTTCTGCTAGAGAATATCATAGGCTAATAGTCTTTCTTTTTCATTCCATTCTGAGAGCTTTTGTTTAATATTTTCACACTAAGGTCTTGTAAAAGTATTTTTTGATTTAAAAAAAAACTTTTTTATCTTAAAATATGAAAAATTTAATTACATTGTACACATTTTAGGATAAAACATATATACTTTTTGTAAGAAAGTGCTAAGAAAGTATAGCAAGGCGTAATTATTCGATCAACATTATCTTGTACATATGGTGAAAACGACTCCCTTAATTACCGCTTACTTATGAATTATGATCAAATAAACACTATATATGATGTATAAGCTAATTATATATTACACCGTTATTTACACGCATGAACTTAGACAATAAACTAACCTGTGCATTTTTTTGGCCGTCACCTACGTTAACACGATTGATTGTCATAATTAATTCCAATATACTTCAAAAAAAAAACATGAATCTTCTTAGGTTATATTACCACGCAATACCATCCTAATCAACCAATGTATACTAAATCAATTTGCATTAAAACGTGAGTATGTATATCATATTTATAGTTTCATCATATATATTGATAAGCGGTATTTTAGTCGCCCTAATACCGATCAAAATAAACCAAACTACCTACTAGGAATGTAGTAGGGAAGTAAGGGTCGATCCCACAAAGACTCAGGTTTTCAATGTTTATTATTACGCCACTCAGAGTTAGAAAAGGGGGGTTTTTTAATGTGATTCTAACAACTATCAAAACTAAACATGCAAAATTAAGAGTGAGATATCAAATATAAGAGAAGTATGCTTAACCAGTTAATATCCATTGCGAATTCGATTATTGATCATTGATTATCAAAATTCTCTTTTTACCTTGACTAATCTACTGCGGAATGCTAATAACCCAACTTCATGGAATTATTATCCTACTTCAATTCTAGTTATTAGCCCGATCGGTACTAACAACCCTAATTATCAAACAACCTAAGAGACCTCTTAGATTCAATTTGACAACAGCATTAAGATTCAAGCATCAATAGAAACATGCATTCAGAGCAACCAGACATCCAAATAACATGCGATTGAATTCTCTTCTCTAATCAACTAGTCCTACCAGTCTTGGACAAATTAAAGGTTCTACTTATGATCTAATTAATTCCAACCGGTAATTAGAAAGATCTAGTTGTAATTCAACCTAGAGATTCAATTAGATGACCAATCTAACAAAACCCTAAATTAAATTTAATCAATTAAGCATAGAGAAAACAATCTAGTCAAGGGAAATTAAGAACAATCAAATCTCACAATAAGTCTTAATTCACAACTTCAATTAACTAGTTAAGCAAAAGAGGTTTAGTTGTTCAAAGACATTGAAAAGCTTACAATTCTTCCAAAGGATTCTTGTTCTTCTCAAGTTTCAACAAAAAACTCCAAGTCAAGTGTTATGAGAATAATAAACCTAGAAACTAATATCCAAAAATATATCTAAGAGGTTTCTAAAAATATTATCCAAAACATGTTTCAACCCAAAGGCCCAAGCCCGTACAAAATCTCGTTTTCGCGGACGCGGGTGAAAGCGCGGGTATGACCATGAAGCGCGGGCGCGCTTTGGCCTGGTTGCCCGCGTTTTCACGCCAGACGCTCTGGTGCAGAAGCGCGGCCTATGTCACTGAAGCGCGGGCGCGCTTTGGATGTCCTGCCCGCGTTTCTGAAGTTGTACCAACGATACTCTCGATCACTTCGGGCACTTGAATTCTTCTTTAGCCTTCGTCCTTGCACACTCCCTTGGCACCTTCAAGCTCACTTCCAAGTCCACCATCACCATGATCCGGCACTCGATCACTCATATCTGCAAATATCAACCAAAAGAGTGTAGATTCTGAATCTTCCAACACTAAAGCTAAACTACGAAATAAGGGAAAATCTATCTAAAAATGCACGAATAACTAATCAAAACATGTCCTAAATACTACAACCTATATGCTCTATCATATATCTTCATACAGATCACTTATCACATATAATACTTAATATCTTATAATTAATATTTAAAAAAACGCTAGACGATTGTTAGACGGGGGAAATTAAGTCACCCAACGTCTAGACGGACCAAAACTACACGAGGTGATACCTTTTAGTGCATGAACGGGGTTTAGATAGAATTTTTAGAACAATATGCTTAGGGCCCGTTTGCTTTTTGATTGGACTTGTAGAAACGGATGGAATTACCCGTTTCCGTTTAGGCCCATTTGGTTGCCATTTAAAAAAAAATTCATTGACTTAAAAAAGGCAAACAATCCATTCTATGTTTCCGTCTGGAAACTCTCGGGAAACAATCTCTTTCTCACCTCCTTTCAATGCCGACTCTTCCCTCCCCGCTCCCACTCTGCAGTACTTAACCTTCCTTGTGGTCAACAACAATGGAGGTCATATTGCCTCCCACCGACACCTCAATCTACCCCCTTTTTGACCTGTCTCACTTAGGGATGCTCAGCGGTCTGGGTGACCGTCGGTCCACATTTTTTAAGAATTACAGGTTACAGGTCGGGTATGGGTCGACCCGTCAGGTTACGGGTCGGGTACGGGTCGACCCGTAAATTAATTTAACATTTAAAATTTTTCTTGATTTTCTCTTTAACCCAATAACAATAACCCTAGCCATTGTTTTTGGCTAGCTGATTGTTCCGTCCCCTCCCGAGACCCGTCCTGTCTTCTTCCTCTCAACCCTAGATCTGAGATCTTCACTTGTCACTCCACGGTCTTTACCGGTCGCCGGCGCCGCTCGACCTTCAGCCCTCACTCCTCCTTGCTCGTTGGGCTTCAATCTTCCACGGTCTCCTCGCTCCTTCGTCCGACAGCGGAGGCTGGCTTTGTCCTTGCCGATTTGCCCTCGACTCCTTGCCGCCTGCTTCGTCGTTCACTCCATTAGTCGGCCGACAGCCTCCGCCCGCTTCCCATCTCTCTCCGCCCTCGAATCCTTGCTCGTCGGCGCCCTCGACATTCGCTCGCTCGCCAGTCGCTCTTGTCTTTGCTCGCCGGCGTCCTGTCGTCACTCGCCAGCTTCGCTTGTCTAGTCGTCCGACAACCAACCTCCCCCGGCTTCTCTTCTCTCCGCCGGCTTCCCTTCTCTCACCGCCATCGAATCTCTGCGCTCGCCCTTGGCCGAGTTTGACTAGTTTGACCGGGTCAAACGGTCACCCGTAACCCGACCCGTAAAACCCGTAATCTGGGTTACGGGTGAGGTCGCAAGTCGAGCTTTTTGAGATTACGGGCCTTCAGGTTGACCCGTGACCTATAATCCAGGTTACGGGTCGGGTCAGGTCGGCCCGTTGAGCAACCCTAATCTCACTGATATTTTTGCTCATCTCTTACATTCCTTTTCTTTAGGATCCCCCACTTTAAACATCTCCGCCCCATCTCTGATCACCGACTTCATCTAGATCTGTCACTTTCTCCACTGAAAACCAAAATTGTGTTTAAAATTTTTACTTTCTTTTATTCCGTTTAAATAATTAATTTTTTTTAATCCTTAAAATTTTGATTTTTTTTTTCTTTTTTAATCGTGGCGGCGAAGAGTGAGCAAGGTGGTGGCTGGGGAGGGGGCACGAACGAAAAGGGCTTGGGAGGAACCGGGGCGGAGGTGGAGTGAGCGAGGTGGTGGCTGGGGTGAGGGAAGAGGGTTTTACGGGCCGTGAAGTCGCGAACGGCAGTCCATGTGTTCCTCAGGGACAGCATGTCGGAGGTTTGGGTGGCGACCAAGGCGTTTCCTCTACTTAGACCTCGGTGGTGCTCCTCTCTCAAATCCGGATCCGCGGCCCTCAGATCGCGCCACAAGATCTTCGTCGTCACCGCAGACCAGATCGAGGAGGTCGGTGCCGGTCAAGGTGTCGGGTGTTTTGGGTTTTATTTTTTAGTGTAAAAGGTTTTATTTTTTTTCGGTGAAAATGGAGTTTTCAAAATTTTAAAGATTAAAAATGAAAAAAGGAAAAAGAAAATTAATTATTTAAACGGAATAAAAGAAAATAAAGTTTTTGTTATGAATGCATGATTATAGCCATAATTTACATCATCTACTAATCACCCTTTTATACACATCTACAAGTTAACCTTCTTACATCTCCATTATTTGTATGAGTAGATGATTGACCATGTATTGTTTGTATTATGTATGATTGGAGGTAAATTGTACAAGGTGAATTATTTACCTTCTTCACCTCCTTATTACCATGGTTAAATCATGGAAATTAACCTAGGTTTTTTACCTCACTTTCTCCTATAAAAGGAGGTCATCTACCATTGTAAAACTTGCACCAAAGTAGAGTAAGAAATACATCTCTAAAGTTCTTACTCTCCCTCTCTCCCTTCTTACAATAAAAGTGTCTTCAAAGTTTGTTTAAGTATTCCTTTAAGAAGATTAGAGTGCCTTAGTCTTAATCTTTTCATAACACGTTATCAACACGAGTCTCTAATTACCAACCGAGCTTCCTAAGTACTAAGGTACCAACTCTACCTCTTCTTAATCCTAAACATACAAGAAGTTTATTTACAAAAATTGTTTTGAGGAGTATGCTCTATAGTTGCCCAATTTGGGATCTTCTATATCAGAAACTCGTTTTCCCTTCCTAGATTTCAAACGTTTCTTGACCAAAAATAATCACATGTTTTGGATCTACATAAGATAAAAACAAGGAATTAGATTTGCTTACCTCACTCGTTGATTAACTTGATTTCTCCTTGAAAATCCTAATTTTCACCGACCGGCTTGAAAGTAACTCTTAAGCAAAACGATTATGAGAATGACGTTGGTAATCACAATAAGAACAAGGCAAATGAAAAGCTCGATTATAAATCTTTGATTTCCGGCCCTAAGACGACGCATAATCTCGTCATCGGCCATGGAAGAATCGAGAGTTTTTTTGGGTGGTGGAGATCGAAAATGGAGGAGAAAGAAAGATAAGAAAGTGAAAAAGTGAACGGATAAAAGGGATGAGTAAAATGTGAACCGATTTTTCCCGGACTCTAAAAGACTTTAAGGACCTCTTTCGGACATTTTGGACTTTAAGGACCTAAGGACTTTGAAACTCTAAAGACTTAAAAATTGTTAAATTATACTTCGTACGACTCTTTACTTTTGTCTTACAATATTACCTATGTCTACATTTTTACTTTTGTCTTATGATATTGTCTATGCCTACATTGACTTACTTTTGTGTTACATACGCTATCTATCTAATATGCATATCATCTACATGCATGCTATATTGATTGCTTCAATCTTCCCATGCACGATTCATAATTTATACTATTGTTTAATGTACATCTCTTATGCATAGTAGCCAATGGCAAACATCGCCAAAAGGGAGTTCGACATCCTTGACTTGTCGGGCCAAAAGTACCTCGAATGGAAAGTCGATGCCATGGCTCACCTCAAGGCAAATGGCCTTGAGAAAACAATCGATGATAAGAATACAACTACCCCACAAGAAAAGGCGAAAGCCATTGTGTTCCTCCGCCACCACATTCATGAAAGTCTCAAAACCGAGTACTTGTTTGTGGAGGATCCAAAGGATTTGTGGGATGCTTTGAAAGAGCGATATGGCCATCAAAAGGAGGTATTGATTCCACAAGCACTATACGAATGGAACACTCTAAGGTTCCAGGACTATAAGTCCATCGCTGAGTATAATAGTGTGATCCACAGGATCACATCTCAGTTGAAGCTATGTGGTCGAGAGATCACACAAGACGAAATGTTGGAGAAAACTTACTCCACCATGCATCTCTCCAATATTTTATTGCAACAACAATACCGAGAGAGAAAGTTCACAAAATACTCCGAGTTGTTGAAAGTGTTGCTGGTTGCTGAACAAAATAATGAGCTCCTAATGAGAAACCACAACCTTAGGCCTACGGGCTCAACACCCGCCCCAGAAGCAAATGCTATGAAAAGGGCGTTCCATGATGGGAACGCTAATGAAAGGGGGCAACGATCACGCCATAATAATAGGCGTGGTCGAGGTCGTGGTAACTATTGGAGTCGAGGTAGCCGTGGTGGTAGTGGTGGCAATAAGCGTGGTCGAAACTACAACAAAGGCCATGATAACCACCATGATAACCATGGCTACAAGGGGGATGCGAAGCAAAAGGCCCAGACGGGTCCATCAGGATCCTTCCCAAAAGCTAGATCCACATGCTATAGATGTGGCATGACTGGTCACTGGTCAAAGGTATGCCGTACAGCTCCACATCTAGTGAAGCTATACAAAGCCGAGAAAGATAAAGAAAAGGCTACCGAGACCAATTACATTGAAAATAATGGTGGGAATAGGTCACCAGTGACTAGCTTGGATGTTAACGACTTCCTTAACCATGACAATGGCGATGACTTTGGCTTTGATGCTTAGATGACTAGCATCTAAATAAATCTACTATCTTGCATGTTATTGTATAATAATTGTAGTATCTTCTATGCTTGTTCTTCACTTTAAATCTCGCATGGCTTTGTATAATAAGCTTTGTATAATAGACTATGTATAATAGGCTTTGTATAATATAATTATCCTTGTGAAATATATGAAGCTTTTATTATTAATACCTTAATCATGCTTCTTTGTATGCATAGAAAATGAGTTCACTTAAGGTGAAGCACAATGGGAAAGAGCAATGTCTTCTAGACAGTGCGACGACACACACCATATTAAGAAGTAGAGAATACTTCACAAAGTTAAAGGCCTTTGAAGGCAATGTTACTACAATATCCGGTGTGTCGAAACTCATTGAAGGCTCTGGAAGAGTCATCGTTCTACTCCCTAATGGAACGAAGTTAGTGATAAATGATGCACTATACTCGAGCAAATCTCGAAGGAATTTGCTGAGCTTTAAAGATATGCGTCAAAATGGGTTTCATATGGAAACCATGAATGAAAATGGGAGAGAATATTTGTGCATCATAAAGCATGAATTTGGCCATAAACAAATCCTTGAAAGGATGCCAACGCAAACCTCCGGATTATACCAGACATATATATATATCCGTTTGAGGTCAATGCAACAGCTAATAAAAGGTCGAATGACCAAGCTGTATTCACATTGTGGCATGACCGTTTGGGTCATCCAGGATTTGTGATGATGCACAAAATCATAAATAGCTCACTTGGGCACTCACTAAAGAACACTAAGGTTCTTTCAACCAGTGATTTTAATTGCACTGCTTGCTCACTTGGAAAGCTAATTATCAGGCCTTCTAAAAGCAAAATTGCAAGTGAGACTCCTGCATTCTTAGAAAGAATCTAAGGAGATATATGTGGGCCAATTACCCCACCATGTGGACCATTTCAATATTTCATGGTGTTGATTGATGCATCAACACGTTGGTCACATGTAAGCCTATTGTCAACGAGAAATGTTGCATTCGCTAAACTCCTTGCTCAAGTAATCCGATTGAGAGCCCAATTTCCGGATTACGCAATAAAGAAAATCTGACTTGATAATGCAGGAGAATTTACATCTCAAACGTTCAATGACTATTGTATGTCAATTGGCCTTGATGTTGAGCATCCAGTGGCTCATGTTCACACACAAAATGGTCTCGCTGAATCTTTAATAAAGCGATTGCAGCTAATTGCTAGACCATTATTGATGAAATCAAAATTGCCACCATCTGCGTGGGGACATGCAATATTGCATGCAGCAGCCTTGATTCGATTAAGGCCAAGTGCTAATCATGAACAATCCCCGATACAACTAGTATCTGGTAAGGAGCCAAGTATTTCGCATCTTAAGATATTTGGATGCGCGGTTTATGTTCCTATTGCTCCACCCCAACGCACAAAGATGGGTCCCCAAAGAAGATTGGGAATTTATGTTGGTTTTGAGTCTCCCTCAATCATTAAATATCTTGAACCAACAACAGGCGATCTGTTTACAGCAAGATTTGCTGATTGCCATTTTGATGAAAATACATTCCCAACCTTAGGGGGAGAAAAGAAAAATGCAAATCCACATGTGAAAGAAATCACGTGGAATGCAACTGCATTGTCTAATCTTGATCCAAGAACGAAATTGTGTGAACAAGAAGTACAACGGATCATTCATTTGCAAAATATTGCAAATCAGTTACCCGATGCTTTTACTGACACAAAGAGGGTAACTAAGTCATATATACCTGCTGCAAATGCCCCTGCAAGAGTTGAAATACCCACTGGATTGCCTGATGCATCCATTGCTAGTGAGTCTACAATACGCCGTAAGCGTGGTAGACCATTCGGTTCAAAAGATTTGAAACCAAGAAAAACAAGGGTACAAAAGGGCATGGTAGAAGAAGCCACGATGAATCATGATAATGATGATGAAGGCAATGATATTGAGAATGAGAATATCTCAAAAGAAAATGATATCCTCGACAAGAATGAGAATGTCGATAATTATGAGATTTCCATAAACTATGTGTCCACATGTACACAATGGAATCGAAAGGAAGTCATTGTCGATGATGCATTTGCCTACTCAGTGGCTAGTGACATTGTAAATGAAAATGATGATTTTGAGCCAAAATCAGTCGATGAGTGTCGACGAAGAAAAGATTGGCCAAAATGGAAAGAGGCTATTCAGGCGGAGCTAAAATCGCTCGAAAAGCGAGAGGTTTTTGGACCCATAGCTCGTACACCAAATGGTGTAAAACCAGTCGGCTATAAATGGGTATTTGTGCGCAAGCGGAATGAGAAAAACGAAATTGTAAGATATAAAGCAAGGCTAGTTGCGCAAGGTTTTTCTCAAATACCCGGAATCGATTACGAGGAGACATACTCCCCAGTAGTTGATGCAACTACATTGAGATTCCTAATTGGCATGACTGTCTTTGAGAAATTGCAAATGCGCTTGATGGATGTCGTTACTGCATATTTGTATGGCACACTTGATACCGACATCTACATGAGAGTCCCGGAAGGACTAAAATTGCCTGAGGCCAATATCCGTGGACCTAAAGAAATGTTTTCCATAAAATTGAGAAGGTCATTATATGGGTTAAAACAATCTGGGCGAATGTGGTACAATCGTCTCAGTGAATACCTCATGAGAGAAGGGTATAAGAACGATACTGTTTGTCCATGCGTCTTCATCAAATGATCCGAAAAGGGATTCGCTATTATCGCAGTTTATGTTGACGATCTAAACATCGTTGGAACTTCAAATGAACTTGAAGATACTGCGAAATATTTGATGAAAGAATTTGAAATGAAAGACCTTGGACAAACAAAGCTTTGTCTTGGCTTACAGATTGAACACTTAAAGGATGGGATTTTTGTCCATCAATCTAATTATACTGAGAAAATCCTTAAGAGGTTCTACATGGACAAAGCGCACCCTTTGACCTCTCCAATGGAAGTTCGATCCCTGAATGTTGAGAGGGATCAATTCCGTCCCCGAGAAGAGGACGAAGAGATTCTTGGTCCAGAAATACCATACTTAAGTGCAATTGGTGCTTTAATGTATTTAACTAACAATACAAGACCAGATATTGCTTTTGCTGTGAACTTGTTGTCCAGGTATAGCGTTGCTCCTACAAGGAGGCATTGGAATGGAATCAAACACATATTTCGCTATCTCCGGGGTACACATGATCTCGGGTTGTACTATCGTAGCCAAAGAAATGCAACCCTGGTTGGATATGCAGATGCAGGATACTTGTCTGATCCACACAAAGCCAAATCACAAAATGGCTATGTGTTCACGTATGGAGGCACTGCTATCTCATGGAGATCAACGAAGCAAACCGTGACTGCCACATCATCGAACCAAGCCGAGTTGATTGCTTTGTATGAGGCAGGAAGAGAATGTGTATCTCTTCGAGCAATGATCCAATTCATCCAGAAAGAAAGTGGGATGCGGCCGATCACTGACGATCCAACAACATTATTTGAGGACAACTTTGCATGTGTTGCTCAAATGAAGAAAGGCTACATCAAAGGAGACCGCACAAAGCACATATCTCCAAAGTTCTTTTCTACTCGAGATTTGGAAGAAGCTGGTGAAGTGGACGTCCAACAAATTCGATCAAATGACAATTTGGCTGACCTATTCACAAAGTCTTTGATCCCTAAGAAATTCGGAGCGCTAGTATCCAGAATTGGAATGTGCAGACTTCGAGATCTATGTTAAGGTCAGGGGGAGCATCATACGCGCTGCACTCTTTTTCCCTTCGATCAAGTTTTTTCCCACTGGGTTTTACTTGACAAGGTTTTTAATGAGGCAGCTCTAAAGCGTACAATGGGTTTCAAGTTGCACTCTTTTTCCCTTCGTTCAGGTTTTTATCCCACTGGGTTTTTCCTGACAAGGTTTTTTAACGAGGCAACGCACACCCATCTCCTACAACATGAAAGAAGATGAATATTCAAGGGGGAGTGTTATGAATGCATGATTATAGCCATAATCTACATCATCTACTAATCACCCTTTTATACACATCTACAAGTTAACCTTCTTACATCTCCATTATTTGTATGAGTAGATGATTGAACATGTATTGTTTGTATTATGTATGATTGGACGTAAATTGTACAAGGTGAATTATTCACCTTCTTCACCTCCTTATTACCATGGTTAAATCATGGAAATTAACCTAGGTTTTTTACCTCACTTTCTCCTATAAAAGGAGGTCATCTACCATTGTAAAACTTGCACCAAAGTAGAGTAAGAAATACATCTCTAAAGTTCTTACTCTCCCTCTCTCCCTTCTTACAATAAAAGTGTCTTCAAAGTTTGTTTAAGTATTCCTTTAAGAATATTAGAGTGCCTTAGTCTTAATCTTTTCATAACAGTTTTCAATTTTTTTTGGGTTTTTTGGTATTTTTTAAGTGTTAAAATGTGTAAAAGAAAATAAAAAATATTAAAATACCATGTGGCCACGCGCGTTTAACAGTTTTATTAACGAAATCTCGCTTGGGGTGGTTTTTTGTTAACGGAGACCATCATATAGGTGGTCCAAAATAATATTCAAACATCCGGGTGGTTTACCGAAATATGACCTATTATACGGGTGGTTACCGACAAATTTCTCTTTATTTTATTTGAATTTATCTTGGATATCATGGTACAATGGAGATGGTGGTTACTTGGTACTTAGTACGGGCGTACATGGTGTTTTTTAATCGATATGTAAGAAGATTAAAAACACTCACAAATTTATAAATATCAAATTCGATGAGTTGGATTATTTTGTTGGGAAACATCGATTACATGTACGTTTACGTCTAAGCAAAAGATTAAGGTGGCGTTTGGAAGTAGTCCACTTATTAATATTACACACATGCTTATACACATCATATTAACTATCCAAAATTCGTATTTGTTGGATTAGAATTGAAGCTTGAATCTTATTTCATCGAATTAATAACCATATATATGGATTGCAATGGTACGTAAACGTACTGCATACATTCATTAATTAATTCAAGGCTCCATATCTAAAATTTATAAATATCAAATTTGACGAGTTGACCGATTATTTTATTTTTTGGTTGGCTTATTTTCTTGGATATGCACATCTATTATAAAAATTAAGGCGGCGTTTGGTTGCATAGTTTATCATGAGTTATGCAATTCGTTAATATATTCCAATATAATGGATACATAACATAAAGTTTTTTTTATTGCATTCCCCATCCTCACCCCCACCCACATTAGTCCTCCTCATCCCCGTCCCATCCTCATCTAATCTCCAACAGGGAGCGGGACGGGGAATACCTATCGAGTTTTGATATGTTAACGAGTTCCCATTTTTTATTAATATTTTTTCTTAAAAGGTCTTATTTACTTTTGATATTCCTAAAAATTATTTCAAATTTTAATCAAAATTAAATTATATCTCTACTTTATAATATATATATATATATATGGATAAGCTCAAAAATTAAATACCATAACTATATTAGATATCATCCATGTGAAATTAGTATAACCAAAAAATCATCCATCCAAAGACAAAATTAATAATACTATCTATCTATACAACACTTAAAATTCTTCCCCTCTTGTCATATTAATGACTTCTCTCTAATTGTTTTTACTTTTTTTTTTGTTTTGGGTGAATTATCTATCTTTACAACTCTTATTTTTCTTTTCCTTGTCAAATAAATGCATGTTTTTATATTTTTTTCTTTTTTTTTGTTTTGCTTTTTGTTTTTGTTTTTATTTGTAATTGATTATGAATGCATGCTATTATGTCTTATTTTTTACATATATATCATTTATAATATTGTAACTTGAATGCAAAGCCTTATCATTTTTTCATTTTTGAGCGAGAATGTAAAGCCTAAAGAGCTAACCATATGCTTTCGATTTAAATATCCTTCAAAATGTCTATAAAATTAATAAAATCAAATAAAATAATTTCATATTTTATATTTATTTTATCTACTATTTTTGGACAATTCAATACAAAATACTTACATATTTCTTTTAATTAGAACAAAATTGTGCTATGACGAAGATTATAATTTTCACCTCCCGGAAAAATACGGTGAAAGAAATTGTCCGTCCATCGGACGGGCAAGCTTTCTAGTTTCACCTAAAAATCATCCATCCATGCAAGATTATTAATAATAATAGTTATAATTACTTACTCCCCATCCACGAGTTTTGAAATTGCAACTTGCTCGGGAAGGTGTTTTTCGAGTGTGGGTTTCAAAGCAGATTTTTCGTTTTTGATAGCTGGAAACAACGGTTTCTTATGCGTTTTGAACTGTTGGAAGAACAAGAGAATTCGCACATAAACCTTTGAGTCAACCACCTAAAACCACCCGTAAGATAGACCACATTCCACTTAACCACCCCAAATATGACTAATTATTTTTAACCACCTGTAAAAGAGTCTCCGTTAGCAAAACGCCACCCCTAAAACCTTTCCGTCAAAAAAATCCGTCAAGTCATATACTTTTACCCTTTTGCCCCTGATTTATTCTTATGTTAAATTGATGTGGAGAAAAAAGCGAACACTGAAAATCAGGGTTGGAGATCGGGAGCGAGGTCGGAGTCGGGCGGCTTGTCGTCAAGTTAGCTAAAGGCAAGTGCGAGGGCGAGCATCGGGTCGGAGGGAAAGAGTTGAGGTGGGCGGCGTGGTTGTTGTCGGGGTTGGCCGGCAGAAAGAAAGGTGGGAGGCCATAGATCTAGAGAAGGGGAGCGGGTGCGCTAGAGGGTGGGCCGATGTTTGCAGATCCGGAGCAGTGAAGTCGGGGGTGGTGCTAGCGGCAGGGAAGGGAGGTCTGGGAGGGGCGAGCGGAAGTCGTACGCAAGGGTCGATGGCGGGGGCACCACCTGGCCTCCAGATCTACCTCCACCTGAAGACTCTTCAAACACCGTCGCTCTCGTACCAGGAGGCGGCCTCGCCGATCCGTTCGAGGCGACGACGACGATTTGTTCGGCGGGGGCGGTGGCGGAGATGGTGGTGGATGGAGTTTTGACGGATTCGGAGGGTTTGATTTGGACGATTCGTCTTCGTGTCTGGCGGATCCGGCCTTTGATTTCGTGTATGAGGTGGTGTGTTGGCTCGTCTTCGGTGGGGGCGGTGGCGGAGGTGGCGGTGTGCTGGCTCACACCATTGCAGATCCACTTTGTCGAGAGGAAGAAGAAGCACCCAGGGGCAAAAGGGTAAAAGTATATGACTTAACGGATTTTTTTGACGGAAAGGTTTCAGCGGTGGCGTTTTGGTAACGGAAAGTCTTTTACGGGTGGTTAAAAATAATTAGTCATATTCGGGGTGGTTAAGTGGAATGTGGCCTATCTTACGGGTGGTTTTAGGTGGTTGACTCTAAACCTTTTGCATGAAAACTTATGATAGAGTTCGCACAACAAAAATTTACTTTCCATGAAAAACTTCTATACGAAGCTTAGCATATGTATTGGAAGACTAAAATTCTGGTCATAGAGAAAATAAGATATATTTTATTACAAAATAATACGAAAGAGAAGATTTTTTTTTGATGGAAGAAAGAGAAGATTTTAGTTAGTACTTTGGCCATTGTAATGATTAAATTTTCTTTTATCTTTGCATAAGAGTGTGACACGTGTATCATTATACCACTTACTTTTGAATTTTCAATTTATCTAATAAGATAATCATAAAATAATACAATTTTATAATTTGATAAGCATTGTGTTCGATCAACCAATATTTATTCTTTGCATGTTGTTTAAAAATTAGATCCATGAGTGAGTATAATGTCTCTAAGATCATCTCCAGTAGATTCTACATTGCTCAGATTTCGAAAATATTAAAGCGTTTTAAGGTCCAACAGTTTCCCCATCCCATTCTCCAAAATAGAGATGGAGAAGAAAAAGAGCTAGTCTTTCCCCAAATTTGGAGTAAGATTTTCATTCTCCAAAATTAAATTCTTTCCATATTTCAATACAAACTTTACAAATATAGTATATAATCATTTTTGTTTTAATATATAATTAAATGTATATTCCTTTTTAGGTTTGATTGATCTCTATAATGGAGAAATTGTTGGAATTCAAGCATAAAATTTTTGGAGATTTTGAACTTTTCATTCTCATTTTAGAGAATTTTGAAAACTTTATTGGGGATGCTCTAACGTGTCTGAATGTGAATGAAAGTGCGATATTGTTGTTGATTTTTCTATGCTGGAAATTGTATTGTAATGTTGTGATGATTCATGAATTGTATTCCCCTCAATATACATTATTATCTTGCACACCCAATCTTTTGATCTCTGTTCATCTGTTATTTTGTTTCTTGGGTTATTTTTCGGTATCATGTCAATTTGTTCGGTTATTGAATTTCTCGTTCTCTTAAACTACTAGACATGCTTTGAAATAGCGAATATTAATTACTTACCTTGTTGAACAAATATTGGATGGGTACTTGATCGATGTCACGAATCCTTATATGTGATGACCTAAATTGCGTGAAACAACAAAGTATTGCACTAATCCTGGTTAATTAGTGTAGTAAAATGAAATTGATCAGATCTCAAACTACCTAGTACTGAGAATACATTTTTCATAACAACACACGAGCCTAGTTAGTACTAGGCACTTAGGCAGTGGAGCTCCTATGTTTTAGAGACTTAAAAAGAAATGTTAAGTTGTCACAAGAATCTTGGTCGAGCACCTCACTTCCATCTAAACTCTTCAAGATTCTTAATTCCACTTATGCATAAAGAATTGATCAACAAAACCACTTGCACTCATTTAATGTACTTTCTAGAGTTCAAGGTGATCCATGTTCTATACAATCCATTGTGTTACTTTTTGTACCTATAATACTATGTATAGTCAGTATGGATTATTGGCCACCCAAAAAAACAATATGTACGTTTATGATACTCACCTTAGTCACCTATATATGTATGTACTTAAAAATATGACGCTCATCATGTACATCTAATTAGTAATCACCATGCTTAACTAATTGTAATCCCGAAGACAAATTTAGAGACTTCCAAATACCATTTCTTTCACGTTTCACCACGAGCTACACATTGATCTACATGGTTAACAATGGAAATTTTGGAGTTTGTGAAAAAATTTGGTTTAGCAGGTGGTTTGGAACAGTTAAATTGGTAAGCAATGACACTCGTGATCATTATTATATCACGAGTTCAAGTTTTCCTTCTTTTCTTTGTTGTTTAGCTTATATATTAAATCAAATAGAAGAATTAAAGGGAACGTCAAGATTAGAAAGCTAGTCACCGTCGGCCAACAAAAACCGACCAACCGAGAACTGAGAGGCCTCAGAGTAGCTACCCAAGAGACGGTGCCTGAGCCACCTAGCTTTGCCGCTGGCATCAGCACCGGGCCCGTAGTTGAGGTACTCTCCAAAGAAGACGGTGGAGGGAATAATGCCATTGAATGACCATGGTGCCCACCCGATCGGGTCAATGTGGACGTCTAGGTATGTCTTTATGTATACCACACTAGCGTAATTTCTCCATGCTCGCCCTAAGTACGCATGCACTGCTTGCCTCGGCAATGGCTCTAGCTCCGATGACACCCTCACATCACAGTCGTGGAACACAAACCCCGAGTATTTACTCGATGAGGACACTTTACCCTGTCATATCCGACTTATCAAATAAATTTACTAAATTAAGAATCGAGAGATTTAACAGTTTGTCAAAAAGGATATGAAAATATAAATAGATAAAATAACAATATTAACTTGACAAAAAATGCAAAGAAAAATCATATTATAGTGGTTCTTAGACCATCAACATTATGACATATTACAGACCAAGACTGCTCTTGATCGCTATTTTCTTAGCTAAGTATTAACGACAACATTATGACATATTAATCACATATTTCACAATAAAGTGTTGACTAAAGTCTTTCATGACTTCAATCATATCCCAATTTCATGTGTTAGTGGCTTTGTGGGCTCACGAATCAAGTTAATGGGCTTTGTATCCCTGGTATACTAAAACTCTCTAGTTTGAGGATTTCTTGGGCTGGTCTTATGAAACAATTAAAAGTTAGATAACTTTTTTGGTAGTCAAGGCCGTGTATGGGCTTATTCTTTTTTGTCTTGAAACAAATTTTTCACTCAAAAAATTTATTTTACCTTTTTCTAACCTCCATCTCTTATTTCTACTTTTATATTTTTCTATACAAAATTTTCACCTCAAAACATCATTTTTTAACCCAAAAATATCTTTTCATCAAAAATGAAACAAACCTATATATACCTGAGCAGTAATGTATATGATGGAGCTGTTTCTCAGGTGGAGAAAGCAGTTCTGGAAGACGGCGGCGCCGAAGCCGAAGATGAAGTCGACGGCCCCGTAAATGTGGGTGTTCTTGTAGAAGTGTCGGCCTCCCCACACATCGAGCGTGTCCTGGAAGCCCTCGACGCTGCACCCATATAACACCGTCTTGTCCGCCCCTGACTGGAACGCTACCGCCGGAGTCCCCACTCCGACGTACGTGTTCCTAAACGTCATTCCTCGACCCACAAACCCCGTCGCATACGGTTCTGCATCAACCGTTTGATTCATAATTATTTTCTCAAATAAGAGTGCATACATCTCGACCCCTAACCTTTATCTCAGAGCACATATATATACATTTGTGTTGTAATAATTAACATACTAAAATAAGAAAACAAAACGGAAAGCAAAGGAATTACAAATAATTAATAGTAAGTACAACTTATAAAGGAAATGAAAAGTTTTTATATTCAATCCCCAAAATACATGTTCAAACAACGATTTTTCTACAATAAGCAGCTAATAATAGAAATATTTCATAAATCTTAAATTTTTTGTTTTTAATATTTTTTTGTGACGGGTTTACTCTTTCCTTTTTAGGGTTTTAGTTTATGTTTTTGCTATGCTTATCATGTGCACCTAGGACAAACAATAGAAAAACTGTTTTAACAAAACTATATAGTCCCTTTTTTAAAAACTCTTCTATAGATTGTTACGCTAATGGCATAAGAGGATTTGAACTCGTAACCTTAATAGCTCAAATCTATACATTGCATAACTTAACAAAACTATATATAGTACTACAGTATGTACAGTGTACGTACTAGAAAAAAGAATTGTTTCGACCAAAAAAGATGAAAGAATTGTACACCGCACTATAGTTAGAGCTACACTATATAATTAATGACAAACATACAAAAGAATGAAACTGCTCATGTTTTTTTTGGTCAAATGAAACTGCTCATGTTAACCACGTACCCACAGAAAAGGTGGCCGTCTGGTAGGTCGTCAACCGGCCGCCGGCGGTGCTCAGGGAGCCCGTAATCACCGACTTTCCGGCGCCGTCGCCGATCAACGTGACATTAGGCCTTGTCACCACAACCTTTTCCTCATACTCACCACCCTTCACCGTTATAACAACTCTCATTCCTCCTACGTACTTCTCCGCCGCCACCAACGCCTCCTTCACCGTTCGGTACGTGTCCTGGCCGGCCTTCGCCACCACCAGGACCGGCGGCTGGGGCCCGAGTGTTAGCTCCGCGGGCCCGGCTGCCGGATGAAGTAGGTGGTGATCAAGATCAATTGCAAGGGCCGAGATTAGGCTAAGTGCTAGTGCTATAACAAGTGAGATCATTTCGCTTCAAGGTGGGAAAGAATGAGAGCAAAATGTATGGTTTGTGTTTTTTTTTCCAAGTGTTTTGAGGTCCAAACGGGTCAAAAATTTCATGGGGGTTTTAATTAATAATGGTGGGTTAACTAAAACTGATCGGTGTTATTAATTGGTGTATTGAACGCTTAATTGATTTGCTCTCTCTGACCAAACGATTCAAAAATATATCAGGTGTTTTACTATGCAACATGCTCAATTTTATGCTCAATGGTTATAAGATAAATAATTTATACTTTCAGCCTATTGTACGACTGATCAGGTATGAATTTATATGCCTCCTACATCTATTTTCTATAAACCTAAAAAAAGATTTTTAACGTAATCAATGCTAAGCATTTTATACAAATTTGTATAGTGTTCATTTCATAACAAAGTGTAATAAATACACATAAGATTCTTAGCCCATTAATTGTCTTATGCAACCAATGTGACAAATAAAACCGTTCTGTCATCAATTTGGTGATGAACCAATTTTAACCGTTTATTAGTTGTTTTAGCCGTTTCGTAAGTTAAAGCACGTACGTTACACATTGAGAAACAAACAAATTTATAAAAAAATAAATAATGGCAGCTCCCTTTTTACATCTGCCTTTCATATCTGAACAAAAATTCATCTCCTTCCTTGCGCCTTTCTCGACTGCTGTCGCCGTTGCTCACCCTCATTCACCGTCGCCCTCGCTCACCGTCTCCGTCGTCATTGCCCCCACTCGCCTCGCTCGCCATCGCCCTCATCCTCCCTCCGCCGGCCTAGATTTGCTCCGCCTTCGTCAACTTGGCGCCATCGCCCGTCGTCGACTGGTCGCCTTGGCTCCGGACTTCGGCTTCGCTCCTCGCTCTGCCATCAGTACCGGCTCCGCGCTCGCTCCACCTTCGGCCTTGCTACTGGCTCCGCCGTCGCCCTCACTCCGCCTCCGCCCTCGCCGGCGATAGCCACGACAACGATTTCTGGCTCCGCCTCCTTCTCCAACTCCCACTCCTCCGTCGACCACCAACACTCCCGGGACTCCTCCTTCACTCGCTTCTCCGGCTCCCTCAAGCCCGGATCTCGTACGATCTCCCCCAATGACGCCGTCGTCGACCGCCGGAAACTCCAGAAGCCTTACAAGGAGTGCGGTGTCATCGAGGACGAAGGCCTCTTGGAAGATGAAGACTACAAGAAGCCCCTCCCACGCCGTTGCTGCTAACTCGACTTCGTCCTCGGCTTCTTCGTCCTCTTCACCTTCTTCTCCCTCATCCTCTGGGCCGCCGCTCGCCCTCAGAAGCCGAAGGTCACCGTCAAGGTACGCCAATTCGCCTCAATTTCGTTCTTCCGAATCGGATCGATGTTCAATTGCGCTCTTCTTATTTGGATCTCTCTAAAGAGCATCAAGTTTGAGAGATTCTCTGTCTCTTCCGGATCAGATGCGACCGTCGTTGCCACCGAGATGGCCTCTGTGAACTGCACCTTACGATTCCTCTACTAGAACACCGCCTCGTTCTTCAGCGTCCACGTCGCCTCTTCTCCGATCGAGCTCTCCTACTCTCAGATCGCGCTCACCACCGGAAGCATAAGCAGATCTGAAAAACTTAATTGAAATTAATTAGATCTGAGATTGTTTACTGTTGTGGTGTGAGGAATTGAACCGGATCGGAATTCAATTTGAATTTATAGGATTTTGTTCGAACAATTTATCGGTTGATTTTGCATCTTCTATTTCCATCTCCATAAGCTTTGTGTGATTTTCAGGACTTGTAAGACATGACTTTCGAAGGTTACGCCACTTCGAAGAAAATGGACATCATTTGTGACGATTATTGTGGTCAGGTGAGTTCCGTTTTCTGATTTCACTTTTTTTTTCTTTAATTGATTGTTTGATGAATCTCTGGTCTTGCTTGATAAATTTGTAAATCGATCGTTTGAACCTTTTTGGTTTCGTATTGTCAAATAGGTGTTTCAGGGTGATTCGAGAACGGGTTTTTTCGAAACGAGTAGTTTATCGCTGCAATTTTTGTTCTTAAGCGTTGTTTTGGAACTGTTTTTCTGAGATGGGTGTTTGGCAGTTTAAGCGATGGTGAAGAAGATAATGATGGTGCCCGTAGATCAACTCAACCTGGATGCTGTCGAGTACAAAGATGAACGAATTCAATGTGAACCTCTTTCTCTTTTGGAGTGTTTTTGATTGTTTCAAATTTTATTGGCCTGAGAATGGCAAATTTGTGGATGTATTTAAATGCTAGGGTTCGGAAATGCAGCATACCAAAATAACAGAGTTCAGAGTTCAATTCGAGGCCAGTTCCTTCTAGTTCCCGTCTCATTGTGAATGTTTTTGTTCAGTTTCTGCGGAAAGAGGTTTTATTGGAGTTGATTCGGTGTGGTCGTGCTGAAATCTGTTTGGAATTGGTAGATTATGGATGTTAAGTTTACGGGTGAGGTGGCTTTTTTGTTCGTCTGCAACAGATTATCAAAGGAAGGTTGATGAATGCAAGCAGAAAACAGATGAGGCGAGATCTTATGTAGTCGGAGATGAAGAAATGGACAACCATCACAGATGTTGGATGAGGAGCTTTCTACACAGAAATTGCTTCGAGCAGAAGTTAGATAAGTATTTGCATGTGGGAGTAGTATCGCCTTCCTTTCTTAAATAAGCTCAAAAAAGTATCCATTTATTTTCGATTGAGTCCTTTCTTATCATTTTGACACAGAGATTGAGAAGCAGATTGATGATCTAGACGAGCAAAGGCTTTTGATTGAAGATTGGAGGAGAAATTTGAAGATGCACGAACAAGATGTTGCTAAAGCTCGGTAAGTACTTACACATACTTTGTTGAACTGGTTTTATGATTCTTTGATCTACTCTTATTGCTCAATCTGGATATCCACTTATTCTTTCATATTAGAATAAATGAAATTCATGTCCTCTTTGCCAATTCATTTTGTACAGAACATATGACCACCCATGTCGTGCTATTTGATATGTAAACAGAACAGTGTAAGGAAGATCCAGGATGTATTACCTTTCTGTTCTTAATGATAGCAAACTTTTTGGCTTCTTCATTTGAGCATCAATCTTTCTTTCTTTTGGATTCAAGAAGCTAAACAATTTATCATTGTACTGCAGTTTAAAACTTTCATTCTACGCTTCTGTCACCAACATCATTCCAAATCTGGACAGCGAACCTAATATTTCTGGACGTACGTATCCTTTTGTAATGCTAAACAGTATAGTATGTACTTCAATTTTCTTAGCTTCCAGTGTTTCTTTCCCTTCTCTTCAAGTCCTAACTAGTTGCTTTGCTTTCCAACTCCCATCTTTCTGTCTGATCTATGCATAGCTAGATTCCTAGGAGTTCTTGGATCAGTTTTTCATTTAGCTTATGGATGGCTCTGCTAATGTTTCAAGGGTGTAGATGAAGAAAGACGAGCACAAGAAAGCATAGAGCAATTTTGTGCAGTTGGTATCTCAATTAGTGTGTAACTGCTGCGTAGCTATATGGCTACGTTAGATTGCTTAAGCATCTGCTTAAATTTTTAAGTAGTAAAGGTTTTAACTTCAACAAATTTTGCTTATTCAAGGTTATTTTCTTTGCAGTACAGTTGTTATTACAAGAACTCGCGAGTGAAAATGGAAAATTCGTTTTTATTTAAATTTTAAATGAAAAATAATTTTTTTGCATGAAAAATGGGTTTAAATAGAGTTTTGGCTAAAAAAAGGAAAATGTATAAACCATAGGGGTACCAAAAGGAATAACTTTTTTCCTAGGACACCAAAAGGAACTGCCAAAACTATAGGGGTACCAAAAGGAATTTCCCAAAAATATTTAGGCAGTATATAGTGAAGATATGTGATTTTTTAAAGAAACTAATCTTTATTATTTTAAAGATACGGTTAATTAATTAACCGTACCGAAATTTATGGTTAATCGATTAACCGTAGCGAAATTAACCAAAACAATTACGGTTATCATAATTTAGTAGCCAAATTTCCGACGATTAACCAAAAATTCGGTTAACATCCCGTCCCATGCATGTCGTCCACCCCTATTTATAACTACTACGTAATTTATGTTCAGAGACGGGGTCCAGACGCTATAGTCAGGAGGTGTGAGCGTTTGGAGTTAGGGGCTTTCAGGTGAGTTGAGGTAGGGGTCGTCCAAAGAGACGTTGGATGGACAATCTGAAACAGGATATCGGCTTGTTGGGGATTTCAATGGAGTTGGCTCAGTGCATAGCAAGTTGGCGAGAGAGGATCTCGGTGTTGGATGGCTAGTCGTCTGGGTGTGGAATTGAAGCGAGCTTTCTTGAGCGGGAGGGTGGAGAGCACGGAGCTTGTTTTCACTTAGTTTTAGTTTTAGTCCCTTTGTATTAATTTTAATTTTCTTTGTGGTTTTTATGTTTTTGCTTTCATATAGTTTGTCGAGTTAGTCTGATATGTCTCTCTTGGGTTGTATTCGGGCGCATTCCATCCAAGTCTGGTTTACCCCATCCTGACCCCCACCTGGGTATACGTTGTTGTTGTTGTGTTATTATTATATAAAGCAGGAAACAAGAGGCACTAGAATGCAGGTAACTTGATTGATATATACTTCCATTCATAGATGGAATTCAACATAACAAACTAGTTATAATTACTAGTAAAATCTCTCCCCTTATCGCCTACATGAGTTTGAACCATACTATTACTTTTACGTGGTTAAGTATGGACAACTCCAACCTAGTAGATCTCCGAGCTCCCAGTTTTATCTATTCATATGTTTTATTCCCGACTCAAAAATATACTACATCAAGCCTCAAACTACTAGGGGACCTGTCTCCCAACTTCAGTACAAAATTTCTTTCGGTTTCGCTTTTCATACATATTGCTCTCTTCACGCTCAACTTGAACAAGTTATATCTAGTTTTTGGATTGTGAATGCATTAGTAAGAGTTAAGAAATTGCTACGCAATAGCTTCTTAGACAACAGAAGTCATTAAACAATGGCGAGTACGACAATAAAGCAAAAATAAGGGAGATGGTTCCTCATAAATCTCTATCTCATTGGATGATTTTAAATAATCTATTTGTTTTATTAATTGCTCCTCAAAATACAAAGATGAAATTTAAACTTCTCAATAATAGGAGCTAACAAACTCCTATCAACACTCGGGCTGTTTGCACAGCCCGTCAATTGCACAGCCCGATGAAACAGGGTCACCATTTCTAAGAGGCCTCATATTTTGGTTGAAGAGGTATATGTACTCAAAAACCCAAGTAGTCCAGTGGTAATTGAAGCTATACAATTGCTGAAGGTTTGAGTTCGAAACTCACCCGTGTTAATTTTTTGGCCATTTTTTTTTGGGAAATTCCTTTTGGTGCCCTCGTGGTTTCAACATTTCCTTTTGGTGCCCAAAAAATTTTTCGTTTCCTATTGGTACCCCTGTGTTATGCCATTCTACCCATCCGTAACCAATTTTGCTAATTTAGTCAAAACCTTAACTCTGTTAACCAAAAAAGTCAAAAAAAAAGAAAATTAAAATTAAAAAGAAAAAACCCACAGCTCCTCATCCTCCTCCCCAATCTCCACCATTACCAAGTACCAACCACCACCAGAACAACAAGCCAGTGGCTGGATTTTGTTTTGATAGCAAGCCAGTGGCTGAATTGAATTGGGTGGAATTGGTCTTTCCTTCCTCACTTGCTCCCTCCCTCCCTTGTGTATTCTTCCTTCATCATATGTCTCAGAGGACCTGCGACCCCCATTCTTCCTGCATCGCCGTCGGCATCCATTCTCATCTCCGCCTCCAATTGGTCCCTCTTCTGATCCATTCATTTATTTCCCTTCGATTTAACTAATCTCAGAGATCCAATTCTCAGTCTCCCGGATCTATTTTCTCTCTCTCAAGAAATCAAGCAATCGAGAAGAAAATGGGCGTCAAGGGCTTCGTAGGAGGCGTGGCTTCCATCATCGCGGGCTGCTCCACCCACCCGCTGGACCTAATCAAGGTCGCAGGGCGAGGCCGCCGGATCTGCCCCTGTCGTTCCTACTACGGGGGTCCACCCTGCAGCGCTGGCCATCTCTGCCGTCCCGCGCTCCGGCCTGGTCCCGGTGGGGGTCCTCTTCCAGACGGAGGGCATGGCGGCCCTCTATCGAGGGTGTCGGCCACCGTCCTCCGGCAGACCCTCTACTCCACCACTCGCATGGGCCTCTACGACATCATAGCAGAGGTGGTCCGACCCCGTCTCGGGCACCCTCCCCCTCCCCACCAAGATCGGCGCCGGCACGTTGGATTGAAAGTGAAGATGGGGTTTTCTTTTTAATTTTAAATTTCTTTTTTTTTTTTAGACTTTTTTGGTTAACAGAGTTAAGGGTTTTGAGTAAATTAGCAAAATTGGCTACGGATGGGTAGAATGACATTACACAGGGGTACCAAAAGGAAACGAAATTTTTTTTGGGCACCAAAAGGAAATGTCGAAACCACGAGGGCACCAAAAGGAATTTCCCCTTTTTTTTAGTGGCCCCACCAAGCATGATCTCATCTCCTTGTAGTTTCATATTTATTTCAGATTTTTTTTCAATAAACACAAAACCAAATTGAGTTTCTTTCCTAAACGAAGAAAACCTCTTTTCTTTTGATATTAATAGTAAATTCATTTTCTTTTCTTTGGTTGTTGTTGCTGATTTTGCTGTTGTATTTGAACTCCTCTGTATCCTCTCTTTTCAATAAAAAATTTTCCATTTTGAAAGAAAAATAGTAATTTCATTCTTTAGCTATTTTTTTATTCATAGATTGAATATTAAATCTTTACCTTTTTTCTTTATAGATTTCATTTTGCATTGTTAATACAAAAAGATTCTCTAAAATCTACAAATATCCGCACCCTTTTTATTTTATTTGAATTTTTTTAGCTTTTTTTTGTAGGAAGTTTAGTTTTTTTAAAAAATAGTTTTCAACTAATTAACTACCAGAATACATGTGTATATTTCACGTAATTTGATTACAATTTATTAATAAAGTTAATTGTTAAACAAAGTATGCCTTTCATTTGATTATTCCTACATATAAATCCATAACATGCTAAAATGCAATTTCCATGAAAGCATTAGTATGATGATTGAGAATGAAAATTAAGTAAAATTAGTCGAGTGAAAATGTATATCTTAATATGTAAAAAAAATTCGCACAGGGCCCCCGAAATCCATTGGACGGGCCTGCTTGGGATTGCCACGTTCTTAATGTCGAGAATGTTCTTCTCATTGAGGTAAATGTTATTTCCTCGATCTTTAACCCAATGATGGGACATCACGTCTTTTTTATATTGTCATATTTGTCCTTTTTGTCTTGCTTTTCAAGAATATCTTAAGTGTTCTTTTGGACAGTACTAAAATATTCATAACATTTCGTACTAGTTTTTTTCCTCTCCTTTTGTGAGTTTGGAGCTCAATTGTTTCGGACTTTTATTTGAAGCTTGAAAGTTGGGTTCTTATTTCCAAAATACTGTTTGGAAGAGATCTATTATTTTTTTAATTTAAAAACTTACCAATGTGGATGGTCTTAGTTACTCTTAGATGTCATATCCATTTTAACTTTGACTCTTACTAGAGGCCATGTGACAATTCCTCTTGCTTTTGCTTTTTTAAAGGATCGTATGGATTTTGTAGTTCCTTCGAAATATTTTTATATTTAATGTTTGTTCTCAATGATGAGCGAAAATAACGACAAAAATATTACCCCATTGGAAAATATTTGTCATTCTAGTGCTAAATTTTTATTCAATAATACCTGTCATTTAAGATATTTTAGAATACC
This sequence comes from Polygonum maritimum, assembly GCA_963924305.1. Classification (NCBI taxonomy): domain Eukaryota; kingdom Viridiplantae; phylum Streptophyta; class Magnoliopsida; order Caryophyllales; family Polygonaceae; genus Polygonum; species Polygonum maritimum. Next base: position 45,337,699 of record OZ002729.1, on the reverse strand, counting down.
TATTTTTGACATTTCTCTCATTAATTAAAAAAAGTTTCAAAAATATACTCTTTTTAATAAGAAATACATATCATTTTAAGTTTCAGCTTAAAAAATAAAGAAGTTAAATGATTTGACTTAAATGTCCTCATTCTTATAAAAGTATTTTTATCTTCTATTATTTGTTTATATTATGAATTTAGGTAAGTACTAAAATAACATATGTCATGAATGGAAGAGGGAGTATTGTGCAAGTGAAGTTAAAAATACATTTAGCCTAAAATATAAATCTAGTATTGAATAATAAATGCAGCTTAGCCAAAATCTGTGTTTTAAGACCATAAATATTGGTTGAACCCTTACTTTTTAACATTTATCTCTCATCCACCTCATTCCAACATTCTCTAATTTCATTCTTACTATTCACTTAAATATCAATGAACCCCATGAAACTCATTTCTCACCTTTTCAATTTCCAACAATTATTTACTTTTATATACACAATTACTACTACATCCTTAATTTATTAAGTCTAAATACTTATTTACATAATTGTGCATGCATATTTAAATTACAACTTGACTAATTTATTAATATAGGGTTTGTAAAAATGTTTTAAATTCCAAATAGTATTTTGAATTAGTTTTTTTAATTCAAGATCTATTAAAAGACATAGAAAAAAAAATTATCTTCCGAGTCAAAACAAACATATTTCATTAATGAAACTTTATATAATATTTAACAAAAAATTAAAGTACATAACAAGGTGTATGCAACGAGATTAACAAAATGACATACATGAAATACCATATAATGTTAAATCATAAATAAGAATTGTGGTATCATTTTGTTTACTCCAATCTATCCCCAATAATAATTTAATTTTAAAACAATCTAAACACATAAATTTAGTCTTTATGGATAGATAAAAAAATATGAATCGTGACATCATTTTTACTTAATTTTATTAAGTTAAACTCGACCAAAATAGCTATTACATATTAAGGCAATTAATTAAATTTTGGAAGATGTGAGACATGTGTGATGGTGAATCCAACATCTCAAATTTAAACCCCATGATACGAGGATTGAATGAAACCCAATTAATTAAAAAATTGTTTCCTTTTTCTTTTTAGCATGAAACTCCCCAAAAACGCACTTATGATCTCCCAATATTCATGCTCTAACCGTTAGGTTTCAAAGGATTGGAAATGAACAAAATGTCATGTACGTGGAGATGTGCATGAGATGGCGTCGGACCAAATAGAGCCAAAGTATAACTACCATAACTTAATTAATTCTAAGTAGAAAAATCCCCCAAAATTCATGCAAGTCGTGCTCATCACCAACTCAAGATCTTACGTACAACATATAAATTTCGGAAACATATATCTTGTGTTTTTAATTACTAATCCTGATTTTAGATTCTAAATTAGAATTTATATGTCATCATTGTTGGTGGAGATGTTACACCAATACTTAATAATAAGCCATGACATGGACGCATGCCATTATATACAACTGGATCGCTACGTCCCCGACTCTCAATTACAAGTGCTTCTTCATGCCAAGCACCATTTCTTCTCATACAATCAAAAACTAAACGGAACGACAACGAACATATTTTATATTAACATTGTGATATGTCATATACAAATTTTAAATCGCCATAAACTTTATATAAAAATCACCACCGCATGTCCTTTTGGGATATTGTATTCGTTTTTCTAATCTAATGATGGGTGAAAATAGTGATATAATCAATCTCAAGGAATTGGTCTAGCGGAACTGTGGCGGTAAACTGTATTTGAAGGTCCTATTTTAAAATTGTAAAAGGAGCCTAATAAAATTACATATGGGCCGTAAAAAAATCACTTCATTACATCTGCTTACATAGTAAAAAATTATATATGGGGTTTGAAAAAAAGTTTGGACCCTATTATTTTCGAGGTCCCTTGTAGGTGCACAGGTTGCGCCTGCCTTGGGCCGCCCTTGTAGTAGAGCAAGATAGGTATCGATCTGACAGGTTTCAAGTCAATCCTCCACTAGTCTCCTTAAGGGGAGACATATGTAAATCTCTTTATAAGAGCTCTGTAATGGGGTAAAAAAGTGGTATAATCATTTTCTTATTTCCTTCTCTAGATACACAAATTTACAAGTTTTAAATTAGGATAGGGCCAAATAAATGTACGATCCCCCGAACTTGTAACTTTTTTTCAACCAGACTCTTCAACTAAAAAATGTTCTATTAAACCCCCCACTTATAAATTTTGTTTAATTAGACCCTCATCACGCGCCATGTGCCACGTTAACGCCACATCACTACCATGTCAAAATGCTACGTGGATCTGACACTAAGATGATGGGGCACTGATATAGCGTTGACGTGGCAGTGACATGACATTGTTAAAAAACTATTTTATTAGTTTATATATAATTTTTTATCCAACTCGTTCTATGAAAAACGCTATAGAAGATTTAGCTCACGCAATAATTTTTTATAATATATTTTATCATTAAAATAAAAATACCTTTAGTACCAAATAATATTACTTAATTAAAATATTATTTTATATATTTTTAGTCGCACTACATTGGCGTCATTTTTTTTACCGAACAGAGCTAGGATTACGCTTACATGATTGATTGGTGGAGCTGTTAAAACTTAATCGAACCTGCTAAGCCAACCCGAACCGATCGAAAAAATTTAGGGTTGAATCCCGAAAATTTCAACCAAAAACACAAAATGAACTAAACCCATTTTAACTCGAGCCCGAATGGATTGAAATCTGAAACCCGTTGGGTTAACCGGTATATTATATTTAAAGAATGTATAAAAATTAATTTTAATATAACAATATATTTTATTATTTAATGTTATTATTTAGTTAAAATATTGCTTTAACAATATTTTAGTCGCACAAGATCGATATGTATCACAGGCGCTATGCCATGTCAGCAGTAGGAGTTCAATCGAACAAAATTAGTAAGTTTAGGGGTTTAATAGAACATTTTTTAATTAGGAGATCTGGTTGGAAAAAAAGTTCGACCGACCGTACATGTATTTAACCATTAAGATAGAATTTATTTTTAAATGTATCACGATGAAACACAATAATGCTAAATTTTTCTCCTTTTCGTTTAAGTTTCCGGAATTGGAAGTAAAAAGTATAATGTTGGTGGGTTCGAACTTCAATATATCCCACATAAGTCAACAAGTAAAAGTAATTTAAATTAAACATAAAGCATCCGTAAGTAGGTAGGTAAGGATTATCTTACATCTTACAAAATATAATAAGATTAGGTGTATTTAATGGTTGATGGAAATTAAGGTTTAGTTGTGAAATTATTTTCGATGGTAAGGTGAGGCCTAAAATTAAAGTACTCTGAATCTTTGACATTTTACATGTTGAGCATGACACATAAGTTAATTACGCGGATCTGAATTTCAATTAGTGTGTAAAACTATGACTATTTTTGAGATTTGAGATATTGATTAAGCATGACACATAATTCATAATTCTGATTTTGTACTTTATAAAAAAAAAAGTTATGATAATTTATACTTTCAATTTACTTTTTAAAATGTTAGCTTCTAAATTGGGATGAACGTAGCATAAAGATGTTCATTATTTATTTATCTTGTACTCGATCGCTCTAGTGTATTTGGCGTTGGAGGAACGAGGCGGTTTTCAGTAATCCCAAGTGTGTTAGTCAGGATGAGATAGCTTGGAATAGTAGAGACAACAATTGCTTGAAGCCTAGAAGAACAAAAGAACTTATCTAGTGGAAATGTCGTCTTGTTGATTGGATTAAAGTTAATTCTGATGGCTCAGTTAATCACGATGGTGTGGTTGTTGCTGGAGGCGTTTTAAGGAGCTCAAACGGGTAATGGGTCGGCAGATTTGTCCACCATATCAACTTGTATACCGTCTCTATGGATGAGCTTTGGGACGCTTTGAATGGCATCAAAATTGCTTGGCACAAAAGTCATAGGAAAGTTTGTTCAAAACTTGATTCTAATCTTATCATGGACCTCCTCTAAAAACCGGTGACCCCGGCCATTTCACCCCTCTCAAGCCTGGTCTCTAGCTGTCAAGGCTATCTTTGTTAGGGTTTGATTGTCCGGATTAACCATGTTTTCAAGGAAACAAACTCCGTCGCTAACTTTTGGTTGGTTTGGCCTTTAAACACGTTTTTTATTTCCTAAGATCGTTAGAGGGCGGGCTAGTCCCCACCTGATTTGTACTTGATGTCATGATTGCATCTTAGTCGACGTGTATTGTTTCCGCCTTCATGCTATCAAATAGACAGCCTATACCGACCCTCTATTTGTTTTACTTTGAAATTAAACACTACTCCCTACTCCCTATTACATGATTACCTTAACTGATTTATAGTAAATAACTATTAATCCTCATGTTTGGAAAGGTGTGGTTTTGGTTTAATTCAATAACTACATTTTGGTTTAAGCACTTTGGTCATGTCATGATTGCGTCTTAGTCGGCGTATATATTGTTTCTGCCTTCATGCTATCAAATAGACAGCCTAACGACCGCTCTATTTGTTTTACTTTGAAATTAAACACTGCTCCCTAGTCCCTATTAATTACATGATTACCTTAATTGATTCATAGTAAATAGCTATTAATCCTCGTGTTCGGAAAGGTAAGGTTTTGAATTAATTATAAAAACTATTTTTTAAAAAATTTATCCGAAAAATAAAAGATTACTGAAAAATATAAAATAAATCTTATATTATTTTATTTAATTTGTTTCTTATAGGATTTATTTTAATAATATATATTTTCACTTATAATAGTTTTTTAGTTGAACAAAGATTTACAAGATCATAAATTTTGGTTATGAATTGTTTAATCGTTTTATAAATAAGTTTCATTATTTTATAAAACATTTATAGTTATTTTAGGGAAAAACAAATCTAGATCATATGTATATAAATAATTTTGTATATATAGGTGGAATCTACAATAAAATTTTAACCAATACAAAATAAGCCATTTAAATTCCAACTAATCAGATTTATTTAATAAAATGGTTATGTGGTTTAATAACATCTTTTAATATTTACTAATATTGATTTAATTATATATTTATTTGGAGTTGATATGTGTTGTTTTATGTTACTCCCTCCGTCCTTTAATGTTTGTCCACTCTCCTTTTTTGTCGTCCCAAAATGTTTGTCTACTCTCATTTTATATCAATAACTTTTTTCCAATCTTATCCCTATCGAATATCTAAATTTACCCTCATCTAACTTTTTCACATACTTTATCTCTTTTCAACTTCTTTCGCAACAAAATTATAAAAGTACCCCTACTCAATCATATCTTTTATCCACTTTATTCCACTTTTTCATTTTCCAATACCACTTTATACCTTTCTTTAAAAACCACAAAAATCGTCCTTTTGGACGAACATTATGAGACGGATGGAGTATTATATTAATATTTGACCGTAGTATATAGTAAGATTAATAAATGATATCTTTATGAAAACCTTATAAATAGAATTTCAATGATATATTATTTCATATTGTATATAGTACAATCAAATTTTAACTAATTAAATTGATTTAATAAAAACTAGTTTAACCCCCGTACCATGTACGGGTAATGCGATTATAAACCCAATTTAATTAGATACTATGTAATATCAATGATCACGTTAAAAGTATAGGATCATATATATGTATCTTTGTATTATGATTAGTGTTTTTTTACCAATAGTAAATCAGCTTATAATATAAATAAGTTGGATTTGTTCAAAAATTACTTTACGATAAATATCACGTTTTATTAAATAATAATATTTATCTGAAGATTACAACTAATTATTGGTAAGGGATATTTCATAATTTTGGACAATTTTTACGGGATAAGATTATATGAGATTTTAACTACCTAATTTATATAGAGGAGGGCCCAGATGATTATTTTTATCAAATCATATATATTTATTTCTCTATTGTGATTAGTGTTTTTTATATACACAAGGGCGCGGTTGATTATTTTATTAAAGATATGACACGTGGCGTAATTTTCTGTGAAGACTTTGTCTCCACTTTATACTATAGACAGGTATAGATTGGTGTTGTGAAAATCGACGCGATGTTGACTCGTTTATCCTCCGTTTTAATATATAGTTAAAATGATTATCGTATATTGGTATGAAATTAACAAGGGGACTTTCATGAAATAGAAAACAAAGGAGAGAATAGCTAATCGATCAAGCAAGTTCAAATGGTAGATATACGATAGTGATAGATAATATATATTGCTATTCAACCGAAAACAAAAACACTTAATCTGCCTTGTGATGACGTGCGACCCCGTTGTATGTACAAATATAATAACTAAGCTTCGGTAGGTCTGCCGTTCTTGAGCGGGTCGTAGGGATATACTGGACCTCTAGCGGCGACAGTTCATTCCACTTAGGGCCCGTTTGGTATCCAAAGGCGGAATCGGAAACGGAATGGAATGAAATGGAAACGAATCTAGTCCACTTTAGCATCATGATACATGATGAGTCATCTCAATTTTCATTCAAAAACTACCGCAAGGTGCCTTGCGGTACCCTTGTAGCACCACAATCATTCCCTAATCTAAGGGTGGGGTAACAAAACACTTCAATCATTCCCTTCATCCCTTCTCTAGACACACAAATTTCAAAGTTTCAAATTAAAATATTTTTTTCAATTAATGTATAGTGACTCATAATTGGACTAGGTTCATTTCCATTTCATTCCATTCCGTTTCCGATTCCGCCTTTGGATACCAAACGGGCCCTTAGACTATTCAATTGGTATTAATAAGTTGATTCCGGTAAAAACATCCCTTGTAGTCCCTCCCTTATAATCCCTTATAATGTAAACGGTGAATGACAAATCACTCTTAGTACACTTAATAACACATTTTAAAAATATCATTTGTTAGGGTCTAGATAAATATATATAATAACATATTAACACGTAGTGACACAAAACTATAAACATCTTTTTTTTTGGTTGAGGGCATGAGAGTCGAACTGGTGACCTCTGGATACTACCCTTGGAGGCTTAAATGTTTGACTAAATGCCGAAGGCACTATAAACATCTTTTTTGAATTCACCCATATTTTTGGTTTGGATTTATGTATTTATTTGAGTTTACGAGGGATATTTTTTTATTTGATTCAAACCTAATTAAATAAAGGTGATTAACTAGCCACCTACAACATGATCTCCTTAATCTTTTGTTTGTTGGTATATATATATACATAGAGAGGAAGCTTGACATACTGTTAAATGCACTAGCTCTTTTATACCAAAACAAAGAAAATGAGAGGTTGCAATGGTATTGGGAAGCATGTCTTCAACCTCCGGGTTAAAAGAGGGCAGCCAACCCTAGTGTGTCCCGAGAAGGCGACGCCGAGGGGGCCATACTTCCTATCCAACCTTGACCAGAACAAGATCCGGCTAAACCCTAATGGGAGGCCGATAAACAAAGACGATCTCGAGGATCGTTTGTTCTTGCTGACGAGCCTAGAGGAGAACCTCGGGATGGTGGTCTCCACCCTCTATTGCTACAAGCCATCAGACAAGGGGAACGAAACGGTGTGCAAAGTGATGAAGGAGGCCTTGGCTAAGCTTCTCGTCGAGTACTATCCCTTTGCAGGGAGGCTCAGGGTTAGCCGTGAGGAGAAGCTCATGGTGGAGTGCACGGGGGAGGGGGCGGTTTTCGTGGAGGCCGAGGCTGATTGGAACATGGAGGAAATGGGCGATCCCGCCAACCCTAATCCCGCCATTTTGGGCAAGTTTGTGTATGACTTCACTATCGATAACCCTAGGACTGTTTTGGACATACCCTTGCTCATGGCCCAGGTTTGCTCTTTTTTTGTTTTTAACTTGGTTTGTCATTCAAACTTAACAATAAACGTTTATATGTTTTTTTTGGTAGAAATAAACGTTTATATATTAGCATAACATATTTTGGGTCGGAAGATTAATAGATCATTATGATTATCGCTAACTATACGGGATCAGTATAAGGAACCGATCATTATTTATTTTAATGTTCACACCAACTTAGGAATAACACATCTATAATAGATTTGATGTAGATTGTTGAAGATCGATACGGAAGTTTAATCCCTAGTACTTGTCCCTAATAGTTTTGGTAAATCATATATCTTGCCAACAAGCCGGCAAAATGGGCATTCCATCGGTTAATTAGTAGTAAATCATATATCTTAGTCAAACGGTAAAACCTGTAAAGGAAGTACCCAAAGCTCATCCATGGAGCGGTCTCGACCAAAAAACACTTGTATTTCCTACGTGGCAAACATGGGACCTAATCGAACGTGCGGGCATAAACTTAGGGTATCAAATAAAGCCTATTTAACTTGGACCAAGAAAACAAAGCCTATTCAATCAACAACTCTTAAAAGTCAGACTTAATTTATATGATTACGTGCACTGCAGGTGACAACGTTCAAGTGTGGGGGTTTCGTTCTAGGGCTAAGCTTGAACCACGCCATGGTTGACGGGGTAAGCGGGACGGGCTTCGTCAAGGCTTGGGGCGAGATCGCGCGTGGCCTCCCACTCTCGAAACCGCCATTCCTGGACCGCAACTGGCTCCAATCCCGAATCCCTCCGACAATCGATCACCACCACCCCGAGTTCCAAGGAATAATCAACGAAGACTTAGACAGAGACAAAGACGGCGAAGAGCTGGAATACAAAACCTTCCATCTCGGGCCCAAGTGGCTCGAGAGGGTCAAGTACAAAGCCATGGAGGACAAAACCCTAAAACGGTGCACGACCTTCGAGGCCCTGACGGCGTTCGTGTGGCGGGCCCGCACGGTCGCCCTGATGCCACCGTCCTCATCAGCATCCAGGCCGCCGTCGAAGCTGGTGTTCCCGGTGGACGGGCGGTCCCGATTCACCCCTCCGTTGCCGGAGGGGTACTTCGGGAACGCCATCGTGCTGACGTCATGCACGTGCCCCGAGGAGGAGCTGGCACGTGGGCCCCTCTCCGGGGCGGCTGCACGTGTGCAACGGGCCATTGCGTCCGTGGACGATGGGTTCATGAGGTCGGCCATTGATTACTATGAGCTGACCCGGGCCCGGCCCTGGATGAGCTCCGTGCTGCTCATCACCACGTGGGCCCGGCTGTCGTTCTACGAGACCGACTTCGGGTGGGGCGCCCCGGCCCACTCCGGGCCCATCGGGTACCCGGTCAAGGAGGTCGTCATGTTCCTTTCGGACGGCGACGATAAGGACACCATCAACTTGATGGTGGCCTTGCCCGCCTCCGCCATGGAGAAGTTTGAAGCCATGGTCAATGATATCTACTGACCCGTCATGATATAGAAATCAATTCATTATGCCTACCAATTTATCGTATACATACTCTAAGATCCATCGCCAATTATACATACGTATCATGCAAGTGTATTCTAATTGAGTTGTTTTGTTTCATTTTATTCGATCTCTGCATGTAAGGTACAAGTATGATCGATACATGCATTGTACTTCATCTCATCGCAAGTGTACCTAATGATAATTTTCTTTGTATTTGATGCACACGCACTCTCCCTAATTAACTTAATTACTTTTGTGAATCGTGAACTCCATTTAATTTCTAGCTTGTGTTTAGTCATTTTAGATACGACCATACGTACAACTTGATTGATGAATTTTAAGTTAGTTGAGCACGACTTAGTTTTTCTCAATGAATATACGATGAACGTACTTAGTCTTCGGACATCTAGTCAAACGGTTAAGCCTCTAAGGGTAGTAATCCCAGAGGTCACTGGGTCGACTCTCACGGGCAACGCTCTCAAGCAAAAAAAATATATGATCATCATCACGTATGTACGTAGGCCCAATTAATTTCGGTGAAAACAAAGTATTCAGCACAAAGTTGATAGAGATGTTGCATTTGCATTACTCCAACGGGAGCTAGACATTTAGGTAAAAAAGAAGAATCTACCGTATAATTGCAAAATAACAAGATTAAAAGGGAGGTATGTATATAATTGCCAATTCAATAAAGTAATTAAATTCAATCATCGATATATGACTTTTGTGATGCACGCGTTAAAGATAGAGACATAAATGTCATAAAATGGCGGTTGGTCATCGTTAGAAGATTGAAATGGTCAAGTTATAGTTATTTTATGGTCAACTTATACAAGTGTACGTGATCTCTGCGAGGACAGTACGTCTTCAAGAAATAATAGAGCATCTATGGTTTCGGTGTAAATTCTCAAGAGAAGTAGGAATAAACAAGGTCCTTTTTGGGCCAAGCCTGGAAGACAATTTAGTTGATTAAAGCTACATGGAACAAATGTAATAGAGTATAGGGGAGATGGTGCATCACTGCCAATAGGAATAATAGGAGTTGGAAATCATTGGTTTCTTCTAAGTTGCCTAGAAGTTTTTTGTAGCTATTTTTACCCAACTGAATGAATTACTTTTTTCATTTAAAAAACAATTATAGAAGATTTTATATATACGTCAATGTTGAACACAGTTATAGGATATAAATGTAAAAGCATATGTAATAGTTAACTTAAAATTATGATCATTATAATGTGAAAGAATATTATTTTATTATTATTTGATTTGATTTAGGGTTTGGGGTTTAGGCTTAACAAAAGTTGTTTTTATCATTATTATTAAATACAATTTTGATTATCAGACTGAGCTATCCGATACTTGTTTTATTTTTTTAAAAGTTTTTTTAGTTGAATATTATTTTTGTTAAGTTACCTACCCACCACTATAGTTGACTGGATTAAAATATTAGTCCACATCATAAACATACATGTACAACTAGAAAAAACACAATATATAATTGATTGGGTTAAAGATTTAGTCAACATGGTGTACGTACATACACTGCATATATACATGTATCAAAAGGTTGTTGGATACAACTATTATCAAGTTTCACAAGTGATATATATACTGTATTGAGTTTTCCGACCAAAAAAAAAATATACTGTATTGAGTTGAGATAATTAATGAGGCGAGAGTACCAAATTACACGCATATCATAAATTTGGTGGGCTTAATTTTGATTGGGTACGTATCTCCCTCGAATAATGATATGTACAAAATTAAGCTTGGTTGGTGAAGCGTGTTAGGTCATCAAAAAAATTTAGATATTGTTTGTTGATTATTGGAGCTAGATAAGGGACGTCATGTATGATTATGTAAGGCATACGGTAATTAAGTAAACGGATAGATGGATAAAGAAGCATGTGGGTCGCCCATGGGTCATCTTATCATTAACTACAATACTCCCTGTCTTCTTCCATGTTTGTCCATAAAACATATTTGCACAGGAATTAGAAGTCAAAAAATTTGATAATTGAAGATAAAAAGTGATAAAGTTGATGAGATATATAGTTGAATATATAAGAGGGGTAATATATAAAATTGAATGGTAATAGTTTTGTAATTTTATAAGAAAAAGCGATAAAGTTGATGATAAAGTTGGAGAATGGGTATAATATATGAGATTGTATGAGGGTAAGATTGTAAAAGTATAATGATATAAATGAAAAGTATGACAACATTGACAAACTTTCGGAGACACTCGAAAAGAAAAGATGGACAAACTTTCGGGGACGGAGAGAGTACTAGACAACGACTGAATTTTAGCCGATAAACCTCTTCCCAACCAGGTCTGACAATGATGAGCCTCAAAATTGTTTCTTGAAGATGATGCCTACAAACCGGATTTTGTCAGGATTTTATGCGTAACAACAAAATTGACATCGTCGCCCTCTTGGAAACCAGTCTTCGAAAAGACAAACAAATCCGCCTCACCAAACAGGCAAACACCTTCTTGGTAGAACTCAAATTAGGATCCTATCTTTTCTCATACACCCTCTTCCATGGCTTCACATCATGAACTTGATAGTTTGACTTGTAATTGGATGAGCATGTGTTTCTTGAGATTGTAGACTTATGTTGAAATTCTAGGCATTGAGAACCTAGTGAGACAATCTTTTTGGCCTTTTCTAAGACTCGTGCCCTTTCTTTGTTTACTTATGTGTGAAATCTCTATGACTTGCTAACTCTAAAACTTGAGTTTGAATCTTTTTCAAGACCGCATACATGAGTCTTGCTTTTGACATTAAAACAGTAGAGGTTTTTTCTAGTTCACGATTATCTGGGTATGTGTTTTGGAGTTATTATTATGTGTGATATTTTCAATTCATTCAACTCGTTGAGTTTACAAGTGTTGCAAATAATATGAATTCTATCTTGCAAAAATTGCAAATGTTATGAGTAGTGTTCAAGAACGTTACATTGAAGAAAAATTTTACTAACTGAAATAGGAATATTATATGGAATCTTGTTGTCTCAAGGGGTTAAGTCGACAAGGATAACAGGTACGACCCCAAATATGATGAATGAATACTATGCAAGTCCTATTGGTGAGTTGAAGTTTGTTGTGGTATATAATGCTTTAGGACGTAGATTAGCTTCGACTAATCGACCCGGGCTAAAGATCAAAAAGATTAAAAAAAATATAATGCTTTAGGACTTAGGAGATGATTGAGTTTTAATAGGTAGCGTACTTTTTGTACTAGAAGTCTAGAAGTGGGGGTAGCAACCTTGGCTGGTAATTTTTTTTGTAACTATCAATAACTTAGGCATTTTAGCCTTTTATATATTCTGGATGTTATAATCTATGGACAAATTAAGTATTAGTGACTAATGTTAAAAACTAATTTGAGGGAAAATATATCAATATAATGCCTTTTTATCTAATATTTATAATCTTATAATATTTTTCACAAATTCTATGTTATAAAAATATATAAAACAAAAATACTTATAATTTCATTCTAGATCTCATGTTTGACAATTCCAAATACTACAGTAAGAACTTCATTCCCAAAGAGTAACCAAACACATAGAATCAAATACCAACTTCATACCTCATTTCATACCCAAACCCGATTTTACACTAAACGCCCCCAAAATTAATGGTGATCCAAAAAAAAAAACATTTCATGGCGAACAGAAAAAGACGTGGAGATAATCAACTAGCTAGAATTAACTTTGAATAGTTGGCTATTCTTATGCATGTTCTCTGGGGTCTGTTTCTGAGAGCGTTTGTTGCTCCTATCACCACATCTCAGGTGCTGCACTGACCAACGAAGAAACATGTTGGACATGTACCACCCATAATCTTCAATGGCTTTCCTTCCCTCTTCCGTAATATCATTACCAAACTTTGACAAGCATTTCTCCAGCCCCGAAACTCTATGAAGTTCCATCGACGCTCTTAGGTTCTTAATGGCTGGAACCGTCGCTAATGACTCTATCCAATCTTGAAACTCCATTTTGCCCTCATAAATGATGGCCCTTGCTTTCATCACTTCCCTCTGGCAGTCCGTCTTGTTAGCCTCAACGACTTGCTTGAGATCATCTACATTGTACACTCGGGCCGTCTCAACTGTATCCACACACGAACCGACGTTTCTGGGGACAGAAATGTCAATAAATAATCTTGATGAACCCAGAGGGAGCTTGTCCACATCTTCCTTCAAAAATAATGGCTTCTCTGATGCTGTACAAGTGAATACCAAATCCGCTTCTGTTGCACAATCATACAAGTTAGACATAGGCTTGTAAACAATCTGAACTCCCTCCTTCATCTCCTTAACTATGGCCGCTACACTTTGCTCACGACGGTTGACCACCACCATTCTCTTGCAGCCTTTGGCCACAAGATGTTTTATCACCAGCCTCCCCATTTTCCCTGCTCCAACAACCAAGACTCTGGCCGCGGTAAGTGAAGAAGCGGAAGACGATTCACAGAGTTTCATGAGGGCCAACTCTACAGCAGCAGAGCTCACAGACATGGCTCCGACGGCTATACTAGTCTCACTTCTGACTTGTTTGCCAACTGTGATTGCCTTCTTGAACAACCCACTGATTATCCTCCCGAACCCGACAACACCTTGCCCCATTTTAGCAACTTGCTTTACTTGAGCAAGAATTTGACCTTCACCCAACACCAAAGAGTCCAGACCTGATGATACTTCAAATAGGTGCTCTATAGCATCACTGTTATACAGCAAAACACGATGCTTATGGATCTCCGAAACAGGAACTCCACTTGACTGTACAAAGAAAAGGGGGGGTGAATTGTTAGAGGATCCTAATTGGTAATATATTGATTGTGGTTTTTCATATAAAGATGCTAGTGTGTGCTCTTTGTTTTCTTAAAATGTCATGGCAAAAATCTCGCCAACAAGGATGGTCTCAGTAAAGATTACCCCTATGTGTAAAATACAGAAGAATATTTCTCCAGATGCATAACACCAAGCACAAGAAAGACATCCAAGACACAAACCTTAATACAAGAAACATCTGCTAAAAAACAAAAACATTAATGAACCTTGGCGCATGTGTTAAATTTGCAGAAATTTGTTTAATCTATGCGAATAAGCTACCATCTTGACTCAGAAAGAACGTATACCTTTGACAGCCAATCAGTTACATCCAATACTCCGCGGTGTTGAGAAAGAGCTAAAACGTAAATTTCCAATCTATTGCAGGTGCTTAGAACAGCAGCCTCCTCTATGTGGTGCAATTTGCACAGCTCTTCAACTGCTCTAGGCCATTCTGATTCTACAATAGCAAGCTTCTCACGCATTTCGACTGGAGCGGAATGGACACTTATACCGATTACAACAATGCTGCTGTTTTCTCTTGTGTACCCTGAAGAATACCAATTCTGAGAATCAGTCCAAACTCACATATGCATTAGCTGAGCAACTATGTAATGTTTAAAATAGACAATGTTGATGTGGCCTGTATGAATAAAAAGCACAATTATAGAAGTCAGCAGCTACGGTGACCTGTGAATGCGATCACTAGTACATTATTTTTGAATAGGACCATGAAGCGTGAATGCCAGAATAAGAAGTAATCTGGTTTTCAAGCCAAACATAAAGCATAAGGTCTGTAAACCATAGCAGCATGAAGGATTCTACTTAGAAGGCCTCAAAAGAAGCAAGGATTCTACTAATTCGGATCTAATACCGTTCAATTGCGCAATTATTAGCAGCAAACAATTAGCGTCAAACTTGGCAGTTATCAGCTGCAAACAATTAGCGTCAAGCGTATAATCCAATGACCTTCATATAGACATGAAAAGGGGATAGGAAAGGAACTTCACGACCAGCCGAAGCGGGGGTGTTCAACCGCCCGAGAGCGTAGAAGCTTGACGAAGAAGGAACAGATTTCAGAGAGACTGCGCCATGTCGGATCTGGATTAGTGAACTCCGGCGGTTTATAGTGACCAGCGCACCTCTGCGGAATCGAAGAAGCGAAGAAGAGGAAAACGCTAAACCACCTGTTGCCGCCATTGGAAACCAAGATTAGCCCTAAAATATACAGGTGATGGCCATCAATCATCATGCATTCCCCCGCCCGGGTAAGGAATCTAAATAATTTTTTTTATTAATAATAAGAATTTGAATAAAATTTAAAAATAGATGTATTTTATTATGAATTATCAATGTTATGAATAAAAATAATAATATAATGTATATGATAACTTTTAAAATTAATTTGTACACTATCAATATATAAATATTAAAATCTTATTTAATAAATTATATTATATTTTTTGATAAAAAATTAGAGGTAAATATCAATATCTCAAATATTGGATAGTAATTTTAGATATTGAGATTATGTCATATCTACATCAATAGAAAAAATTATTCAACATGAATCATATCATTGATAAGGTATATGCATGCCATATCATATTTTACCACATGTCCATCCGAGAATATGCCATATCATATATTAAAATATCAATATCCATGAATCATATCATTGCGCTACCTTAGCGTTTTACACATGTCTATCCGAGAATATACCATATCAGATTTTGCCACATGTCAGCACCATATTAATTTAAATTATTTTTGTTTTTATTTTAAACAATTTTATATTATTAAATTTTGACACCTCATTTACACATCATATTATTTTCTGCCACATCACTTACACATCATATCACGTATTTAACAATATATAATTTTAATATAGATCAACTTTAAAATATTTTTTTACATATATAAGTTATTCATTTTAAGCCACGCATATTTTCATAAACATCCTCTTCAACTCTTCAACAACGTCGATTGTGCCCTCATCAACGTCCTCGGTAGTGCCTGCCATCAACGCGTTGCCTTCAATGTCCGCGATGTAACTCTACCGTCAAGCAGGTCAAGACTAGACCATAGGAAATGAAGAGCTCGCCTCCTCCGGCAAACCCATTTGAAATTTCTTCTCAACTTTGTATGTCTTTGAGAGAAGACTTCAACTGGTCTGTTCCTTTTTTAGCATTGCGTTATGAGTACTAAAGAGGCGGTAAGAGCGAAGACCGATCATCAGAAAAGTTGTATTGCGAAGCTCCTAACCTTGACTTCCAACCGAATGACACCCATAAATTATTGAAGTAACGTAAGCTTATTCATGGAAAGAGTTTGCTTATAAAGCTTACAAGAGGGAATACAAAGAGGCAAGGATGTCTTACACATTAAGACACCATGAGCCTACCTAAGATAACACATAATAACTAGGGCATGAAATATAAAATATAACCCTATACATAACATCTACTAATATACCCCCTCAATCTTGACGCCATCTCGAGAGACCAAGCTGAGCCACAAGTTGCGCAAACCTGAACTTGTGTAAGGGTTTAGTGAGAGCATCAGCAAGCTGATCAGCGGTGGGAACAAAAGACACTCGAAAATGACCATGAGTGACATGTTCCCGAACAAAATGGTAGGCGAGTGCGATATGCTTCATTCTCGAATGAAAAACCGGGTTAGCACTCAAGTAGGTGGCACCAAGAATGTCACAATAGATGACGGGCTGAGTGGAGCTGAAGACGCCGAGCTCACGAAGCAAAGAAAGAACCAAGATGAGCTCAAAAGCTGTCTTGGCAAGAGCTTTGTACTCGGCTTCGGTGGACGAGCGGGCGATGGATCGTTGCTATTGCGTGAACTCCAGGAGATAGGTGTACTCCCAAAGTAGACAATGTAGCCTGTGGTGGAAATGTAGTCGTCCTTGTCACCCGCCCAATCGGCATCGGAGAATGCATGAAGATTGAGAGGCGACTTGGAGGAGATGGGTATACCAAGATCAATCGAGCCCGCAAGGTACCGAAGGAGCCGTTTTAGGGCTGACCAGTGTTCGGAAGTGGGAGCCTGCATAAATTGAGACAATTTGTTGACACTATATGCAATGTCAAGTCTAGTGATGCACAAATACTGCAAACTTCCAACAAGAGCACGATAGTCGGTCGGTGACGCCAATGGTTCGCCAACACCCTTTTGCAAGGACGTCGAGGCGGAAAGAGGAGTGGAGGTGGGTTTGGTGTGGTCCATGCCTACCTTGTGTAGGAGATCGATGATGTACTTACGTTGGTTGAGGAACACGCCATTCGAAGTAGGTAATACTTCAACACCCAAGAAGTACGAAAGAGCTCCGAGATCCTTGAGCGAGAAAGTGTTGCCAAGATCAATGAATAAGCTCGTTGATAATAGCGGAGTTGCTCCCGGTAATGATAATGTCGTCCACATAAACCACAAGATAGACCACATGAGTCCCACGCTTGTAAATGAACAAGGACGCATCAGCAATGGAGTTGCGGAAGCCATGGCGTAAAAGATGTTGTCGAAGCTCATTATACCACGCCCGGGGCGCTTGTTTTTTTCAAATGATGGGACCTGCTCAATTAAATCAATTTATAAGATGTTGGAAGGGAGTAGGTCTGTGGATAGGGAGTCAAGTGGAGTTTCTAGCAGTTGTGGGACGGCAAAATTTTGGAAGAAAGTATGGACTTTACAGGTTTCTCCAAGAGTGAGATCTCTTATTTGGAGGGCCTGTAAAGAGGCTATCCCATGCAAGGCTAATTTACTCAAGAGGCAGGTCACTTCTGATGATTTTTGCTTTGTTTGTGGCAAGAGAGAAATCACTTTGCATAGTCTGCTTGAGTGTAATTTGGCTAAGGAGGTGTGGAGGTCCTTCCCGAATGCTCGTGCCCTGGGTGTTGGTTCTGCGGCTTTCATGGATTGGACTGCACATGTGGTGGAGATTTTGGAGCCGAGGGACTGTAGTTTATGGGCACTGGCTTGCTGGTGTGTCTGGAGAGCGCGAAACAAACTCATCTTCAAAGGTGTTATCACTGAAAGCTGTCAAGTAATTTAGTCCTGCTTGGACGCTTTTGATGACTTTACAAAGGTGGATTCGGTCAGGAGAAAGAGGCCTGAGACTAGTTCGGGCATCTTGGTTAAGTGGTCAAAAGCCTGAGGCAGGGTGGATTAAGGTGAATTGCATTGCCTCGGTGAAGGATGGTGTGTGTGGTATTGGTGTTGTAGGTCGGGGATCACAGGGCGAAGTTGTTTTTGTGGGTTCGAAAAGGATTCAAGACCGGTCGAATGTGGCGACTGCTGAAGCTGAAGCTGTAAGATGGGGCTTACAGATTTGTTCGTCCCTTGGTTTGAGTTGAGTAATCATGGAATCTGATTGTGTTCAGTTGATCAAAGCAGTTAATGAAGGTTGTGTTCCACGTTCAGCTTTCGGAAGCCTTGCGTTGATGCTGGTAAACGAGGGGGCTGACTTCCTGATGTGCAAGTGGCAGTATGCAAGGAGGGAGGCTAATCAGGTTGCACATTGGTTATGTAAATGGCTCCCTAAGGATCCATGGCTATTAACGGACAATTTCCATTTTCCTTCGCATCTTTATGACTTTTGTACTCTGACATTTTAAGTTAATAAATGTTTGTTTTGCCTCAAAAAAAAAACTTCATAATATTGCCCCCAAAAAGTCACAACCGTCAAACTAACTTTGCTGCCGATTGATATAGACATCTGAATATACCTACTATTTAGTTGTTAACATCTTTCATGGTTGATGCTGTCAAACTAACTTTGCTGCCGATCCATATAGACATTTGAATATACCTTTTTTTTTTATCAAAAGCAAATTTTATTAACTTAAAACAAGATCATTCTCCAATACATGAAAAAACTCCAAAGGGAAATGAAAGTTTTCGGAAACAAAAAACGGAGACGAAGGTCGCCATATACTCAGCCAATCCGCAGCCCCATTAGCTTTCCTCTTCACATAGACCCACTTGCACGAACCAAACTCCAAGCACTTCTCCAAGGACATGGCCAGGAGCGTACCCACCACATTCGACGGGATTTTATGACTGTTGGCGCGCTGAACCACCAGGCTAGAGTCGGACTCCACAATGACATTCCGAAGACCAAGCTCCACACCCAGTTCTATACCCCATCGAGCAGCTTTAAGCTCAGCTACCTCCACCGAAGCTCCATCTTGAATTTGCTTCGCTCCCGCAAACACCAGACCACCAGCCTCATCTCTAGCTATCACACCAATGCCCCGACTCCTGCCGCACACCGAGGCATCCACATTAATGTTAATCCAGCCGCTAGGAGGGGCTTGCCAAGAATCAGTAGGCGTTGCCTGACACGCAAAAGAAGCCCCGCTCAACCCCCTCACGCTAGCATACTCCTCCTCCAAAATCCTGCTCTCATCTATCACCTCTTCCACACACTTTCGAATCCCTTCAAAAATCGCGAGATTTTTGGCCTTCCACACCCCCCAGCACAGCAGCGCCCATCTAACCCTGTCCTCTTCTGGAAGATGCATCACCAAATCCGCCCAGCCTAGGAAAGAAGCCGCCCTCTCGCCCGTGCATTCAAGAGCTGGAAAACGCTCCCACAACTCTCTAGGAAGAACACAATCCCGAAGAGCATGCAACACTGTCTCTTCCTGACCGCAGAAATAACAGCAAGAATTTTCCACCACTTTCCTCATACACAGGTTTTTCAGGCAGGGGAGACGATCGTTTCCAGCACTCCATAACTTCTTCCACACAGCGGCTGCACTCGACGGATCCGATTGGCCCCCATTCCCTGCAGTTTCACCCTCATCCTGTTCAACCAGTCGATAGCCCGATCTTACAGTATAGTCACCATCCGGGGAGTAGAACCACACTAGCTTGTCTTGAACACACATATCCACCAGATGGATATCTAAAACAGATTCAGCATCATAAGGCACAAACATACTCGAAACAACATCTTTCCTCCAAACGCCTGCGTCCCAATCAATCAAGTCACGAACCCGCAGCTCCGGATCACCGCCAAAAAAATTCCCCAACACCTTAAAAGTACGCGGTCTAGGGAGCCACTTGTCCTGCCAAACCCGAATATCGTTACCATTACCGACCTCCCAAAAGCTTCCTTTATCCAAAACTGAACGGGCTTGTAAGATACTCCTCCAGCAATAACTTGGATTGAAGCCCATCCTAGCATGCATGAAATCCGACCGAGGAAAGTACCTTGCCTTGAGCAGTCTAGCAACGAGGGAGTCCGGTTCCTTAACCAACCTCCACCCCTGACGTGCAAGTAAAGCCATGTTGAAAGAGGAGAGATTACGGAAGCCTAGTCCACCCTGGCATTTTGGCTTGCACATCTTCTTCCAGCTCATCCAGTGGATTTTCTTGGACTGACCCTCACCTCCCCACATAAAATCACACATCAACTGCTCCATCTCATAGCATAGAGAAGACGGCAACAAGAAGCAAGACATGGCATACGTAGGGAGAGCTTGAATAACCGACTTGATTAACACCTCTTTACCCGCACGAGAAAGAAAGCCTGCCTTCCACCCTTTCACCTTCTTCCAGATTCGGTCCTTCAAACTCCCAAAAATCACCTTCTTGGACCGCCCCACCATCGTAGGCAGCCCCAGATACCTATCATGTTTATCAACCTCCGGAACATTCAAAATCACCTGAATAGACTCCCTTAGACTAGCCTCCACATTCTTGCTGAAAGAAACCTCAGACTTGCTCAAGTTAACTTGTTGACCTGACCCTACTCCGTACCGATGGAGAATATCAACGATTTCCTGCGCCTGTTGACAAGAAGCTTGAGTAAATAGAATACTATCATCAGCGAAGAATAAATGAGAGACCGTCGGAGCCGAGCGAGCAATACGAATGCCCCTTAGCTGACCGTTTCCTTCCCGCTCCCTAATAATGGCTGAGAAGCCTTCCGCAACAAGAAGAAAAAGATAAGGAGACAACGGGTCTCCCTGCCTTAAGCCCCTCTCAGGAACGAACTCACAAGTCGGACTCCCCTCCATCAAAGCCGAGAAAGAAACACTTGATACACATCTCATAATAAGGGTGATCCACTTCTCCTGAAAGCCCATCTTCCTCATACAACTCTCCAGAAAGTGCCATTCGACCCTATCATATGCCTTAGCCATATCGAGCTTGAGCGCCATGAAACCCTTCTTCCCCTTCCGCTTAGTCTTCATATAATGAAAGACATTTGAATATACCTACTATTTAGTTGTTAACATTTTTCATGGTTGATGCTGCCGCCACCAGGCAACCATCACCTTCATTAGCTTTTCAAGTGTTGATGCCACCGCTGTCAGCACCGTCTTTCCCAGCACCCTTTGCATCTTCATTGTCTTTCCCAGCACCCTTTGCATCTTCATTGTCATTCCCAGCACCCTCTTCATCTTCCATGTCTTTCTGATCAGCACCCTTTGCATCTTCATAGTTGTCTTTCTCATCAGTACCCTTTGCATCTTTGGAGTTGTTCTCAACAACCTTTGCACCATCTATAGCTGTAGTTTCCAAGGCAAAGATGTGCTCCTCAAGCAGTGAGAGCATTTCAGCATAGGAGTAAGCAGGTTCAACAACCAAGCCCGGCCCAGGGGGTGGGGCAGAGTGGGCGCAGGCCCAGGGCCCATAAGTTTTAGGGGCCCAAAATTTTTAAAATGTAGTATATATAAAATAATGTTTAAAATATCACAAAGTGCAAATTGGTCTAGTGGAATGGTGTTTTTCCTTTTATTGAAGAGGTCTTGGGTTCAAATCCCACCACTTACCTTATAAATTTTTAAATGTGGGCCCTACTATTAATCAATTAGTGTGTTCTTGTATTAGCATAGTTATTATTGTAAATGAATCTATTTCTTCTTTTTTTTGGTCGAAAAATGAATCTATTTCTTCAATTGTCTATATATATTTTTTTTAAATATACGGCATATGCATTTATAAAAATATTATTTCTTTTATTCATATTGTTATATGATGATAACACCTAATTTATGTATGTGATTAAGTTAAATTTAAGTAAATTATTTTATAAACTCTTCATATCTTAATATTATAACAAGAAAAAAATTATACGAAAGTATCATAAAATTTTACGAAAAATGTCTAAAAAATATATATAAAGGGTCCTTTTATTATAATTCGTCCCGGGCATCTAAAATGTCTAGACCGGCTCCGTCAACAACATCCTGAGGGCAAACATCAATAGAAAGTTTGACTGCCTCTTCCAACCTCAAATTATCCTCAGTATCGTTTGAAATTCCCCATACGACCAACTCCTCCTTTAATCCTTGAATTGTTTTCTGCCATTTCTCCAAAGCAGTCATGCAGCCTCCTAGCTCTTTAATAATGTTGTCTATAGTAGAATTAGCCTCGACCAAGGCTTCGTCTAACATGGTTACGTGGCTGGTGGGTCCAGTCTTCTACAATAAAAAAATCTCCAGATATAAAAAAGGGCAAAACCGAAAACCCTTGCCCCTTACGTGGCTGGTGGCTCGCTCCGCCTTCGTCAATTCGGTGCCATCGCTCGTCGTCGACGGGTCGCCTTGACTCCGGACTTCGGCTTCGCTCCGCCCTCGGTACTCTCTCCACCTTCGGCCACTCCACTTGTCATATTGTTGGTAGGATTTTTATTGTGTTTGTTCAGTTCAATTGCAAGACTTGGTTTTTTTTTTCCCTGCCGTCCAGTGTTTTGTGCATGAATACCTTCTGTTATTGGTGTTCTATCATGGATTTTGTTCAATTTCATTGGTATAATTACTGCGCCTTTGTTAGTTGTTCTGACCGTGATTTTGTTGTTTGGGTTTGTAATATGCTAGTTCTGATTTTGTAGGCATAAAAGAAGAAAAGGTTCTCCGTTGCAAGCTCTTGTATTGGTTTCCAATGGCTGCATTGAGTGGTTTGGCCCCTTCATTCGCGATCAAGTCTCACTGCCATGGTGCTGGGTTGTCATTGGTTCGATTCCGATTGCACGGAGGTGCGGATGTTGGTTTAAGCCGCTGGAGTTCACCAACCCCGAGGCGTAATGGTGCCTTGATGGTCGCTCCTAGATGTAAGGCTGGCTTTGGTTATCCCGTGCTGGATTCCATTTTCCGCCGGTCTAGCATTTCTACTGAAAGTGAGTTTGTTATCCATCTTTTTCAGTGCATGTCTTATTTTGGTGTGGGAAATTGTTTGCAGCCAGTAATTTTTATTGAAATGTCACAGTTTTCTCTTGGAACTGTAAGGCCATTGGATTGGTGTTCAATTATATGTTCTTTTGTTGAGTGCCTGTGCTTCAATTATTGCAATTTTCAGGATACGCAACGGGAGAGGGCAGCATTGTTGTAATACGTCTATGCGGACCTTCTACCCCACTTGAACATCGTGAGAAGCTTGCAATTGTAGAATCCGAATGGCCTCGAGTAATTGAAGAGCTGTGCAAGTTAGACCACATAGAGCAGGCTGCTGTCCTAAGCACCTGCAGTAGAATGGAAATTTATGTTTTAGCTCTATGTGTAGACCGAGGCGTATCACAAGTGACTGATTGGATATCCAAGGTATACACTACACTCTGTCTGAACCTTATACTGCTTTACAATGATTCACGACGTATGTATAAAGATTTCGTTTCTCCTTTGAGCAGTCAAGTGGAGTCGCTTTCTCAGAGATTTGTAAGCATCGGGTTTTGCTGTATAACAAAGATGCTGTAGAGCACCTTTTTGAAGTATCATCAGGTTTGGACTCTTTGGTGTTGGGTGAAGGCCACATCCTTGCTCCAGTAAATAAGGTTCTTAGATCTAGGCAGGATGCTGTGGGATATGGATTGGTCATAAGTGCGATGTTTGCATGTGCAATTGGTGTTGGTGAACGGGTTACGAGGCAGATAAGCATTGCTGCCAGAGATGTATCTGTGAGCTCGGCTGCTGTAGAGTTGGCCCTCGTGAAAATCTCTGAATCTTCTCCACTTGCCACGGCCAGAGTGCTCGTGGTTGGATCAGGGAATATGGGGAAGCTGGTCATAAAACACCTTGTGGCCCGAGGGTGCAAGAAAATGGTGGTTGTTACTCGAAGCGAGACAAGTCTAGCGGTCATAGGTATGAAGATGAAGGAGGAGGAGGGCGTTGACGTTGACGTCATCTATAAGCCCCTATCGGAATTGTATGACTGCGCAGCCGCAGCGGATGTCATATTCACCTGTACAACCTCAATGAAACCTTTGTTTTTCAAGCAAGATGTGGAAAAGCTTCCTCCTGGTTTTAGATTATTTATTGACATTTCCGTCCCCAGAAACGTGGGTTCCTGTGTTGCTAACCTCCTAGGGACCGCCAGAGTGTACAATGTGGATGATATCAAGCAATTTATGGAGGATCTTGCCAGTGCTGACAAGGAGGATCGTTTGAGGGATGTGATCAAGGCACAACCAATCATTGATGAGGGAACCAAGACATTTGAAGCTTTCTGGGATATGTACGCGCGGCCTCCCACTCTCAAGAACGCAAGAGAAATGCTGGAGGAAATGAGAATTGCATGGGTGGAGAAACGCTTGTCAGATTTTGGTGATGGTATCACAGAATCTCAAAGGAAAGCAATTGAAGATTATAGCTGGGATAGGCACAACAAGCGATTAAGGAATTTGCGTGCTTGGACTACAAGGCTCAGGCTTGAGACTGTTCGTAAAATCGCCGGTAAGTTGCAAATCCTCCCTTCCTTCATACGTTTTTCAGTATAAACTAATCAAAGTGTTTATAGAGTACAACGTAGTGGTGGGATTCTCCTGGATTTGAAATGTATTGATTTTTGCCTACATTTTCGACACTAGTTAACTCAGAATCTACAATCCTAATACATTACTTAAATTCACGGTACTTTCCTGTGATAACACTATATACTCTCAATGGTAGCAACCTACTTCGATCTAACCTTGTCACTTTGCTGCATACATACCAATTGCAGACAGGGCATTATTGGCTCAAAATTATATAAATAAGGAAGGAAGCTCGCACAACTGTATACATATAAATATAAATATATAAATAAATATATTTGTATTCATACATTTACCAGATAAGGAAAAAGCCTCGGCATATTACTTGTTATAGCTGGATAACTAAGTTGAAAGAAACCGCCATAGTTATATGATGGTGATATAGTTGTGTCACTGTACCTACTTGTATTTTTCTTTGGTTGTTTGCACTCCCCTGTACAAATAAAAAGATGGGAATGTGTTGCTGAAAAATATTTGTATCCACCACTGATAATATGCAAACGATATCTAGTAAAAGGAGTATTCAAGTATATATAGGAATTTTTGCTGCCAATTGTGTCTCCCGGATATTGCTTTGATTTGTCGATTTGCATGTTCGATCTTTAAGGAGGTGAAACCATGGATCAGCCTGCAAGATGAAGGACAAGTAGGAGATAAAGATGGTGCAGGATGGAGATGGTTTGAACGCTTCAAATGAAGTATGGAAAGTAGTCCATATGTCTCGTGATCATGTAATGCATAATGTTGCGTCTTAGTTTGAAAGGAACTGAATGGTTTAAGTTATTGGCTGACAAGCTGGTAATAAAAACGTGTTCATGTATGTTCAAGGAGCTCTTTATCTTAGCATTTGTAGTAATAAGATTTGCGTAGTTGGATTTTGAATCTTGTTTGCAATCGTAGGGTATGAAGATTAAACATTTCTTCTAGAGTAGCAGGTTTCCGATATCTCTGTCCTACATATACGTGTTAGTGTGTGAAACTGTGAATCAACAGACATGTATAGTGTCATGTTTGCTTTCAGGAAGTATAGATATTGCTGACGAGCAGAAACTCATTTATAGTTAGAGCAACTTTATCCGAGGACTCATTCGGTTCTGTTGCTCTCCAATTGCCCCACTTCAGCTAGAGTCCCCTGTTGGGCAGTTTCTGTCTCAAATTTTGGTAAGCCATCCTCATCTTGTTGCTGCAGCTATTGAGCAGCAGCTTGACAAGTTGCAAACTGATCTTGACACCGAAAAACAAAAGGTTGAGCTTTCTGCTTCAAACACAGATCTGGTCTTGTACAGGTAGGCACAGTATTTCAAATTGATTATCCTAATGATCTGGTTCTCTTATGAATGCAATATAATGCATTATCAAATTCAATCCAAACACATCCTTGGTATTTATGAATTTACTGACAACATCTATCTCTAGGCGGATTGCTGAGGTTAAAGCCAATGAAAGGAGGCAGGCATTGGAAGAGATCTTTTATGCTTTAGTTGTGCAGAAGTTCATGGATGCAGTTGTTTCTCTGGTCCCATCCATTTCTTCTTCATCTAACCGAGTTGACACATGGCCAAGCCAAGAAGACAAGCTGGAGCGGCTCCGATCCAAAATCATCTTACTCATATACTCGGTAACAAACTAGGATATTCAACTTCTGTAGCTCAAGTCAGCAAGCTGAGAGTTGGCCAAGTGTATGCTGCATCAATAATGTATGGTTACTTCCTCAAGAGGGTTGACCAACGGTTTCAACTTGAGAAGGCTATAAAAGCCCTGCCTCAAGGACGAGATGTTGATGATGTACCAATACCTATCCCGAGGTCAACCCATTGCCTGAGGGCGCTAGCCCGTCTCGGTTGAGAAGCTATGTCATGTCTTTTGATCCCGAGACACTCCATAGATATGCAACGATCAAATCACAAGAGGTGGTGACCATAATTGAGAAGCACACAGCGGCCTTGTTTGGTCGACCTGAGGTTGTTGTTAAGATTGATGGGAGTGATGATGAAACCAAGGATGAACTCATCAAGATTGGGTTTAATGTGATTAGAAGACTGGTGTTGGAGGCTGTCACTTTTGGTGCTTTTCTCTGGGATGTTGAAAGTTATGTCAAGTCCTCGTATCCCTTTGTGATGAACTAAATGCAACTTTTTTTAGCTCAATGACTGGTTTTTTTGTTTTTGTTTGTATTGTGAATACCTGATCCTTTTCCCCTGATATTTGAGATGTTTGTGAACTTTTTGACAGAGATTACCGACCAATAGCATGAAATATGATTTTCCTACTTACATTAGTTGTTAGAACGAGTGTAATGAACTCGTTCTAAAATGTCATACCAACCATACATAACCTCATCTGCATACGTCAATAGAAGATTATATGACAGCATGTGTTAAATTTGCATGTGATCCTTGATATTGTGAAGAAGTTTTATTTTAACCATTTGATTTATTGTTTTTACATATGGCCATATGGATCATGTTGGAGTCTGATGGTTAAAATTTTGCACATCTGCTGTAACTAACTTTTTTATTTTAAAAAACACCGAAATTAAACCTTACATTTACAATTTACACAACCTTAACTTTTGGCGAAAAATAAGCAAAAAATTTCAATAGCAATACTAAGAATCCCGTCTTTCTAAAAATAAACAAACCAACAATCAACTGTTGCATTCATTCAAATCCAAGCCCTCCCTCGAGTTTGAGAATTTGGGTTTTTCCGTTTTGTTCTCTCTATTCTTCGAGACAACTCGAATTCCCCAAAAACTTTTTCATCAAGCCTATCAATCCATCAACCAAAATGCAACAACAAAAAGTACTACTAGTTTGATCTCAATCAAGAACACCTCATATCTTCTTCCGATATGTTAGTGACGTCAGGAGCGAGCGTGCGCGCAAATGCTAAGTTAATAAGAGCATGGAAAAATCTATTGATGTTGGTGAATGTTCTTCTCTTCATCTTACACTTGCCATTTAGTGGTGGTCGTGTGGTGAGACAAGGAAACAAAAACAAAAGAAGAGAAACAACATAAATTAAGGTTGTCAAACGCCACAGTTTCAAGGAGAGCAATGTCGACGAAGATGATGGAGAATGATGTGTTAGTAAGGAGATCAATGCAAATTGAACGAGTTAAGGAAGACATTGGTGCAATGTGACCTATACGAGGGATTTTTCATTGTTTGTTACACCACGAGGTGCTACGTTGTTTACACAATCATGGACTCCAATTTGTGGCGAAATCAAATATGTTTTATCATATTTTTCAACGTAAAACAAGAGCTTTGATTTTAAAAAAATCTACTAAATGTGTCATATTGTAGATTTTAAGAAATGGTCTCTTTAACCTCTGTCCTAATAAAATCTTAAATATTTGACCCAAAAATAAAACCCTTAAATACAAACTAAGAATCCAAATTTGGAAATATATACATCATCATCATAACAAGAAAACTACAACAAAATAACCCAAAATCAGAATGTCATATGTACCAACAAGAATTAAGGTGGAATTAGAGAGAAATTAGGGAAAGGAAGTAAGGATTAAGGGAAAGGAAGAAGGATTAGGAGAGAGAGGGATAGAAAGTAAGAGAAGGATTTCTGTTATTCATCAATGGTGTCGTTTACACATAAGCTCACCACATTTATATCCTGCAACTACCCACTTAACATGCTAATTACACATTTGACCCAAACTTATCAAATTGTCACATATGACCCCTGCTAAAGCATGATATAACAATTGGCCTTCCCTTAAGAACTTTGTCCCCAAAGTTCTTACAAAACTGGTATATAACAATTGCCCAAAATAATGCCACAGTTCAATTCAAGCTTGACCCATTATGATCCAAATGCTTCAATGCCACAGTTGCATCACCTCCAACTCTTACTTAATGCCACCTCTTTTCCATTTTTTTACTGAGCATAATGCCAGGGTCAAAAACAAAAATCTGTCTATCATGTTTCCAAAGTAACTTGATCAAAACAGCCACCATCACAATCCACTTGCCAGGATCAAAGACTGTAGCAAGCCCCCCTGACAGGAGATTAGCAATTTGCACAAACTCTTCATTGCTAATGCTTAGGATGTTGTTATACTTCGCAGAGCAATGCAAAACCAAATGCCCAATGCTCAAGATATCATCCAGTACAATAAGATTCAAGCTAGTCATACCTCCTCTGGGTTCGGGACTGGTCATGTAGCTTTGGTTCCTTGACCCATGGTTACACTCTTTCGGATGAACTCCGAGAACTTTACAACCTTGACATCCAAAATCAGCATCTCGATGGAAATGTCCACTGCACTCCTCAGGCCTTCTCGACATGGAACCTAAATTCAAGACACTTCCAAGATTCGAAAGTGTCCTTTTCTTATCTGACATTTTGTCGAATATCTTGTAGGCACTTCCAATTTCCTCTTGGTCACCAGAATTTCCCATAGAATTGCCTTTGTCCATGGACTCTTGTTCCGAAATCGAGTAGACCACCGAATCCATGACGACCTCCTCTTGTGGATCATCATCAACCACGTAATCCGAAACTTCAATTGTGTTCTGCATCGCCTCCACTAAGGCTCCAGGCATCGAAGAAGAATTAGCAACAAAAATGGTACTAGTAGAACCAATATGCTTGTAAAGCCTTGGAAAAGTGGAGTGCTTATGACTATAGCTAGGAAGTAACCCCTTTAGCTCATCAAACACCTCAAAACTTTGAACTGACCGTTGCCAAGAATTTCCCTCTCCACCTAGTTTAATTCCTTGATTGAAGACAACCATGTTGTCTTGCATTTCCTGGCTGAATCCTCTAGCAGGCATTTCGTCAAGCACTTGTCGTGCACATGGAATTACCAAGGAACTCCCAGCAGCTGGCTTGAAATCAACCACCTGATTGTTATCAATCAATCTTGACCAAAGCCTAGGACGCTCGATTTGAACCTCGTTACAGCAATTAGGATTACCTCTCATGGAGTCAAATGATTGCACAACAATTTCATCCATTACCTCACAAGCAACATTGTCAAGGATTGCATGTTCTTCCAAATTAGGAATTATGGCTTGTAGAGCATCATGCTGCTTTCTAGCTTCTTCATATGCTGCAGCTAGAGTTTTAGGTCGGTGGAGTTTGACAAGATTCTTGATTTCTTGTTTTAGCCCACTAATATAGCTAGTGACAAAATACATTTCAGACAGACTGGGATCGAAGGACAGCATACCAGTTCGTAACTCCTCGAATTTCTTGGTATACGTTTCTACATCATCCGTTTGCGACAGCCTGTTAAATTCTTCGACCACCTCCAGTCTCTGCTTTCCACCGAATCTCACACATACAACTTCGCAGAGATCTCGATTTTCTGAAATCAATGAGGAATTCCTTGCTTCTGTCGTCTCCATTAGAGAATCCAAGGGCGATCTTTCTTCAACGCTACTGAATCTTCTCGGCCAATATTCTCCTCTTTCTTTCTGGACGAGTAATGCAATGTTCTGACTCAAAGTTCTTGTCGATTCCAAGATATTCTCCATCAGTATACCGCTCCGTTTACACGAATTCATCAATTCGTTTGTCGACAGCTCCAATTTCGCGAATTGCTCGCTGAATCGTGCTTGCCTTTCATCCAATCGACGGGTCACAACTTCAATTGCCTCATTCCAAAATTTCGACTTGTACAGTCCGTCTTCACAAGTCTCCAACCTTGTGCCTTCCGCCATGGCTCCAATTTGACGAATTAGGTCAAAATTCGGGAAAATTGAATCGAACTTCGGCGCAGAGACCGCCGCTCTGATACCAATTTGTCATGTACCAACAAGAATTAAGGTGGAATTAGAGAGAAATTAGGGAAAGGAAGTAAGGATTAAGGGAAAGGAAGAAGGATTAGGAGAGAAAGAGGGATAGAAAGTAAGAGAAGGATTTCTGTTATTCATCAATGGTGTCGTTTACACATTAGCTCACCACATTTATATCCTGCAATTACCCACTTAACATGCTAATTACACATTTGACCCAAACTTATCAAATTGTCACATATGACCCCTGCTAAAGCATGATATAACACAGAACTAACATATTAGAAACCCAAACAACAAAATCACAGTCAGATCTACTAACAAAGGCGCAGTAATTATATGAAATTGAACAAAATCCATGATAGAACACCAATAACAGAAGGTATGACTGCACAATGCACTGGACGGCAGTAAAAAAAAAAAAACTAAGTCTTGCAATTGAACTGAACAAACACAATAAAAATCCTACCAACAAAATCACAATCAGCAACACCAGTTTCAACAGGTCTTCCAAATTGATACAAACAGAAAATCCTCGGTCGCCGATTTTAAACTCACTTCTCAGTTTCAATGGGTTAGGTTAGGTCAATTGCTCTTGAGCTTAGTTTCCAGGGTTTGGACTTTGGACCATTATTATTTTTATTTTTTTTGAATAAAATGCATAAAATCATCCTTTAAATGTACAAATTTGCATAAAACTGTCCATTAAACTCAAATTTATTGCAAACCACCATTTAAAGCAAATATTTTACAAGGAACCATCCATTATAAATATTTTATTTATAAATCCATTAACATATTAAAGAATACCATGTATTTCAAATAAAAAGCATTATCTTATATTTCAAAGATCTCAAAATACTACTATATTAAGTGAAATTTTGATAAATGTATTTAGTAATGTGATAAATGGGTTTACTATCCTTTTCTACCGAACTTCTATATGATGTATAGAACACACACATTAATACGTTATAATTATTTTGTATTACATTTAGTCTTACCTTTCTAAAAAACATAGGACTACATTACATAAGACTTATCTCTTTAAATCCATATAATTTGTAAATTCGGATCAAGGTAAGATCTTTTGATTTTAAAATTGTAATTAAAGAGATCCTAAAACCTAAAAAAATGAAGAGAAACCAAATTATATATATATATATATTTATATATTTGTCAATATACTAATTAACACTTGAAATTATTAAATAACAAATGATCACCATTAGTTGAAAGTGGAAATACACCCTTATTTTTTAGTATGATAAAGAGTTTTCTAAATAAAAATAATAATGATGGGTGGTTCTCTGTAGACTTTTAATTTGAAGGGTGGTTTAAGATAAATTCAATTCTAAGGGTGGTTTATTGCAAAATTCTATATTTAAAGGGTGGTTTTTTGCTTTTTACTCTTTCTTCTTTGACGAGGATGACAAAATAGTTGACACAAAGTTCTCGGCATCAATACATATCTTCATAATTCTAAATCAGTTCAGTGAGGGGCGCAGAACGGATTTAAAGGGAGCACAATTTCTCTATGAGATTCGATGAATCAAGAATAACCGATAAATTTAGTTACGCAGTACTCTTAAATAATTAAAAATAGCTACTTATTTATTAAAATATTTATATTATGTATGACATCTAATTTATGTAAAAAAAATTGTTAGTTTATAGAAAATAATTGGAGAGAAATGCATTAAATGTGAATAAAAAAACAAAATGATGTTATGAGGAATTGAACCTTTTTGGGATAAAAATAAATTTGGACAAAAGATCATCTAGAGTACTAGTTGATTGTCATGTTATATTAATACAAACTAGTTTTACCTGTCACGCCATGCACAACAATTTGACTTTAAAATATTAAATTATAATTAGATATTTTATAATCTAATATTGATATGCAAAAATAGAATATAAGTGTTAATGTATGAACATGTTTAGAAAAAAAAAAGTGATGTTAGTTTTGAAGTTCGTATTGTTGAAGTCCGAAAACACCTTTTGTAGTATAACGCGATGAGAGCAAGGAGTTGGAACTCAACCGAATCAACGAACGGAGAGATGGAAGGTGTTTGGTCGCTTGAAGTGCCTAGCGCGATGGAGGTAGTACCAAGAACGCTTTTGTATTGACTGGGATTATAATAGTGAACAGATAGTCTCTATCGCGTTTAAGTGTATCGGGTTACAACAATGATCTTTAGCTCGAGATCTAGAGTATGTGGTTCGCGAGGTTTTTCGATCCCCGTTCTGGTGCATTGAGCTCGCTATTTATAGTGGATGTTTGAGCCGGGTTGGAGCGAGATGCCGATGTGGGACGGGCGCCGCCCAGGTACGTGTCGCTCTATGGTTGGTACTTGGGGCGGCAGCCGCGGAGCTGGCCAACCAAAAGCCATGATGGGACGTTGCCGCCCACCGCTCCCCTGATGGGACGTTGCCGCCCACCCACTTGCTTGGATGGGACGGGGCGGTGCGCGCGGTGAGCGCAACCCCCGAGATCGGACCTCCGCTTTCTGGGGAGTTGGCCTTTGTTTAAGGACTATTGACCTGGACGGCGGCGTCCGCGATCGCGATGGCCGTACAGTTTATGGTTTGATGTTATCTCGAGAAGTCTATACTTGTAATATTTTGTTTTGGTAGGGTGCTCTACCGTGTTGACGGTTCCTGGTATCAACACAACCCCATGGACCGGGACTCGACGCCCTTTCGAGGACGGGTCCAAAAAAGAGCACCTCGAACCGGAAACGTGATGCGTGGAACGCGTTATAGTTTTGGAGACGGGCGAGCAAATGAGGGCGACGGGACGAGGACCGTGGCGAAGGAAGCTGTTTGGGCCGTGGTGCTTCGTGGGCCGCCCGCTAACGAAGCCCAACTCCTCACGGCCTGCTTAGATCTGAAATAAAAAAGCGGTTTCCGCCCTTTCGTCTTCCTCACTTCGCCATTTTCAACTCCTCAAAACGCCATCTCCGCTTTCGCCCTCGCCTGTCCTTGCTTTGCCGGAACTGCCCGCCAGCGCCTCCGTCAACGTTCGCTTGCGCCTCTCCGTGACCATAAGGTACGCTCTCTTTCTCTCCCCTCTTTTGGTTTTCCTGGGTTTTCTGGGCTTTTGGGGTTTTTGGGGAATGCCCTAGTTTCAGCGGCGGCACCGCCGCTGGGTACCGGTGGCGCCCGGGGTAGCTTTTCCAGAGAAAACGCCTAGTGGGGGGTGGGCTTAGGGTTCTCCGCGATTTCTGGGTGGCGGACAGCGACGGATGCTTCCTCTCCAGACCCGGCTCGGATTCGGCCGTCGACGTGCTTTCGTGTTTTTGGGTGGCGAAGTGGCCGAAAAACCTTTTGGGGAGGCGAAACGCCATGGGAGGCGAAACGTTGTGGGAGGCGAAGAAGACGCGCCCAGCGCGACGTTCCGTCCCATAAACGTCCCGTCGCCCCGGCCTATTCCTGGAGACGCGTGTCGAGAACGGCGGAATGTTCTCCTGGCACACATCTCGCGCGCCCCTAGGCCTTTTCTCACAGGGCTTCCTGCCCTACTGCGATATGACACCTGCCCGTGGTTGGGGTTCCGCGCTTTTTATCTTTGTTTGCCTTCCTTGCTCACGAGCTTTCATTGTGTATTTATCGCGCTATATGCTTCTCCATGATTTGTTTCTCCCCATGCATATCATCTCTTTTATGCACTCATCGCGGCTGGGGTACTGCGCTGGTCTGACTCTGGGAATTATTCTGTTTGTGCTTTCATCACGTCACCCTTTTTTATCATGATTGTCTCTTCCTATGCACATTATTTCTCTTTTACTTCCTCCAGGAGCCTCTTTGCTTTCGTGCCCTGGATTTGGGGCTTTCCAGCGACTCCTGCCCTTCAGGCGTGGATCGCGGTGCTAGAATAACGAACTGGGATGACTTCTACGCTCCTGATCTCTCCTTTGAGTACCGAGAGATGTCCTTGAGTGATTCTCAGAACAACTTTCGCGAGCCCTTCGGTTTGAGCGAGAGTAACCCCACCACGGCGTCTGGCGCCCGTAGTAAGAGTGAATCCTCCTCGCGATCGATGGCACGTTGCGTGCCCTTCGATCCTCGTGATGAGGCCGAGGCCTCGACATCCGGGGTTGAGAGAAGCTTTATCTCGCGGTACATCACTAGGGTTAGAGCCGAAGTTCCCCACTTTAGGCAGACGAGGCCCGCGCACCTCTTAGAATATGAGGATAATGCGATGCTCGCGAAGGGAAAAAAAACTATCCTCACCCTTGACGAGATGGACGGGATCGCGACAGGGTATCCCTGGCCTTCTGGGGTCGAACTCTTACTGCCTCAGGGTGGGGGTAACAGCTATGCTGTCTACGAGGCGGGTTCGGTGGTTTACGCGGCCAGCCTTATCGCGGGCTTCCGGATTCCTTTTCCCCGCTACGTCTCCGATTTCTTGACAATGCTCAATCTTGCCCCGGCATCGATGGCGCCTAACTGTTGGAGCTATATTGCGGCCTATCACATCCGGTGCCTGGAGCTTGGTAAGATTCCCTCTGCGCGGCACATGGCTCAAATACTCACGATTAAGGCGGACAAGCAGGGCATCGTGAACTTCAGCCTTACACATTGTAATTTGCTGATCAATCCTTCGAACGTTGGATCGCGGTGGAAGGAGAAATGGTTCATCGTGCGCGATTATCAGGGGGGAAACATGGTTTGCCCGATGGTCCCCGGCCTGTTTCGTCATAAGAAACGCCAACGCAGCGGGTCGAAAGAGGCGGCCGCGGCGAAGAAGGCCTTCGCTGCACCATACAAAAGGGAGCAGCAGGCGTATCTGACCCAAGAGCGCCTTGAGCGCGCGGGGCTCAGCTTGAGATTTGAGCCGCCTCGGGAGGTCGAAGTATCCTCCTCGGCTACCGCGTCCCCGGCCTGCTCACGCGAGGGTACCTTTGCCTGGGGTTTCGTTTTACTTTAATGTACTTGGTATTCTTGTACATAGTCTGACCACTTGTGTTTCGCAGATATGGACGTTTTCGCGGCCTTGACCTCTGGGAAGCCCGCACCCGCCAGCTCCGGGGCCCCTCCCACTGCCAAAACCGGTGGTAGTAAAGGCGTGACCGCGAAGGCGGGGCGCGATAATCAAGGGGCTGGCGCGTCGGTCGACGCCAGAGGTAAGCGAGCGCAGGCCGACGCTCCGCAACGTAAGAGCGCGGAGGACACGGCCCGCGAGGAGGGGGTGTTGGTGAAACGGGCCAAGCGGGACGTCATCGCGACCGGGGACCAATCCCCTGAGGCCTCGAAGGGCCCTGCCCAGATAACGACGGGCGCTGGGAGTCGCCGTCTTTGGTCGCGGCGAGCGGAGGTGGCCGGCTTTGCCTGCCCCGGGCCTGCCTGGGGTACATTCAAGGAAGGCCAGTATTGGTACGAGGAGGAGAGGGAATGGTTCTGGACCCTCAACGCGCAGGAGGTCAAAGGGGAGTGTCAGAAATATGGCCATATGGTACGCGGTCCCCTCTTCTTTTCGTGCTGATTCGTCATAGTTTCTATTTTTGAATCTGAAACGTGAGTTTTGATTTGTAGGTCAACGCGTGGGTGAACTACCTCCCTGATCGCTTGGTGGAGGAGGAGGACCGGGCGGAGGCGGCGGTTAAAGCCAAAGAGGAGGCGGAGGCGGCACTCCAGGAGCTGCGTTCGCAGGCGGAAAAAGATGCCGCGGCGCTTAAATCCGCCAGGTCCCAGGCCGCGGCATTGAAGAAGGAAGTCGGGGGTTACAAAGCGCGGAACGAGGAGCTGAGCTCACAGCTGGAAAATACCAGCAAGTAGCTGGAGAGCGCGATACCCGACTTCCTCAATTCGCCGGAGTACATGGAACGACGCGTTGACGATGCGCGGACCGTCCAGGCTCTTAGCGCTGTTACGGCCTCCCTCCAGTACTGCGAAAAGTACAAGGTGAGGTACTTTGCCCCCGACCTCCATCGCCAAATGGGAGTCATCTGGGAGGATGGGGTGGCAAAACCCCCGCCGGGAGTGGAAGCAGATGACGCGGGTCTTGACAACCCGGAACTCCCCGCCGCCACCGATCCTGAAAAAGAGAAGACCCCTGATGACCCTCCTCCCTCCGAGACCGCGGCCCACGTTCCTGATGCCTGAATACTGCTGAACATGAAGTTTTAACTCTCTTCTTTTCTCTTTTTTTTTGCTTTTGTGTTGTAACCTGATGCTTTACTTGGCCCTTGGGGCCTTAACACTGTTTATTGCCGCGGTGCGGCTGTAATACTGTTTGACGCCGTCAGTGCGTCTTAACTGTTTTTGCCGCCACGCGGCTTTTTGATTATGACCTGCGCTTCTTTCTATTTAAAGAATTTCGCGAAAACTTATCATATCCAACCCCATGCCGAGCTAGGTGCTAGGACCGCGCTCGACACTAAGTTTACGTAACTTACCATATCCAACCCCATGCCGAGCTAGGTGCTAGGACCGCGCTCGACACTAAGTTTACGTAACTTACCATATCAACCCCATGCCGAGCTTTGGCGCTAGGACCGCGCTTGACACTAAGTTTACGTAACTTACCATATCAACCCCATGCCGAGCTTTGGCGTGGTATAACGCGAGGGGTAAAACCCGACACGAGCGCGCCTAAGTGCATCGCGCGCGTTAGCGGACAACCCCAAGCGAGGAAGGCAACTCGGGTTTCCCTAACGACTGTGGAGTTTTTGATGTTTTTAAGGCATTATGCGACTGCGAGGGGTGAAACCCAACTCGAGCGCGCCTAAGCGCATCGCGCGCGTTAGCGGACAACCCCAAGCGAGGAAGGCAACTCGGGTTTCCCTAACGACTGTGGAGTTTTTGATGTTTTAAGGCATTATGTGACTGCGAGGGGTGAAACCCAACTCGAGCGCGCCTAAGCGCATCGTGCGCGTTAGCGGACAACCCCAAGCGAGGAAGGCAACTCGGGTTTCCCTAACGACTGTGGAGTTTTTGATGTTTTAAGGCATTATGCGACTACGAGGGGCGAAACCTAACTCGAGCGCGCCTAAGCGCATCGCGCGCGTTAGCGGACAACCCCAAGCGAGGAAGGCAACTCGGGTTTCCCTAACGACTGTGGAGTTTTTGATGTTTTAAGGCATTATGCGACTGCGAGGGGTGAAACCCAACTCGAGCGCGCCTAAGCGCATCGCGCGCGTTAGCAGACAACCCCAAGCGAGGAAGGAAACTCGGGTTTCCCTAACGACTGTGGAGTTTTTGATGTTTTAAGGCATTATGCGACTGCGAGGGGCGAAACCCAACTCGAGCGCGCCTAAGCGTATCGCGCGCGTTAGCGGACAACCCCAAGCGAGGAAGGCAACTCCGGTTTCCCTAACGACTGTGGAGTTTTTGATGTTTTAAGGCATTATGCGACTGCGAGGGGCGAAACCCAACTCGAGCGCGCCTAAGCGCATCGCGCGCGTTAGCGGACAACCCCAAGCGAGGAAGGCAACTCGGGTTTCCCTAACGACTGTGGAGTTTTTGATGTTTTAAGGCATTATGCGACTGCGAGGGGTGAAACCCAACTCGAGCGCGCCTAAGCGCATCGCGCGCGTTAGCGGACAACCCCAAGCGAGGAAGGCAACTCGGGCTTCCCTAACGACAAATTTATTATTTGGACAGCGTACGGTGGTCTCGTTTATTCATATGATAATGGCTGGAATGAAGAGCTTTACAAGAAGTCATAACGCGTTGATAGCTCTAACTTTTTTACACATAGTATTTCTTGAGGCGTGCCTCATTCCATGTCTTGGCCAGAGTCTGTCTTGTCGTCGGATCGGTGAGTTTAAAACCCCCCGGGACAACTTCTTTGGAAAGGCGGTAGGGCCCTTCCCACTTCGCGTCAAGCTTGCCCCCGTCGGTCCTTCGAAGCGCTAGGTCACCTTCTTTGAGACCGCGTGGCTTGACTCTCTTGTTGTAATACGCTGCGGTCCTCCTCTTGTATTCGACGGAGCGTAGCTCCGCCGTCTCCCGGCGCTCATCGCGAAGATACATTTCTACCTTGAGAGCCTCGTCGTTGGTGAATTGGTCATAACCTGCAACTCGCGCTGTGGGAAGCATGGATTCGACAAGTACGACGGCATCACTGCCGTACGCCATCGCGAAAGGTGTTTCGCCAGTTGCCCTGCGCGGTGTGGTGCGGTTCGTCCATAAAACAAGTGGCAAGAGCTCGGCCCATCGGCCCTGTACTCCGTCCAGCCTGCGCCGGAGGTCGTCAAGTATCATTGCGTTGGCATTTTCCACCAGCCCGTTGGACTGCGGGTGAGCAACCGAGGAAAACCTCAACTCGATGCTCAGACTGGCGCAGAAGTCACGCGTTTCTTCGCTGTCAAACTGGGGACCGTGGTCTGTCATTATTGCGATAGGAACGCCGAAACGGCAAACCACATTCTTCCAAAGAATGCCGCAGACCTTCGCGCTTGTGATTCGTGCCATTGACTCGGCCTCTACCCACTTGGTGTAGTAATCGACCAGGACCAGTATGAACTGTACCTGCCCGGCGGCCTTAGGGAAAGGGCCCAGGATGTCCATGCCCACATCGCGAAAGGGTAGGCCGGTTGGATGCTGCGCAGCTCTCGTGCCGGAGCGTGCTGGACGTTCTCGTATCGCTGGCACTTGTCGCACTTCTGTACGTATGCCGCAGCATCGCGGCGCAGGGTAGGCCAATAGATCCCCATCCGGACTATCTTGTGGACGAGAGTCCGCCAGCCCGGATGGCCCCCGCAGATGCCCTCATGGACCTCCTCGAGGACCTCGAAGACGGTGGCCTCGTCCACGCAGAGCAGGTTGGGCTCTGCGTAGCCGCGGCGATACAACTTGTCGCCTTCGATGCAATACCGCGCCGCTTTGAGTATGAGCTTGCGCGCGCTCATGGCATCGTCCTGGGGCAACTCCCCGGTTTGGATGTATCGGACTATGGGAGCCATCCATCCCTCCGTGGCCAGCGCGAACACTGCTTGAGTGACACCGCGCTGCATCTTCCTCTCAATTACGACCTTGTTGCCGACCTCAGGTAGCAAAGCCGAACCCATCTTGGCCAGTGCGTCGGCCTTGGCATTCGCCGCACGCGGTATGGTTTCAATGGCAAAAGTCTCGAGGCAGGCGATCAACGCCTTGACTTTGGCGCGATACTGAGGCAAAAACCCGGTGGTGCACTCGTACTGACCACCGACCTGGCGCGCGACAAGCTCAGAATCTGTGAACACCCTTATCCTCCGTGCGCCTACTAGCAGGGCCATCTCAATCCCTGCGATCACCGCCTCATAATCGGCTTCGTTGTTAGTGGCCTCGAAGCCGAAGTTGAGGGCGTGTTCAGACGTGTAGGAGGGTCCCTCAAGGACTACCCCCGCGCCCGACCCCAGGTTGCAGTGCGAGCCGTCCACAAAGACCCTCCACTCGTCCGGGCTTCCGTCAGTGTCGGGGAAAGTGACCTCCACAACAAAGTCGGCGAGGGCCTGGGCCTTGATCGCGGTCCGCGGGTGGTACGAGATGTCGAACTCTGACAACTCGACCGCCCACTTTGTGATTCTTCCCGACAACGCGGGCTGATGCAGGATTTGGCGAAGTGGGAGGTCCGAGAGGACCTGGATGGGATGCGCCTGGAAGTAAGGGCGCAACTTTCTTGCCGCGGTCACAACAGCCAAAGACATCTTCTCCGCGGGTGAGTATCGCTGTTCTGCCGGCTGGAGCACCCTACTGGTGAAGTACACCTGGTAACTGAAGTCGCGGGTAAGGACCGCGCTGACAGTATGCTGGCTCACGGCAATGTATAACTGCAAATCCTCCCCCGGGACAGGCGGTGCGAGCGTTGGAAGGCTGGTGAGGTAGACCTTTAGAGCCTGAAACGCGCTCTCCATCTCCTCTGTCCAGGTGAAGGTGGTGGTGCTCTTGAGACAGGAGAAGAAAGGAAGAGCACGGTCCGACAATCTGGAGCAAAAGCGGCCAAGATAATTTATCGCACCCGCCAGTCGCTGAACTTCGTTGCGCGAGGCCGGTGAGCGGAGCCCCAACACCGCGGCGAACTTGGCGGGATTGACGTCTATGCCCCTCGCGCTGATCATGAAGCCGAGGAACTTTCCTGACTTTACCCCGAAGACGCACTTCTCCGGATTTAGGCTCATTCGGTGGGCGCGCAGGGTTTGGAAAACCTCGGCCAAGTCGGCCAGGTGCGCCTGCGCGCTGTGGCTCTTGACCACAATGTCATCGACGTAAGCCGAGACGCTGCGCTTCAATTGTTTCTGGAAGACGTGGTCTACCAGGCGCTGGAAAGTGGCCCCCGCGTTCTTTAAACCGAAGGGCATCACCCTATAACAGAAAGTCCCGTGCTGAGTGATGAACGCGGTAGACTCCTGATCCAGAGGATCCATGGCTATCTGATTGTAGCCGGAATAGGCGTCGAGGAAGCTCAGCGCGGTGTGACCGGCGGTGGAGTCGACCAGATCATCAATGGAGGGCAGGGGGTAGCTGTCTTTGGGGCAGGCTTTGTTGAGCTCTTTGAAGTCGACACACATCCGCCACTTCCCGTTGGACTTCTTCACCAGCACGACATTGGAGAGCCAAGTAGGATACTTGACCTCGCGAATGAAGTTGGCGCGTAGGAGCTTCTCAACCTCATCATTTGCCGCGCTGGCGCGCTCCTCATTGGTCTTTCGTCGCCTTTGACAGACGGGTCGGGACCCCGGGCTCACGCGGAGCGAATGGAGTGCCACCTCGGGAGGGACGCCCTTCAGGTCCGTCGCCGTCCACGCGAATACGTCGCGAGAACGGGCCAGGAGACGTTGCAGGCTTTCGGCGTCCGCTCCGGTCATGCAGTCCCCGACAAATAGTTTCTCGGTTGCGTCGGGGAAAGGGACGATGGCGACCTTCTCAAAGTCACCGAGGGGCTCGCGCTCATGCTCCTGCCGTACGTCCAACTCCGCGCCAGGGCCGCCCGCGATAACGTACGCGGTAGGGCGAGCGCGGGTTGACACCTCATAGCACTTTCGTGCCTCGATCTGCTGGCCATGGGCGACACCCACGCGGTCCTCAACGGGAAACTTCAAGACCAGGTGATAGATGGACGCGACAGCCTGGAACTTCATCAATGAGGTCCGTCCCATTATTGCGTTGTAGATGGATGGGAGCCGGACGAGAGTGAACTCGATGGGCTCAGTCCGGCGGGCGTCTTTACTGTCCCCCAGGGTCATATCCAGGGTGATCAACCCCGCGACATCGACCTCATTGCCGGAGAAGCAAGTGAGTTTGCCAGCGTAGGGTAGGAGCATGGCAGGTGAGATGCCGAGTTGTGCGAACGCGTCGTAGTGCAGGATGTCCACCGATGCTCCCGTATCCACCATGATCCTCTTGACTATTTTGGTAGCGATGACCGCGTGTACAACCAGGGGTCGGCGTGCGGGGTGATGAGCTCTCGGGAGTCGGTCGGCCGGAAGGTGATGTCGGCATGAGGGACTCCGGCCGCACCCAAGTTGTTGATGGCGCCTCCGGAGGTCGAAGCGCGAGCATAACGCTTTCTCTCCCCGCCGCTAGACCCCGCGAGGGTGGATCCCCCCGCGATGGTGTTGATGTAGACATTGGGGTCATTCGGGTCGACTCTTCCCCTTGTTGGCGCAGCGGCGGCCAAGGCGTTAGCCTGGGCCGGCTGAATGCCGTCGTTGCGCGGACCGAGCTCCGTGGCGTTGGCTCCGGTGTATGGGTCGTTGTTTTG
Source organism: Polygonum maritimum (assembly GCA_963924305.1). Lineage (NCBI taxonomy): Eukaryota > Viridiplantae > Streptophyta > Magnoliopsida > Caryophyllales > Polygonaceae > Polygonum > Polygonum maritimum. Next base: position 45,295,285 of record OZ002729.1, on the reverse strand, counting down.
CCAATTGCCGCCACGGTTATTGCGCGGACCGCGGTACCCCTGGTACCCACGACCACGTCGGCCCCCACCACGGCTATGACCACCGCGGTGCCCACCCTGAGGCTTTGTCGGTGTGGTGGACACGGTGAGGGCCTCTGGTGTGGTTTTGGCCTTGCCTTTGCCGCGGTCCTGTGTGGGCTTTCCTGCCGCGTCCTCGGCGAAGACGCGTTTGGTGATGGCGTTGCAAGCATTCTCATAGGTGTGCAGGGTTTTCCCACACATCTTGACCTTGAATGTTCCGTCGCGGAGGTTGTGGATTAGCATGTCGCGGGCGGAGGTGTCGTTGAGGTGAGGCACCTCCGACGCCGCGTTGACAAACCGGGTGAAGAAGGCTGCCAGAGTCTCCTCCTCTCCTTGTGTCACGCCCATGAGGTCCTTCGTTGTCTTCATACGCGTTCGTGATCCGCTGAAGTGGGACATGAAACGCTTCGTCAGATCTTTGAAGGACCTGATGGAACCCACTGGGAGGTTAGTGAACCATCTCATCCCGGCGGCCTTGAGGGTGGAGGGAAAGACCCGACAGTACATGGCGTCATTGTAGGTGTTAAACGTCATGTGCGCGAAGAACTGCCTGACATGCTCTCCTGGGTCCTTCGTGCCGTCGAATTGTAGCGCCGTTGACGGCTTCTGGAACCCCTTGGGCATGGGCTCCTCTTGTATGAAGTCGGCGAAAGGGCTTCCATAAGAGGTGCCGCGGTCGTCCACCATCATGTTGCTTCGGGAGCCGGAGCGCGTGGACTGAGGCCGAGAGCTGGAACGCCCTCGTGATATGCTCATGTCCTCGCTCGAGCTCCCTGGAGGGGGGTGTGGTATACCTGGCCCGGCCCGTAGCCCGCGGCATAAGCGGGTACATATGGCTGGTGGGGCAACGGGTAAGCGCCCTGGCCGTGCTGCATGGGGTATGCCCCTTGGCCGTAGTGGTACGCGGGAGCGTAGCCTTGGAAGTTGGGGTTTGGAGGTGACAACGCGTTGGGAGCGTCCTGGTCCACTTCCTGGCCGGTCGAGCTCCCGTTGGTGGTTGAGTACTCCTCTACGTAGGGCTCCTGCGCGGGCGCGTACTCTTGGTAGTATTGCGCGTGCACATACCCCTGGAACGGGGCTTGCGGCTGGAAACCCTGCTGGAAGCCGAGGTTCCAGCCGGGCATAGGTGCGGCCTGGGGTATCGCGGGTGGTGACCCGTAATACCACGGAGGTGGTGGCTGCATCCCGAAGGCCGTGCCATCAGCGTAGTAAGCGTTGTTGCTGTTAGCGTCCATTACTCAGCGTCGGTCGAAAACGGTGCCCTCTTAGTTTGAGGAGAGTCCCCACAGACGGCGCCAATGTTGAAGTCCGAAAACACCTTTTGTAGTATAACGCGATGAGAGCAAGGAGTTGGAACTCAACTGAATCAACGAACGGAGAGATGGAAGGTGTTTGGTCGCTTGAAGTGCCTAGCGCGATGGAGGTAGTACCAAGAACGCTTTTGTATTGACTGGGATTATAATAGTGAACAGATAGTCTCTATCGCGTTTAAGTGTATCGGGTTACAACAATGATCTTTAGCTCGAGATCTAGTGTATGTGGTTCGCGAGGTTTTTCGATCCCCGTTCTGGTGCATTGAGCTCGCTATTTATAGTGGATGTTTGAGCCGGGTTGGAGCGAGATGCTGATGTGGGACGGGCGCCGCCCAGGTACGTGTCGCTCTATGGTTGGTACTTGGGGCGGCAGCCGTGGAGCTGGCCAACCAAAAGCTAGGATGGGACGTTGTCGCCCACCGCTCCCCTGATGGGACGTTGCCGCCCACCCACTTGCTTGGATGGGACGGGGCGGTGCGCGCGGTGAGCGTAACCCCCGAGATCGGACCTCCGCTTTCTGGGGAGTTGGCCTTTGTTTAAGGACTATTGACCTGGACGGCGGCGTCCGCGATCGCGATGGCCGTACAGTTTATGGTTTGATGTTATCTCGAGAAGTCTATACTTGTAATATTTTGTTTTGGTAGGGTGCTCTACCGCGTTGACGGTTCCTGGTATCAACACGTATAACTCAAAAATTACATAAAAGATATAATAATTATACTTGAATATAATTTTTATAAACCTTAGTATAAGAATATATGTAAGTTAATAAACTATAAAACCGGTGAACAACATATACGTATTGTATGTGATACAAAAAATACATGACAACATAGAAGAAAATCAAGTCTATTTTTCTAAAATATGCATTTCAATAAGCCATAATTAACTTAATATGATTGTGTTTATAAAATATTTCACTTGAGACTTCATATCGTATCCAATATGATTTTTTAAATTAATCAAATACATTTTGAATCAATATGATTGTGTTTTATGCGAACTTTTTATGTAGATTCATATTATGTTAAATTTAATGTTAAATTTATTCTTAACATCGAATCATGATCTTGGATTAACAAAATATTGTAATGATTTTGGATAAAAAAAAAGACGATATCAATATCTAATGTTTAATAATATTATTATTCATTCCTTTATTAATTGAATAATACATCAAAACAGTATTATCTATCGTGTCCTATACAGGGGGTGGGAAATAATCTAGTTTAAATAAATCCTTTATAAAACTAGGCTTGTATCAATAAAAATAGTTTTTGAAAAAATATATATTAATAGATCTTATAAAACTGTAATCAATTTAGTAATAATAGAGTTATAGATCAATGTAATTTATAATGAATATTATAAACACAAATTTAGTTTATATACTTTTAAGATATTTTTAGATATTTGTAGCTTAAATTATAAATTAATGAGGAAACAAGATCGAGAAAAAAATATGGCGAATGTATGATTATAAAAATACAATAAAAAATTCAGACTGACAAATAACTTTAACAAATTAATTATAATTTTGATTTACAAAAAAGAATGTCGAAGCAAATAGTTAAAAATGATAGAAATTAGGTCAAAAAGGTAGAAATTCTATAAAGAAGAAGATAGGTGATAGACAATTAAGAATAAGAGGAAAGACTTTAAATTTATTTTTCTTAATTATATTTTCTTAAATGGAGTGGGTCAGAATTAACTTAGAATTAACTTATAGTATAGATATTTTGTTTGGTGCTATGTTTTTTAAAGGCTTTATTAATTTTATGTATCCAAAATGCATATATTACGCCCGTGCATTGCATAATGTATACGGTTTTTCAGTCAATATTCAAGTACATATTCTAATTGTTTTTTCCTACTTTAAATTCTACACTAGTACAATTAATAGGTAGTGCAAAAAAAAAACTCCGTAATAATAAAGAAACAACTTTTGCTTTTTGTCTTTAGGTAAGGTGGAATTTGCAAATTTCCCCTTTATTTTTTGTTCTTTTGGTGTACTTTGCCTTTCATTAATCTCTTTTCATTTCTTGGCTTAGAGAAAAAAAAGTCTTTTTCTCATCCTTTTCTAGGCTTGCTTGCATGCAATATGGAAGTGTATTATTGTATTATGATAGCTTTATCTCTAGCTTTTACGTTTATTTTCATGGCAAGTTATACTCATATTATGTGCACTTCTCGAGTTTGACTACTCAAAGAAAACCACGAATCCAAGGTTGAAAAAATCTAAAAGCTCTAGTCGTATACAATTGATAAGGTCATAACTCATAACCTCCTTTGCCCCATGCTTTTCTGCAAAAGAAAAAGCTCTTACCCTGCAAAGGACATGCATTCATTTTATGACGATATTCATGACAACTAATTTACGAGTTTATAGAAATAAGGCTTGCAACAATTGTTCAACCTCAACCAACAATTGATGTTTCTCTTAGAGGAGAGGCAACCGGTTGTTTGATAATTTGACGGATTGTTCGAGCAGTAGATCGAAAGAAAGTCCAAAAGCCAAAGGCTAAATATATGGGATTAGTTCACTCAATTTGTCTCAAGGCTAGGATTACGTTGCTTGTCTTGGGGCACTACCAAATCAGAGATTCTTTACTAAATTTGAAAACTCAAAGATTACAAGAATATTGATCTTCAGATTTATCCTAATCTAAATCTTCCTAACCCAACATCTTAATCTCTCATTTATTATTTTCTCTCAATGCTTTGGTAACACGTCAATTAAGATAATCAAGTTAAGTATAAATGGAAACTTGATACGCCTTGAGTCGACTTCCCGAACCGGTCTCCTCCTGGGACTAGAGTTTAGGGATTAATTAGTTTAGAGACTGGTTCGGGAATAGATTTAGGGATTAATTAGTTTAATTTTGTTATTTATTTATTTGATGCAATTTCCATGGACTAGAGTTTACTCTCTTCTTAGGTTTTCTTTCGCATTCTTTCTTGAGTTGCACTTTATTGAGCACATAGGGCATAACTTATATAGACTCTCTTGTAAGCTTGTTGAGATTTATCTAAGAAAAATATCTCTTCTACCCTAATTCTCTCTTCTCTCGTCTCTCCCTCTACCTCGGGCCGTGCACCCTTCCTCTTCTCGTTTCTTGGTTCGCAAATCCTTGGTATGCTAGGAATCCTAGTGTATCGCAAATCCTTGGTTCGCAAATCCTTGGTTCGCAAATCCTTTGTCTCAGTCCTCGGCCCATTCCATCTACTTTTCTATTTGTTGCACTGAGCTATATCGATTTTAGATGGTCTTATTCTTATACATAGGGTTTTAGCCATGTTATCTACGATGATGACCATAAAGAGGAAATAACGAGCATGTCACAAAAAAAATTACCAAATCTTTCTAATATTAGTATTTTATGGTGTGTCCTTAGAGCATATAATAGATTTTTTTTTAGAGTGAACATTTTACTTTCTTACCAATTTGGTGAAATTCATTTTCTCATTAATTTTCTCAAAACTTTATCATGAAAGTTCACTGAATCTTATCTTAAAACTCAACCAAATAGGAAAACATATAAACCATACTAAAATTTTAATCAAAACCCACGATACAAACATAAGTGTACAACTTTGAAACACCAATCTATTTATGTTATTTGTCAGATAGTACACAATCAGACTTACTCCTAGGTTAGTAAATTCTTGTTTGCCTTAATTGTACTATGATTGTGTTTAGGAGAAACCAATTCACGGTTGGGTTGCCTTTTCAATCAATCCCCGACCCATCCGTGCCGCTATTGATGGGTCGGATTCTAGAACTAGTCGTTCGATTTTGGTTCTGATTCGGTCTCAATTTTTCCGATTACAAGTTGGTTTCAGTTCGAACTCATTTTCTTTATAAAAAAGGAGGTCCAATTACAACTCGTGTGTAGCGAGTTTCCGGTTTCAAACTGTCAAATCAAAAACGGACCAACTATCGATTCACCAGGTTCAAAAACCCTCAAACAAGAGTCGAGGGATTACTAGAACCACAGGTTCAGTTCATCGGTTTGGACTGAACCGGTCCCAGGACTAATTCAATCGTATGACGACCGGCGATTTCATTTTGGAAGTCATTCATATGGATATATAACAACTTCACCCAAGATAATCTTTTCGTAAGAATTTTAAATATACAAACTGGCACGATAAATAACACATTATACTTGAAATTATAAAAACAAAAGAAATCACCCTTCTAGTTTTGCTTAAAATGGAAATTTAATCTCAAAGATATATTAAAAAATTACTTAAGAAAGGCTTAATTCAAAGTTTAATGACATGATGACGAAAGAATTTTACGTAGCCCGCACTCTGCATCCACAGCAGAAGCAGCATCAAATCCGCCGCTCTTCCCTCTGCCTCTGTTTCTGCTCTCTGTTCTCTGCACCTGCCATCTAACGTTTTTCCTACGTCCAATACGACGTCGTTTTCCCCCATTTTCCTTTTTTAAAAAAGTATAAAACCCCCAACCCCCTCATTCTTCCTTCCATCCTCCTCCTGCACAAAAAGCCTCTGAAACGCCATTTTCACAGCCATTCCCTCAAACGAAGCACAACAAAAAAAAGATCAATCACCAACAAATTAAAATAAAGCAAAAGCTAAAAAAAAGCTTCCCATGAATTCCTGCCTTTTCAGCCCTATAAAGCTCTGCATCTCCCCTCGCTCAGTCGTTCAACGCTCTCTTCTTCTTCCGCAAGCTTCCGTTCACCTTCACTCTTCATCATCATCCATGGCGTCCCTTGCTCTGCCTAATCTCTGGAAGCCTCACACAACCGCCGTCGACCGGTGTCTGGTGTCGGTTGTGGAGGCCGCCGAGGAAGAGGAGGATTCCTTCTTCGAATTGGAGTTCACTCTTCCGGAAGCTTTGGATTCAGATGCTCAGAAGATCGGAAGGATTGGCGATTTCATTTCCGGCGAGAAGCCGGAGATGAAATCGGCCAGATCGAAGCCTCAGTCTCCGATCTCGATTCTCAAGCAATCCGCTCCCAAGCTCCGAGTCTTCATGTTCGGGAAGCCGAACAAGAGATCCAAGCCGGAGAAATCCTCATCGCCATCGCCTGAGCAAGCGCATAGCGGTGAATCCGGATCCAGGCGGAAAGCTAGGGTTAATTTCACCGTAAAACTCAGGATCGAGACCGCCGCTCCTTCTTCCGACGGATTCTGCAGAAAGTACCTGAGTCTGTTCAAGAAGCCTCTGGACGTGAAGCTCCCGAACACGAATTCGAGCTCGAAGGCGAGGAAGTCCTTCGATACGGCGTCGTTTGCTTCGCCGAGGAAGAGCGATAGCAATGGAAGACTCGCCGTTCCGACGAAGAGCTTCGGGAAGTGCAGATCGGCGGGAGCGTTGCTCGTCGGAGCTTCGCTGAAGGACGATTCGCTAACGCAACAGAACGACGGGATTCAAGGCGCGATCCTCCATTGCAAGCAATCTTTCAACTCTTCTTCTTCCTCGAAAGGTATCGATCCAAATCCGAGTCTGTTCCCGCCGTTTTAACCGAATTACGGAGTCCTGATCCGGAATTTTGAATTTCGTTTTCATTGCAGAGAGGCGCGTGATGTGCAGATCCGCCAGTGATACGTCAAATGAGAAATCATTTCAGACGACTGAGTAAAAATTCAAAAAAGGTGAAAAGTAGGCAGTGTGTAATTTGTCATGGCCTGTGACTGTGATTGTCTCAGTAAAGATGTGAAGAACAACAGTAAAAGTAAGATTGTGTATGATAACATCAAATCTGGTCTTGCTTCCTCTGGATTTGCCTTGTTACATCAGTATGATGCAGATATGACGATATACCAACCATAGGGATTTTTGTTTTGTTTTTTTTGTGGTTTGTTGTTCTGTTTTTGCTGTTGCAACAAACTTGAGTTTTTTACTAGAGCTAGGTTTGCTATGAAGGTCTTGTTTGTTGTGGATTAGTAGTTCATGTGCTATGATGGAAGATCGACGACGACCAGTGGCTCTCGACGTACGGGGGTTACTCGTGTCGACTGTAAAATTTGTCAATGTATGAATACGATGTGAAAAAAGGTGATTGTGTGCTAAATGCTTACTTCATAACTTGTGTTATAGGTAAACATATCCAAATGCAACAACTTCAAATACATTCCTAATAATTTATTTTGAGGATCATTAATTGATTTGAACATGTTAGACTCTCACGCTCCTACAAACGAAAGCTAGTTGAAAATTACCATGCGCGCGCTCATCCAAACTATAATAAGTTCGGTAATTCAAACGCATCCTAAAATGTTGAGATCATGATCGTCAAACAATTGTAAAAAACTTGTGGGTCTCCTCTTTCTCTTATATATCATGTTTATCGAGTTCAAGACATATATCTTCTTCTTATGTTTATTGTTCACACCTCGAAATTGTCTAGTAGCTATTGAAACTCACAGTTTTCTCAATCAAAGGAAATTGTGAAGATTTCAAAAACTTGTTATGTGGCGGGAGAAAAGGTTGCATATAGCAACTTTAATTATGTGAGCTATCAAAGGGGAAAAATTAACGAAAGGACTTCTTTTCCATGTAAATAAAGTCTACATTTTTCAGCATTGACTCGTAGCTTTATAAAGCAAAGCTAAAGATGAAAGATCTCTTCTTTTAGGATGTGCAAAACAAAAATGAACCAAATTTACAGTGCAAAGAGAAAGATAAAGGAGCCTCGCCAACCAGGTCAATACTTTTAGAAATTTACAATTTCGCACCTAATGTTTCAAAAAAGGAGAAAATTTGCAATTTTTATCAATAAAGCACAAAAAGAAGTAAAGGAAAATAGAAAAGAAATTTTACACAGCTAAAAAGAGCATAACGTTTCACTTTGAATTTCCTTTAATTCATTGTAAAAATCAATTTGCTAGTTCCATGCCTTTTTTCTTTCTTTTTTTTCCCCCATGACATATCCATCTTTAATAGTAAGACTCACTTTCTCAATAAAATTCAATCCTTTTAAGTGGTGTATTGTTCATGCATTCATGCTACATTCGGTGCCTCGATCACTAGACCCAATTAGAACATAACAAGCTTAGCCCTTCATAGATTCAAAAAAAAAAATCGATCTACATCTTTATATAATAGATTAAGAATTCTGTTTTTAGGAACTAAATCCTTAAAATGAAATAACAATTCTTGTAAAAATTATAAATAGGCCTACATCATAGAATATAACCTAATTTTTTCCAAGTATGTCCATCGGATCATAAGTTAGGAAAATCGTTTATAATTATATACTATAAAGACTTTATATCTATTGTTTTTCACACTATAAGAAATAACTACGTTGTATTTTAGCAACTTATACACATTTTAATATTTTGTTGGTCTGCGACAAAATGCCCTCAAATAATTTCATTTATAATTGGCCAATAGAAAAATTTAGTACACATTAATTTTTTCATCTAGAAAAACAAAAAAATTCTAGATTGAATCTATGACGAATAGAGTTGTCAAAGCCTGATCCGACTCGAAAATTTGTCTATCACCTAAAAATTAGTGAGTTAAAACCCGTAAAAGTGAACCAAAAACCCGATAAAAACAGAACCCGAATGTTAATGGGTTAAAACCCGAATTCAACCCGTTGACCTGATTTGTTATATATTTTATTATAAAGCTAAGAAAATATTATTATTAATTATTATTATTTAATCATGATATTATTTTAATAATTATAAAAAATGATATTCTTGACCCATTGACCAAATCGAAATCCGATAAAAATCAAACCCAATTAAACCGAACCGTTGACCCGATTTGTTATATATTTCAGAAAAATATTATATATTTTATCACTAAACTATAATTTTTTTAATTATTATTATTTAATCATGATATTGTTTTAATAATCATAAAAAATGATATTCTTGACCTATTGACCAACCCGATCCCGCACGATAACCTATCATGACCCGACTCAACTTGACCCGCAGCCTGATTGGACCGAAACAACACATACCCCGAACCCGACCGAAACGTCCCGTTTGACATGTCTAATGACGAAAGGATAGATTTATTTATTTTTTGTCGGAAATATTTAGGATTAAAAAGACATCTATTTCCCATTTACTTATCGAAGACGAGCATGCAGATCATTAATACAGTGAGGGGGGCCTGGAGCTGCCCATGGGGCGTCGAGCTTCTACAAACGGACATCCAGTCTTTGCTTCTTCAGATTCAGAGCTGACGCATCTCCCATGTCTTTAGAGAAGCCAACTCGGTCGCTGACTCATTTCGTCGTGTTTCAGCTCGTTCGCTCGAGTCTGACCCCGTCCTTAGGGACCTCATCCTTGTTGATGCTCTAGGATAGACTCTTGTAATAGGGTCTAGCCTAATTCCTTTCCTTATATAAAAAAAAGACATCTATTTCTCAACCGCATAAATATTTTAATATTTAAACCATAATAACATTAGTATCTCTTAACTTGCAGATTCTAACTATAATAACAAATTGAATTCTAACATGAATTTTTTAAATTAATTTTAATTGTTCATATTCACATACATAAATATAGATTAATATATCTCTAAAATATATATTAATTTAATTTAATTTAATTTTGTTCATATTCACATAAAAATATAGATTAATATATCTCTAAAATATATAACTATATAGTATAACAAAGGCACCTACATGTTGTTCACATTAAAGACAATTAGACAAAGTGAATGTTATCCAAAGGGTAATTAGTGAACCTAATCTAGGGATGTCCAATAATGAGGGGACCTCTTGCCCTTGAACCTTGCAAACATTGGTGTCAATAAAATAGGGCATCAAGAGAAATTTTACATGCATGTGCTATTGTACATTTAATCTAGCTACTAATGATAGCAGTGTTCAAAATCTAATCCCATGTACTTAGACTAATGACGCTACTTATAGTAGTTGATTACTCCTATATATCTAGGTTTTCCCTACTACAATATTAAAAAATTATTTTATGGCTCCTGAATTTCACACTTTAATTAACTACCAAAGTTTAATACACCCTGCCTAGCTTGTAAAGGAAACCTACTAATTTCTTGTGTTTATTGGTTGGTGTTCTGTCTGTTGGTAATTGCTTAATTTTGCTACACAATTAGACCGACAATACCATGTATGTTTCCTAGTAAATGTAAGTTGCTAATGAAACCTTAATAGATTTCATCATAGATTGTGGGGCATTTCATTATATTAATCTGGTGTATATAATATAGAAATTATGAGTACTAATTAATAAATGTACATACTGTCCATGCATCGTATCAGACCGCAACTTTGAGAAACCAAACTTCAATATCACTCAAAATCAGCATATTATATAATCTAGCAAATGATTATAATGTCATTATATAATGTCTCGCTTATAATGCAATTTATCTAATTAAGGTATTATAGGTTATTTTTGGTGATAAGGAGCATTTGATGTATATCAAAGGCTTGTTGGATCGAGAGATCTAAAAATTTCACAATTACCTGGGAAAAAACGAAATGATCAAGAGGTTGAAAAACTCAACAATTGACTGGACAATACTGACTGAAAGAAGATTATAGATTAGGATTCATCTGTGTACATTAATTAGTTAATTAATATACAACTCACAACATATTTATTTCTTAATACTATATTAGTGTATGTGGGATTTACCATTCCAAGTTCCTATGTAGTACAACAACAATTTACCCAGTAAATCCTTAGTCAGTGAAATCCCGTAAAAGCAGGATGTGAGGGGTCAAGATGAGGGTATCTCAGACCTAAATGAAATACGCTCAATGTATATTATATATTAAAGCTGGAGAATTTCGAGTCTTCACGTTAATTCTGGCCCCACCACATGTTGAATTCATTATAAAACAATTATCTATTTTCATATGTATCTATCTATTTACCATATATTGACATATCAAAAATAATATCTATATCCATAATCTATCAAAATAATTTTTTGATATCTATCAGATTAATATCAAAAAAATTAACACAATCTATCTAATCTATACTATATATTAAAGTCGATGAATTTCGAGCCTCCACATTAATTCTGGTCCCACCTCATATTGAATTAATTATAAATTAATTACAATCTAGATTTATCCTAAAAGGATTTTTTTATCTAATTACCATATAGTAATATATCAAAATAATATCTATATCCATAATAATATCCATAATATCTATCTATTCTATATAGTCTAGACATATCCTAAAATCTATAAATATTAACACGTGAATGGATCACATATATAATATATCACATTGATCACGTCTATAAATATTTATAGGGAGGTAAGAGCTTAACTCTCAAAAATACTTTACACGAATTCGAAACAAAATTGTGTCTAATATGTCCTTCGAAGAAACGTTTTTGTGTATGTTACATTGATTTGCCAATTTATGTTTCTGTATTCGATCAAATAATATATATCTATAGATTTACCAATTTGATCTTGGTATTCATCAAGTTATTGTATTTTTTAGATTTTTTTTCTTTGTAAAAGTCATAGGTATTTTAATAGCAAACTTCATTAATGAAATTAAAACCCAATTTGATCATCAAAGTACATATCTTATCTCTTTGGAAGAAGAAAAACTATCAAGGAAAAGAAGATTTACATATGGTTGTTATAGATGAAAAGGTACTATCCTATCTCTTTATTTTTAAAATATTTGATTTTATTTTATAATTGTAAGTATGTTTTAATCTTATTATGCAAGAAAACAAGATTGAAGTTATCATTCCTTTTGTTTTTTACTAATGAATTTGTGGAGATTGTAAGAGAGTATTCTATCCATAACTTTGAAGTAGGTCTAATATTAGTTGATTTTGAAGCCATTAAAAAGCTAAGGAAAAATACGGTGTGTTGGTGAGTTTATTCATACATTTTTTCAAGTTAAATATTTTATACAATTTTCTAAATATTTTGGCACATATGCTATTAATTTTTCTTTTTATGTTTGTTTTATAGATGTTGTTGGTGAGCTTAATGAATACAATGATGTTAAAGGTTTTTACAAAAAACAATCGAGAAGGTAAAAAGCTTGAGATTAAACTTCAGGATAACAAGTTTGTCTTTTATAAACTTGAGTTATATATTTAGAAAATATGATCTGTTAAGACATCAATATTTATTTATGTAAAGTTTGATAAGGAAATATAATCCATTGGGACATTGATATTATATTTGATTATTAGAAAAATCAAGTATTGATATTATGAGAAATTTATAAATAAGAAAATATACTATGATCAAGTTTATATGGCAAAAATAAATTAATTTGAATTGCATATAATAGTATTATGATACTATCATATAGTGTATTTTATTATTAAATGGAATTAAATGTGCATAAATTCAATAATATAATGTATTCAAAATAATATAAATATTTAAAACATAGTCGTACATGGTACGACGGGTTAAGCTAGTACAACCTAAAAAAAGGACTAAACCGCCTAAAAGCACCAACTAAACCGCCTAAATGCCCAAGTACGATTAGTCTTAGTTAATAAATGAGTGAGGAGTCCAGTTTAGCGGTTAAGACCTTAGGGAGAATCAAAAACCTATGCTTTAAGAACCATGCATCGACAACGAAATCTTGAATTTAATTACTTAGAATTGTTTTCGGCTCTCATCCGTTCACGTAAACCTGGTATAGTGCATTAGGATTGGGCTCATCACTCGTCGATGATTTTCTCATAATATGTAGTTTAATTATATGTTAAATCATAGACGGACCTAGGGGGGCATGAGTGGGCCCGTGCCCCCCTCCCGTCCGGTTTAGTATCGGTATATATATACTAATTTTTGGGCTAAGTATGAGTATATTATAAATTAATTTGTATTAATATGACATAAAATTCAACTAGTCTAGATGGTCTTTTGTTCAATTTTGTTTTCATCCCACCAAGGTTCAATTCCTAATAGCATCATCTTGCTTTTTTAATCACATTTAATGTATTTCTCCCTTTTTTTTCTACAAACTAGCTATTTGTTTTTGCATAAATTCGATCTCAAAACTTATATATATATTTTGAGAAATAAGTAACTATTCTTTACTATTTAAGAGCATTGCATAATTAAATTTATTGGCTATTCTTGATTTATCGAATCGCTTATTCAAGTCCTAGTAGCATTATTTTGCTTTTTGTATTCACATTTAATGTATTTCTCTCCGATTTATTTTCTACAAACTAGCTATTTGTTTTTGCATAGTATTTCATAATTAAATTTATCGGCTATTCTTGATTTATCAAATCTCTTATTCAATTCCTAGTAGCATTTTTTTGCTTTTATATTCACATTTAATGTATTTCTCTCCGATTTTTTTCTACAAACTAGTTATTTGTTTTTGCATAAATTAGATCTCATACATGATATAATTTTTTGGATAAATAAGTAACTATTTTTTACTATTTAAGAGTATTGCATAATTCAATTTATCGGCTATCCTTAATTTATCGAATCTCATATACGAAGTGTGCCCCCTTTAATTTGTTATGAGTCCGTTACTGTGTTAAATCCTAATTAATGATTATGCTCTAATTAGTACCACATTTAAGGGCATGTTTGTTTCTATACCCAAGGTATCAGGAATCGGGTTCTGAAATGAGCTAAACCCATACCTGTGCTTGGTTTGAGAATAGGGTTGGGCATGAGTCATTCTCATTCCCACAAAATGCACATAAGCTCATACCCAACTAAAATGCAGGGTATGACTCATTCTTATTCCAACCCAATCTACCTCATTCCAACCCGATTTCTGGTATCGTACCAAACGGGCCCTAAGTGTATTAGAGCATATGTATAAGTGGGGAATCGTGTACACATGTTATAGCTATATTAGTCACAAACTTCGATCTCCTTTTGATGTATCATGTATGTGATTGGTTTTCTCGTGGCATTTAGTTTAGTTTTACTCGCGGGTAGATCGAGGCGAATTGAAAGACGCATTTTGTATACAAAATGGAAGGTTTAGAACTTAAAAACAAATTATGAACAACCTTGAAATTGGCACTAATTAACATGAACATTGACCACGTAAAAAGGGTAAAAGATGATGATATTTAACTAAACAACCTAAAATAGTACAATCCATTACCATTACATACGTGTTTAGGAAGATAAAACTAAAGTGCAACTTTGACTACCTGTTTAGTTTGAATGTTATAAGATGTTTCCTTTGCCGAAAAAGTAACGATTAGTTATAATGATATCAACAACAATATAATGATGGTAAATGTAAAGCATTATTGTCCTAGACGTTTTTTTTTTTTTGGTCGAAATTGTCCTAGACGTTTGATTAAATGCAAAATGGACTCTTTAAAGCAACTAGTTCTTTACAGCCAGCAGTTTCTCTGGCCTTTTGTTTACTCTTGATGTGGTATTAAATTTTCACCCTTCCTTGCTGTAGACTGATTAGGTTTCGGTGAATTCCAATTGAGGATATCGAGTTCAATGCATGAGGCAGACACACCAAAGAGTAAGCCGAAAAGCAGCGCTTCAAGCTAGATGTGCTACATTCAACATGGACTATTGAAGCAAGGTGTTTATTGACCAAAAACCTTTAATATTAACACCAAAGATTCAGACAAATTAAAAGAGCCGAAATCGGTGAGAGCTAGCACGCTTGTAAATGGCTCTCTAATTAATGTTGTAGGTTCATATTTTTCAAACATTTAGGTAGAAATTGGAGTTTTGGTGGTCATTGCAGTTTCGATGACCGCGAGTAGCTTGTTTCGATGTTTCGTAGTATTGACGATGACGAAAAGAAACTGGAACGACCATCGTTAATTGCAGACATGAACTAGTGAATGTTGCCTTGAAACCGGAGTGACATTTCAGCTGTAGTTGTTGTGGCGCTCTTTGTAATGTTGTCCTTGAGTATTATAACTATAAGGATTGAGGAGGCTACACGAGAAATATATTATGGGCCTAGGTTGGAATTTTGCTGGGGATTAAAGGAAGAGGAACAAATCGGCCCATTTTCTGCATGTATTTAAGGGTTCCCTGAATCTTATTTTTTAAATGGTCAGTCCAAAGATTGTAACACAGAAGCCATAGTAGCGCAATTATCTTGATATATTCCCTAATGGGCACTATTCCAGGTTCGAATCCTGGCTATGGCAAGTTTTTTATTTTCCAAAGATTATCTTAACCAAAATCTTATTTTTTAAATGGTCAGTCCAAAGAATGTAACATGCGATCTTGGCCCGTTGGATAGACAATCTGGCCTAATAGAGAAACCGTCGATTTAAACCATTAAAACGTGAAATTTTTTGATGTGATTGTGAGCTAAGTGGCCTAACCCGAATCCGTCCGACTCGACTTGATTGACACGTCTAAACACAACACTTCCGTTGATTAATATTCTCATGAATTGACTCTAAGTCACGGTTTGATATTCGTACATTCACTTTTCTAACTTGGTTGATGTTATTTCATTAAAACAAATAAAAGGTTGTTTGTAGCCACAAAATTTCCGGTCAAAAAAGTTGCCATAGCCAGGATTCGAACCTGGATTTGTGCCCATTACGGGAATATTCTCAAGGTAATTGCGCTACTATGGCATGTTTAACCTATTTGAAAAATCTACTATTTTAAAGAATCAGGGATTATCGAACATTCGAAGCTGTTTACCCTTTCCACATATTGTGATATTGAAGTTTCACGGGGAAAACATGCATGCATCGTTTTCTTAATCGCGAAAATTGTGACATTCCTACAAGATGTACCACTAATAGGAATCTATAATTGGAACGACTTATAACATAAGAGCAAGATAATGTTTCAATTGATCATCTAAACAATAGAATAGTTATTATGCAATAATATTTGGTACCGTGAGGCGAATTCCGTACAAGGTCAGGGTAAGGTTTGTCAAGTACATGTGTCCAATAGGTCCGTTTCAAAGGTGAGGTGTCTAAGTGATCAAAACGTACAAGGTCAGGGTCTGTATATGTTTTGAGCCTTTAAACGAGTCACATTTTTTCGTGAGACGAATGCTGTTGCGGACAGGCCATCCCCGGCCTCATCTTGTCCATTCATATCATCAACGATATACAAGATCCGTCTTTAGAGCCCTCATCCAAGGGTGCTACATAGGGCCACCTTATAATTGTTTTAAGACCTTTGTAATTCTTTCCTTATGATAAAAAAACTCACATATTAAGTTATTTTAACACTTTTCTTATTAATGTTTGATTTTTCTAATGTTTTATTTTGTCAGTTAAAAGATATTACTACGTATCAGTTTATCACTTCATCTTTGGTCGACATAGAAAAAATTATCTTCAAAATATTAATTTTATAGATAAACTTTTTTTTTTTGAGCCCTTATATAGATAAACTTTTATTTGTTGGTTTATTAGTTTATACAATAATTAGCAATACCCTTTAAGGCTTTAACATATTTCTATTAAAAAAAACCTTTAGCATATAACTGTAACGTACGTTAAGAAAAATTAATACAGTACAATAATTAAATAGATGATATCTTTTTTTTTTTTTTGGCCGAGGGAATTATTGAATTAAATAGATTATATCTATAAGCTTAGGCACAACTTAGATTGTGATAGATTTCGACCAAAAAAACTTGATTGTGATAGATATTGATTTCGATGTTCGACCAAAAAAAAATATTGATTTCGGTATTGTAACGATTCCGGTAACCTAAGATATGAGAATCCACGGAATAAAAAGCTAATTACGTGATGTCCATATTAACATTCTCAACCCTAGCTAACCTTGATTGAAGTTGAGAATTTCAAAAGGTTGGCTCCACCATGGGAAACGTATTCAGCTGCAAGATTTGCTTCAAGACCAAGTGCAAGTGGAGCCAATTCGCGAAAAACGAGCGTTGTGGGCACGCCTCCTTCTGCAAGGAATGCATAGCAAAGTACATCATTAGCCAGCTCGACCAACACGAGATCTCCAAGATCAAGTGCCCCGAGTTCGGCTGCACGGAGTCTAATTTTCCCCATGCATGCTTGTTTAGTATTGTGAACCCTAGTCAACTTTTAGGGTTTATACCGTTTATGGTTTGGAGAAACTTTTGACGAGAGTTGGTAATTCGTAGGACATAGGATAGAAAAATCGTTAAAAAACGATCTATTTGCATCATCATTCTTACGATATTACCGTGACAGTTTCTCTGTCTTTTTGTTCATAACTCGATCTAACGATTTATTAATTAATAATTATATGTATCATATACACAGATGTGGAGTTGAGTTTTGTTATACATGTGGATCACTAACCCAAAACCATGCTTACTTGGGTGGATGCCGTAAGAGAGTAGCTATCTTGTCCGAGCTGAAGTGACTTCTTCTCATAACAATTTGTTGAAGTTTAAATTGTAGCTGAGATTAGAAAAATAGATGAAAAAGAGTTGGAGTTGAAAGAATAGACAAAACTTTGTTTGCATGAACAAAAACTAGTTAAAGTTTAAGAGTGTTTGCAAGTATGTACAAACTAGCTTTTAAATAGTGGTAATTTACTTTTAAGTTTTATATTAGTTTGTAGGTATAAAATAAACTGATTTATGTGCCTTTGCATACACATATAATATATTGTTGAATTAACTTTGTTTTTCCATACAAGTATACCAACGATTCCTAGTTGGTCGATTATTGGAACAATATAATTCGTTAAAAGAATATAGAGCTAAGTATATATTTTAATTTAATGTATCATTTCTGACTTAGGTATTTGGAGGTGGAATAAGGAGATCCACACCCCATTATCCATTGTTATACAAGTCTCAAACAAGAGGGTAGTTTGTATTCTAGAAGTACGATTAGAGCATTCATTACGATAAGACCTAATTTTTATGCACGATCATTATGAATTAGAATAATCAGTCAGAGTGATTGGACCCTGACTCAACAACTTAAAATGCTAAACTATTTAGAAAATTAGATCGATCCTGAGTCTTAGGATCGACAAACGTTAGATCAGACAAAAAACAGTTATGGAACAGTTCCTTGGGCAGCGGAATAGTAAAGTATGCAGGCAGCTAAACAGGGACAGTAAACTTCAAAATAAGCATGGAACAGTTAAGGACACGTTTACTTATAGAGGAACCTCTACCGGATCAACTAATCCGATCGAATAAACCTCTACCTCCCATGGAGGATTTTGAATGCCTTTCACTCATATTATTGATAGCAGTTGTACAGTTCGTCAAGATACAGCCAAGCACAATCAGTTTCTAGCGATTCACTCAATCCTAGAACTATTGTCTTGCCTCTCTTCCCTAGAACAAGTACCAACTCTACTCAATAATACTCAGCAAAGACAAAACTCTCCAGACGATCCCTAGCTAGACTCGTCTTCTTTCCTTCCACTGTCAAGAACTCGCTTCTCAACAGTTCCGATCACCGGTCTCCGGTGGTCTCCGATCGCCGAACTTCCTTGGTCGCCGATCACCTTCTTCTCCCTTTTCTTCTTCTGAGTTTTGAGAGTTTTTGTGTGTTTGAAGGTGGTAAAAATGAACAGTAGCAAGCTGTCCTCTATTTATAGGGCTTTGAAGACGTCTCTTTCGAATTTCCCAAATTTGCCTCCTAATTTGGGAGAATTCATTTTGCTTTAATCGCGCCGTTGGATGAGTGCCAAGTGTCTTCTTTTTATTTTCATCTTAGCTTCCTTGAGAAGACACTTATCCGGATTGCTGACGTGGCACAGAAAGATGACGTCGTGGACAAGACGTCAGCCACGTGCTTCTATCCTTAGCTGTCATCCACTAGCGTTGAACTTTCAACGCTTCCTGGCATGGGTATCCTTCCACGCATGGGTATTCTTCCAGTCATTGTTCCTGAAATACTTTTCGAACAATTTAGCTCAAGATAGTTTGTCAATCATCAAAACTAAAGATGATATTGTTCTTAATGATGTTTCCATCAATTATCACAATATTATCTCTAAGGATAAAACGTTGTTCCAGTGATATTCCTATCACTGTTCCAACACTGAGCCTATAAGTAGCCCTCTATATCCATGCTTTAGTCACGCTACTCTCCCTCCTAGCTTATCAATTGTCGTCTGTCATACACTGTTCTTTATTTCCATCACTTTCTATTTGTGAGCTATTGAGTCGATGGAGAAGGAGCTCCTCTGCCTTCCATTCTGTTCAATCCCAAAGTTAATTCTATTCTAATAACACTCTAGTATACATATACATACATGTTAGTACACAAAATATGTCGGTGTACAGGTCTCAATTCCTTCTTCAATGACCTTCTTCTCCAAGCATCTTTCAATGACCTATACCTGCAAAACAATGGACAAAGGGGGCGGGGACCCCCCAATCCACCTCCGATGCCTAAGTCAGTAGAGTATTCGCATGGTAACTGTAGAGAGAAAGGCACAGGGTAGGGCTGAGACAAGCGATCATCAGCCCCTCTAGGGTAGTTTGTGTATCCTTTCCACTTATAGTGGAGAGAGAGGGCTAGGGTTAATTCCTTGGAGCCCAATTAATAATTCTATCTTCTTAAATAGGATAGAATCTTCCAACTACTGGATAACTACCAGGATTTAATAGGCTAATAAAGATATTTATTAGATATGCTTACCTGGCTGGCGGAAATCTTATCCTTAATTAATAGGGTAATTTTACCCACCTACAATACATATCAAATCCCGATCTGATGTGGCAAAGTGCCTTCTAAGTTTCTAACCCAACTAATTTCACTCTTATATAATGTACCACATTTAATGAGTTCTATATATTAGAACCTGAGACAATCTTATCGAATATGTTTGTCGAGATTTATGTTCTATTGATACATTAGTTATATTGATACAATATAAATAATTATGGATTATTAGATCAAAATACTAAATGGATCATATTTAATCTTGAAAATATAGATTAAGAGAACACCTACACAACGTAGTTATAGGAAACCGAAACGTACATCAAGTACTTATATACATGATTATAATAAATTATACATGCATAGTTATAATACATTATATGAATGTTATTTTATTGATTGTGTAATTATGAATTAGAAGATACATATACATGTTCATGATCATGAAAACATATACATATATGCATGATTAAAGGCTCAAATCATATCCAGCCCCTTGAACTTTCACGAATTTGCCACTTAGACACCCGACCTTTGAGGCGGTCCTATTGAACACTTAAACTCTTAATTTTGGACCTATTGAACACCTGTTGAGAGAATATTGTGTCAGGTATATCACGCCACCTCAATTACACGTCATTAGCTTTAAATAATTTTAATCCACTCAGACTAATGACATGTATTATAAATCTTTAAAAAGAAAAATAAAGTTTAAAAAAGAATTTTAAACAAAAAAACGAATTAATCCCCCTCCCTCTTAATTTCCCATCCTCCGCCTCTCGGCAAACTGCTTCACTCCACGGCGTCGGAGCTCGAAATTTCCGGTTCGACGGCAACCAAGCTCGACGCTTTGAAATTCAACATTCATTGATGAATTCGAATTGACTGGAAGTTTTACAGGTGGGTGATTTTGAATTTTGTTCGATATTCTGTGGAATTTCAGAATTTTATGGTTTGCTGCGATTTTGATTTCTATTGCGAATTTGTGAGAGGGATGTGTCTCTTTCGTGATTTGAATGCGATTTGGTGCTAGGTCTTGTTCAAACTCTTGGGATTTTGGGTGTTTAGGATTTAGGTTCAAAATTACGAATTTGGGGGTTTAGGGTTTATGGCCTAACTGATGCGATTTCAGACCTGTATTGGTGCATAGATGTTTAAATGTTTGTTTTAGGTACGATTCTATGTGAGCAATAAGGGTTGAGGGTTGGATTGGCTGTTGTAGGTTTTTTTGGTTGATTGTATATGGAATGTGTGACCTCTGTTGTGTATTTCTGACCTATGTTGATTTACAGCAATTTTGGTTCATTGAATTGAAGAAAGAAGGAAAGAGAGAGCAATGATAGAATTAATTTGGTTGAAATCCAATCAAGAGAGAAGGCAGGAGAAAGCAAATCATTGGAAGGAGATAAGAGGAAGAAGAAGACTTGCACGCAGATCGATCAGCAGCCTTGAACTTTTAATTATTTTTCTTTCTTTTTTCTTTTAGAATTTACATGTCAGCTCAACTTAAATAAACTTTAACACCTCACTCGCCCAAACTCGCGTACATTACAAGCATATCGCCACGTCAGATTTAAGGTGTTCAATAGGTCCAAAATTTAGAGTTTAAGTGCTCAATAGGTTCAACTCAAAGGTGGAGTATCTAAGTGTAAATTTGTGAAAGTTCGAGGGGCCGGATATGATTTGAGCCCATGATTAAAATACATTATATACATGCCTGTAATATGTTTTTGTATGTTTTATATATTTATTTTATTCATGAATGTACAAAATAATCCTAAGTACTTTCAAAATTCATGTATACAATCCATAAAATGACATGATATAACATATTATTTTCATGCATATAACATATAAAAAGCATATATATATATAATGTGTTATAATCATGTATATAGGTCACATAACTTCAATTCCCTTCAATTATGAGTTGATATAGATCTTTCCTTTCTCCCATAACTTCAAGATTAAATCTTTTTCTTTTATTAAATTTGGATCTAACGCTCTATATTTGTCACTATGGATCACTATAGTAATTTTTTTTATTCGAACATATCTCTATTGTTGGATACTAGAAACTAGATGGAAAAAACTTGAATTAGTTTGTATAACTATTGTAGTATACTTGAAACGTACTATATTTCCAATAACACTGTATTTTTACGTTTTTGAAATAATTATAGTCAGCTTTTAAATTAATATTTTACATAAATTAATATTTATAATATCAATTAGTTTTCAAATTTAATCTCTTTTTTCTTTTAAATATATTCAACACATACTAGTTAGTTTGATAGGGCCTACAACATATATGTTTTGCATTTCAACTTCAACTATTTTTTCAACCAATTTCCACATTCTCACTAATTTTTTCAGCTCGAATTTGTTTTTTCCCTTTAAAATCAGACAAACACATTTGATAGGGTACACAAAATGTTAATGACAATAAGTTGTAGAATTTATGTGACTTTATTGTGAGAGAAACAAAGCCAAACCACATTCTATATCACTCTATATCTAAAGTTGAACACAAAGCATTTCTAAAATATGAGCTATTGCGTTACACCTCCTATTTTCCAATTAGTTTTAGGATAAAACTTCGATTGAAGTGATGTGCTAGGCCTAATATGTTTCACGTCGGCCTATGAAGACAATACTTATAACAAAAAAACAAAAATAATTATCATTGTGGATACTTGATAATGCAACGTTTAACATCACAAAACTAAATAAAACAAATGCAATCACGTACTTAGTCTTACTAGTAAAATTGGAAACCATGAGCATGGCATATGTTGCTTAGTTGGATGTCAGAATTGCTTATAATTGCCATACGTGATATGCCAATCAGTGAGTCCGTGACTCCCAAATTTTGTCCTTTGAGAAATTGATATTGTGGCTACTCGCCTACCGCTACAACTTCTACTCACTCTTCCATGCACTTTCCCTTCTTTCATGTACGTACGTATAAAACAACGAGCAACAGTTTGATAGTGGAAATGAAACTCGAAGATAATAGTTAGGTGCTAAAATACAAGACTCCACCAATACGATCTTTTTTGTTACAAAAACTTAATTACCCAATATATTGGTTTTATAGTGGTGCAAAATGGTCACTCCCTTTACCGAGTGCGAATTTCAGACAAACGGCCCAACCCGAAAGGATCCAAAAATCAGGGAAACCGACTTGGACCGACTGACTTGATTTGATGATAACTTAAAATGGATAATAAGACTTGGTTTTTCAGCGAAGTAAAGAAATCGAGATACAACCGATCGATCAACTGAAGGTCTTCTGTTGAGATTAACAACCTATCTCACGTCGGGAATTAGAACATAAAACATCTATCATATAAAACATCTATCATATAAGTACATCATATAATTAAGTATATAACCCGCTTCCCCTATATATTATTAATTGATTTTAGGGTAGAACTTCACGTGCTTATACGTTGAGTCTACCGCTCATATGCACATGAACCAACGTGTAAACCCCACGTCATGGCCTACCTACTTTAACCCCCACGTCAAATATTGGCTACTTGTGTACTAATTAAGCCAATGAACCTAACTGACAAGTTACCATGGTAAAAAACAATGGCAATTCAAGACAGTGTATATAGTAATATGCATCGTCCTAGCTAGGCTCTCTTGTGCTTATATCCCATCTAACTCAACAACTCTCCAAATGTAGAACATTTCCAAAGCCAAACACCATCACGTACAACATCACTCAACCATTCCACTCACATACATTGCACAACCTCCCTACATAGACAACCCACCTTCCCTCCCCACAACCACAACCCCACCATGGAACCCGACACCTCACCGCCACCACCGCCACCGAAAACCTACACCCTAACAGCATCGTCCCTCTCCTTCACAAAATCCACCCGCGTCCACCTCCTCAAACCCTCCTCCAACCCCACCCACATCCTCCACACCGTCTCCTTCACCGCCCACCCCTCCCAAATCCTCGCCGTCGTGGGCCCCAGCGGCGCCGGCAAGTCCACCCTCCTCGACATCCTCGCCGCCCGCACCTCCCCTTCCTCCGGCTCCCTCCTCCTCAACTCCGCCCCCATCCCCACCCTCTCCTCGTACCGCAAACTCACCGCCTACGTCCCGCAACACGACGCCGCCCTCCCTCTCCTCACCGTCCTGGAAACCTTCTCCTTCGCCGCCGCCCTCCTCCACCCAAGCCTCCCGCCCCCCCACCGCGCCGCCCTCGTCGCCGCCCACCTCTCCGACCTCGGCCTCCTCCACGTCTCCCACACGCGCCTCCCGGGCGCCCTCTCGGGGGGCGAGCGCCGCCGCGTCTCCATCGGGCTCAGCCTCCTCCAGCACCCGCGCGTCCTCATCCTCGACGAGCCCACTTCCGGGCTCGACAGCGGCTCCGCGCTCAGCGTCATGCTCACGCTCCGGGGCATCTCACGCGCCCGGCGAACCACCGTCGTCGTCTCCGTCCACCAGCCCGGGTTCAAGATCCTCGCCACGCTCGACGCCATACTGTTGCTCTCTAAGGGTAAAGTTGTCCACCATGGCAGCGTGGCCTCGCTCCAGGGCTTCTTGGCACGTGACGGCTTCCACGTGCCTCCTCAGCTCAACGCGCTCGAGTACGCTATGGAGATTCTTGACCAGCTGCCGGGCTGTGACGACGACAAGACGTCGACCCCGGATCGGGCGGACCCCGATCCGGTGGTGCAGGGTGGTGATGTGGAGTGTCATGTAGAGGATCGTGGCCGTGCGGATCATTGTACTGCTCCCACTGGATCAGATGGAGCCCAACTCTCAAAGGATATTGCTGTCAGGTATATTTAGTTTTAAATCAATCGATTAATTGTTACCATTAACGCTGAGAAATTTCAGTTAATTCATTCTCAATTATATATACGTATAGTTTTAAATCAATCAATCAACTAATTCTTCTTCTTTTTTGAAAAATACCAAAATAATCACGAAAAAATAATCATTTCTATCTGAATTCATTATAGTTTTATACTATCAATCAATCAATTAATTCTTTTTTTTTTTTTTGAAAATACCAAAATAATCACGACAAATTAATCATATCTATCTTAATTCATTATCTGCATTGTCATTCCATTTTATTTTTTTTCCACATGAAATCACGTGAAATTAAATGTAGGAATCTACGCATTTTTTTATACGTGTGTGGAAAGGGTTTTATCATAAAAATGTACGGTATTATTATTATTTTTTCGATCAGTAGCTTGCCTACTTAGCCAAAAAACGTACATCATTGTTAAATCGTTTAAGTAATGCATAGGGTTCAATTTTGGAATGCATGAATAGTATTGTGCAAATAGTAGTTGATGCAACTACTAATATATATAAACACGACAAATTAATTAGCATCTAACAGGTCACATGTGAACCGTTCATGCAAAGAAAATAATTGGACTCGAGAATGTGTAAGACTGTGCACCCCGCCAAAAACTGAAAAAAGTTGCACATGCATTATCATACCCAAATTTGAAATGATCTAGCATCAATAAGAGTGTTTCTGTCTTGCCAATTTAAGGCTAAAAAATGAACGTCTTTAACTATAGTCTTCAACTCAAATTACCCAATATATATACATGCTTTTCCAAAAGAGTAATACAATAACATATATGTACATATATAGACTACAAAAACTTCAATTTCAATTAACAATTAAACCTAGCTCATCGACCATTCTTAATTTCGCTAATTAACTATGAAAATCAATATTTGTCTATAATTCAACTTAGAGCATTGTTGAGTTAACAACCATTATTTTTGGATGTCTTTAAGATCATCACGTTTAATGATTTAGGTTGGTCTTGTAATATTCAAATAATTAATTTTGATGTGTTAAAAGCTAGTAGCTCTTTTATTAAAAAAACTATCAAAATCAATTAATTTATTATTTTTCTCAATTTCAGGTACAAGAGTTCAAGGGCGAATGAGATAATCGCGCTTTACGGTCGTTTTTGGAAGATCATCTATCGAACCAAACAACTTCTCTTGACAAATGCCCTAGAGGCCCTAGGCGTTGGACTCGTCCTAGGAACCATATACATCAACATTGGCTATGACAAGCAAAGCATTCAAAAAAGACTAGGTCTCTTCGCCTTCACTCTCACCTTCCTCCTCTCCTCCACAACCGAAACCCTGCCCATTTTCCTCAATGAACGCCCCATCCTCCTCCAAGAAACGTCGAGTGGAATCTATCGCCTCTCGTCTTACCTGATAGCCAACACGCTTGTCTTTCTCCCGTACCTCCTCTCAATCGCCATCCTCTACTCAATCTCGGTCTACTTCCTAGTCGGCTTGTGTGCCACATGGCAGGCATTCTCGTATTTCATACTAGTAATCTGGATCATCCTCCTGATGGCAAACTCATTCGTTCTATTCCTGAGCTCGTTGGCTCCAAACTACATAACGGGAACTTCTCTCGTGACCGTAATTCTTGGAGGGTTCTTTCTGTTCTCGGGTTACTTCATCTCGCAGGAGAGCATGCCAAAGTACTGGCTCTTCATGCACTTCTTGTCGATGTACAAATACGCCCTTGACGCGTTGTTGATCAATGAGTACTCGTGCCTTACATCGAGGTGTTTGGTTTGGTATGATGAGGGGAAGGGCAGTTGCATGATGACAGGGAAAGATGTGATGGAGAAGAGAGGATTGCATGTAGGGCAGAGGTGGACCAACGTCTATGTCTTGCTAGGGTTCTTTGTACTCTATCGTGTGCTTTGTCTTCTTGTTTTGATCAGAAGGGTTTCCCGATTAAAGAAGTGAAATAAATCATGCATGCAATTAATGTATTATTGGTCCATACATATAGATGTACGTTTTATAATATTTCGCGTATAGTAAGGAATGAACGTAAATCTAATGGACGAGTTTACAGAATTCATATGTTATAAAGTGTGTTAATATTTCACGTATAGTGATTGTAAAGTTATGGATGAACTAGTTCTTCTTACCATAAAACTAGTTCTCGCTCAAACCAAAATCTATAAGTTGGGATTGCACAATCATTTGACAAATCCTCAAGACAGCTAGCTCTTAATATATAAGTTTGGATTGATTC
This sequence comes from Polygonum maritimum, assembly GCA_963924305.1. Taxonomy (NCBI): domain Eukaryota; kingdom Viridiplantae; phylum Streptophyta; class Magnoliopsida; order Caryophyllales; family Polygonaceae; genus Polygonum; species Polygonum maritimum. The sequence goes on along the minus strand of OZ002729.1, from coordinate 45,268,251 downwards.
AAGTATAGAGTCACTATAGAGAATTCATTGTCACCAAGTACGTGCTTATTGTATTATTGTCGTGACAAAATGTAAAGTGTGTTAATGTTGTCTGGACGTTGCTTGTGAATCTGTGATCGATCTGTAACACTAAATTACACGTCTTCGTCATCGGTCAGAGTTGCTGAATAAGTTTACTTTTCTTATGTACGTGACAAATTATCAGAATTTGGTGGTCACGGGTTGAGTTTGTCGAGTGGCTACTGGCTACTAACAACAACGGACCTTCCCGTGATCCACTTTGAATTGAGTTATTTTATTTCCCTATCTTTTTGTACTCATAGGCTCCAATCCACTTGTAAGTTGCGTGACATATTTTCTTGGGGCATGCTATTGGTAACACACCAAATATGATAAAACAACACAAAATTTAAAGAATTTGCATAAAAGTCCTTTCTCAAAAAAAACCCAATCACTTCTTCTCTCCCTCTTTCTCTGCAATGTTTTATCACAAAAAACGCAGCAACGAATAACACCATTATTTTTGCTATTTTTGGTGTGATTTGTACTCAATTTTCATTGATGAATACCTTTATAAAGATAAAAGGTTGATTTTAATCTTAAATTCGAAATATAGGTTATAATTTCGAAATCTAGGGTTATAGGTTTGTCAATTTTGTTGTGTAATTGGACAAATTGATTGAAATTATGCCTATACAATGGTGCACAGCGGACTTTGTTCATAGTCGAAACTGCCAATTGACTCGGTTAGAAAGGAATTTGCCAATTAAAAAAAAATCTCGTAAATTCCTTTTTCCCTACGAAATATGCAAACTTTAGGGTTTGGTTGGTTGTTGTTGGCTTGCTATCATGTTGGTATAACGTACATAAGATCAAATTCAGGAAGAAAAAGATTGAGAGGAAAATCAATTGATTAACCAAAACCCAGATGTTAATTTTGACGACTAATACAATTACTAAGCATCGATCGTTATAAAGTGTAACGGGGAGGCAGTAGGCGGCAGCGGAGATCGCAGCGGAGATGGCAGTGGGCGGCAGCGGTGGCTGGCAGTGGTGGCTGGCAGTTGGCGGCAGTGGTGGCTGGCAGTGGGCGGCGAATGGCAACGGTGGGCGGTGGCTTGAGAACAACGTACAGAGAAAAGAAAGGGGAGGGTGAATTTGAAGGAGGACTAATCTATAAATTAGGTAGATTTTCTGATCAAAAAAAAAAATAAATTAGGTAGATTTAGGATGTTTTTAGCAGTTTTAGTGTGTGCTAAATAGTAGTTATGATTTTCTTTTGTTGAAGCTTGGCCCGTTTTACTGACTCTATTGAAATCGGATTGGAATTAGGAATCGAATCATTCATGATAATTATGGTTTAAGTTCTAGAAACATATATGTTGTTTGATATATTGTCAAAACGAACTATTCATGATTATCATGGTTTAAAGTTTTTAAGATTTAGGGTTCTTAATTATGATCTTAAGGGTTTTAAAATTTTTAGGTATTATAATTAAGGTTTTGGAGTTTTAGCCTTTTAGGATTCAAGATAAGCAATTGGATACCTTGGAATGGATGATGCCATGTCATTTTCGGTTGGAATCAAATTAGCCGGCAGACTTGGAATGAGTCATTCATTGGGATAAAATTGATTCCACTTTTTTCAATTTTCACTGCCAAACATTATATTAGAATCATTTCTCATTTCTAGAGAATCAAACCAAATGTTACATGACAAATGATAAAATAATATATATATATATGTTTGTAATTCGATTAGTGGAACGGTTGATGGACAATGTACAAATCAAGAGATTGTATTTTATTTATTTATGTTCCTAATATTTTTTTTAAAGATATCAAAATAATTATTTAATTTTTTTTGAATAAAAAACGGGTTATTTTATTCACAAAACGAGGCCGAACAAAAATACTAGCACGAGGCTAGTTAATTACATCTTCTCCGATATCTAATCTAGCGAGAAGATTTCTCTCTCCTCTCGACTTAACCTTCCATCTAGCTTTAAGGCAATTTCTAACAAGAATAATGCTCATTCTAATACAATTATCCCTCTCCAAACGCTCATTACAAAGAACGAGCATATTTCTAGCGTACCAAGTATAATAGACCACAACACTATGGCAAAGACACCACATCTTGAACCTGAGAGAGTTCTTACCCCTCATTCTTCTTGCTTGCTCAGCCCAATCACCTAAGCTTGAGGTAGTCCTTCGAATTCCAGCCCACTTGAGCACCTCCTGGAGCACACCTTTAGAATAGCTGCAAGCAAACCACAAATGGTCTTCATCTTCCTGCAAACCATTACTGCACAGAACACATTCAACGTTCTGCACCAAGCCAGCCCGATGCAGCCTCGTTTTTGTCATTGAACCTCCACACATGACTTTCCATAGGCTGAACTTGAGTCAAACCAAGTATATTTATTTAATTTAATTTGAATAAAGTGATGTAATTTTTTTTATAAAGATTTGAAACTTGATCTCCATTAATAAACCCATTCTAAAAAAGCTGAATAACTACAAACCAAGAATATTTATATTTTAAAGATTTTAACCTATACTCTTAGCAGATAGTTATATGTAATCGATATTATATGCAATATACATCACCCTACGACTCCTAAGATAAGTACATATAAACTCTATAGTAAAACCCAAAAACATTTCAAACAATCGACCCAAACTACAATAGGCAAAAACATTTCAAACAATCGACCCAAACTACAATAGGCATAAAGTTATTTCAGGAGGCCCAACAGTATCAATTATTAAGTCTATCTTTCACAAGAAAAGAAAAATATGAAGCCCATCAATAGGCAAAATTGAGCCCCGTGATGGGCCAACTTGTATGCATACAGGAAAAAAAAATTAATCCAAAACAAATAAAAGGAAAAATCGTTGGAACAACGAGTTGATGGATTCACGAATTAGATGGATTACGGTTTCCCTCTGCATGCTCTAGACGAGTCCAAGAAGCATTTGTGTCAAACCTAATCTTTTTCTTATAAAAAAAAAGAAAAATGACTTGTAATAATCTCAAGTATCCACATTTAACCAAAAATAATTCCAGGTATCAAAATCGTCACTAGCGAACCGAACTATCCCAATATTAATCAGGATCGATTTTTCGGTATGTTTTCCGCCAAGTTTGATGACTTGGCGGTCGGAAAAATGACGTGGCAAGGGCAGCTTTTTATTTTAAATTTTAAATATACCATGTCAACATAACTTGCCATATCATAATTAATCTTAGAGAGATTTGTGTGGAACGGCGGAGACTATTACCCTAATAGTCCGAATATACCCAAAGCCCCTTTATTTGCAATATAGCAAAAAATTAAAAATATATAAGCTCTTCAATTTTGTGTCTCTCTTTCCTCCAATCTCCTCCATCTCTCGCGATTTCTCTCTCTCTCCGAGCGACGAGCCGACGACAGCCTCGACTCCTCCATCAACCTCACCTATGCTCCTCCATTGTCCTCATCAACCTCACCTATGCTCCTCCATTGTCCTCATCAACTTCCACAACCAGCTCGTCTTCTCTGTCACACCTTCCGACGACATTCAGATCCAACTCTTCCATGGCGGTTTTCAGATCCAGATGGGGAAGACGTGTGCCGGAATTTCCGAAACGGTGGAGACGCTGAAAATCCGCTCCGATATCCTTGTGCTTGTAGCGGGAGCATCAAATTTGTTCATCAAGATTGTCTCCTTCAGTGGCTTAATCATAGCAACGCTCGCTAATGCGAGGTTCGGCTTTTTCCCCCTTTCCAATTGTCTTGTTTGATTGCTTTCGTTTTGTGTGAACATTCAACATGATATTGAGCTCTTCAATTTTGAAGCCTGAGGTTTGATTTAATGTGGTTCGTATTGGAGCGGGAATTGTTCTTGATATGTTGTTCCCTTCTTCTATTGACTGAGATTCCGCGGCTCCGCGAGATTATGTTTTCTGATTACTGATTTGGATGAGTCTTAGCTTGTAGTTAGGGTCCGGCGAGGTGCTTTTCCGGCCGGTGTTCTTCGGTGTACAGTGTGAATTGCGCCAATTGTTTGAGCTTTTTCCGGAAAATTTTATACAAGTAGCTTGGCCTCATTCTGTGTATCTGAGTTGGATCGTGAAACTAGCAGATCTAGGTTTAGGAAATCAAGCAAGAATTGAAATTAATTAAATCTAGTTCCTAATTTTCAATTGGATAGTTGTAACTGATGCGTTAAAGCTTGATATGCAACTTCAACTGTGCGTTAAGGCTTGATATGCAGCTTTTGAATGGCTATTTTAGCAATCATTTGAATATCTTGTGCGTTCACATTAATTATTACTTTTAATCCATTAGGAAAGGAGTTTTGCTATTTGTAAATTTGGAGTTTTGCTATTTGTGAATTTGGAGTTTTTCCTAGCGGAATTCTTTGGTGTTTTGAATTTGGAGTTGACAATTATGACAGTTTGTGATGACAATATAATCTTCTATTTATTTGTTGGATATTGTCACTTGTGATGACAATTAGTTGTTATCAAAAAAATCCTTTGATAACATTGGTGATGATATATATTGTCACTTGTGATGATAATTTGGAGTTGTGTGTATAAGGCTGCGTTCGGTTCAATAAGCAATTGCTGATGCTGATCGATTGCTGATGCTGATTGATTGCTGACGCTGATATAAAATGCTGATATCGTTAATGAAATTGAAAGCTGATATTTGAGATTAATAACAGGGTGTTTGGTTGGACGGTTTGCTGATATTGTATAAATTGGATGTGTTTTGACAAATTTACCCTTAAAATAATTTTAAAACAAAAAAAACAAATGAAAAACAAAAACCCTATTCCCTTAGAATTTGTGTTTTCAACGATCACCCTCCTCGTCTTGCCGTTTGTGAGTCAACAACAGCACCAATTTTGGCCGGAATCTGAAGTCGGATCCCGCCGGCGCCCGGTGGCTTTCAGAGCTCCTCCTCTACTAGGCAGAGACAACAACAGGGGACGGCTTCGATTAAGGGGGATCTGTAGCAGGAGGCGTGGACCGTTAGATCTAACCCGTAGCATCCTCCTCCGCCGCCGATGTGCCAGCCTCCTCCGCCTACGACGGCCGCATCCGCTGCATCGCCGGCGACATGTCCTTGAACCTCCACCGCGCTCTAACCCTAGCCCGCAAGTCCCGCCGCCGCAGCTTCCTCCGCCGTGCGGGCCTGCTGGGAGGGACAGGGGGGTTGCGGGGAGAACACGAGGTTTCCGGCGAGGGAGTGGACGGCGAGGATCCGGAAGAGGAAGGAGGGCTGGCAGAGGCAAAGTCGAAGGGGTGGCGGTGGCAGAGGGACGGGGAGCCAGTTGCCAGGGATGGGGTCGCCGGAGATGTACAGAGAATTGTGGGTGAGGGTCAACGAAGAAGAAAGGTTGGGTATGGGGTTTTTTTTGTGTTGGGGGTATGAGGGGGAATTTGGAGATAAGCAATTGCTGAAAAATTGTGTTGATTTTGGGTAAGCATGTCCCCTGTTGATTATTCTTTTTGATGCTTATAAGTAATAGTGTGCTTATAAGCACTTAAAATTTTTTTGAACCAAACAGAGAATTGGATTGCTTATTTCATGAAATAAGCAATCAAGTGCTTATAAGCACGTAAAAAATGGTGAAACGAACGCAGCCTAAGTCTTGTTTTAGCTATAATTATTCGGTGTAATTACTATAATCTTCTAGTTATTTGCTGAATATTGTCACTTGAGATGACAATTAGGTGTCACTTGTAATGACAATTAGGTGTGAATATTGTCACTTGTGATGACAATTAGGTGTGAATATTGTTACTTGTGATGACAATTAGGTGTGAATATTGTCACTTGTGTTGACAATTAGGTGTGAATAATTGCTGAATTTGTCACTTGTAATGACAATTAGGTGTGAGTATTGTCACTTGTGTTGACAATTAGGTGTAAATATTGTCATTTGTGATGACAATTAGGTGTGAATATTGTCACTTGTGCTAACAATTAGGTGTGCATATTGTCACTTTTGTTGACAATTAGGTGTGAATATTGTCACTAGTGGGGACAATTAGGTGTGAATATTGTCACTAGTGGGGACAATTAGGTGTGAATATTGTCACTTTGTGGTGACAATTAGGTGTGAATATTGTCACTTTGTGGTGACAATTGATGACAGTCAATGCAGGTCAACGGTCGGTCAACGCCAGTCAACGGTCGGTCAACTAGTGGATAGAGGGGTTATGCCATGTGTGTGCAAATATGACATATTGTGGTATTTTCTTACTATATGGCATCTTCCAAATGCCATATAGCCAAATTATTCTTAATCTTATCTTAACCTAACCTAAGTTGAAACAAAACTATTAAACAAACAGAATCAACGAAAGTTCAATTAAATCGAAAACAAGTTTGATCAAAATAAAATTGAATCAAAGAGAGGGAGTACATAAAGTGTTTTTGCATTACCTCCTTTTAGCTTTATGAAACATTTAATATCATCTTAATCATTTCAACTCATTCGGGTATGTAGATCTTAAACTCAATAAACAATTATGTTGTTACCGTGAACTCCGTTAATATTTTGTTGTACTAAAAGAGGTTTTGTCTTCGAAAAAGATTGTTGTTGTTGAGTTGATGTTTGACATTATTTAGGACAATGAATCTATTTGGTGTAGATGGGTCAATCTTGTGTTGGTAGGAGGACATGATTTCTAGAGTGTAGTGTGCAAGGATAATGCATATGGAGAAATGTGCTTTATGTTAGAGACAACTTGCTTGCCCCCTTGAAGGGTGATGCTCAACATGTGCTACTTCTAACTAGGAGGGCAAGATGGATGTTAGAGAGTTGTATGACAATTTCAAATGTAGAGAAGTGGAAGTGCCTTGAAATGGCATGGGTGGGTTTGGAGTAAACTTTCAACTCCAAGAGTTGCATTCACTTGTTGGATGGTAGTTAACATGGCGGTTATGACAAAGGACAGACCAAAGTCAATGAATTTGATATAGAAAGATAGTTGTATGTTATGCAATAACAAATATACTAAGCTGGATGTAGGTACCTTGTACAACTACATCAGAATAAGGGGAGAGATTGTAGAGTGGAGTAATATGGTCTGGAACAAGATAAACACGTCAAGGTTGTCGTTCAATGCATGGAAGACAATAAGGGGTGGTGCTCTAACTAAAGACGAGCTAATAGTGATAGGAGTAGTTTAAGATGACATATGTAAGTTGTTGATGTTAGATTTTTAAGGTCTAGATAGGTTAGATTTAGTAGTATTCCGTGCTTGAGTCTTGTGTTTTTGAGTCTTTGTGCATGTGTTTTCGTATTTCCTTGAGATTCGGAAACTACGCATATTTGTGTCGTTTTGTAGGTGTTTTGAAGCTTGAAGACGAGTTTGGAGCAAGGCTAGGAGGAAGATCTCAAGTGGACAAGCTAAGGAGAAGAGCTAAGAGGAGCAAAATCAGGAGGAAAAGTGAAGAAACCAATCCCAGGATCGAGCCATGGAAGGGTCGAGCTCGAGCCAAGTGAAGAAGTTAGAAGAAGCTGAAAAAAAGAGCTCTCAGGATCGACCCTGAGGGGGGTCGATCCTAGGCACCGACTTCCCTTATTCCGGATTTGCTTGTAGAGTTTCCTAGTTTGTATTTAAGGAAGGTTGTTTCTTTGTGTTTCCTAGTTAGATTAGGAGTCCTTTTCTTCTATAAAAGGAGGTTGAACCTTTAGTTTTATTCATGCTTTGGGGGATAATTCATCCCTTGGTGGGGATATAATCAATTAATCATCAAGACTTGGAGAGTTAGGAAGAAGACTTGGAGAGTAAGTTTGCGAATTTGTAAGATTGATCTTTTGTTTAATTTGAATTCTAGTTTGGTTTTAATCATGTCTTCTTCTTCTTCCTCCTCTTCTTGTTTTGCTATGTGTGAGTAGTTTTCTTAAGTTCTAGGGTTGGGCAAAAAACCCAACACAATCATGCATGTTTAAAACTTGAATTCATGACTTGAATGCTTGATGATCATATCTAACCTATCTTGTGCTTAATCCTTGATGAAAGTGGAGGCATGTCTTATAATTGACTATAGCGAAAGTGAAAAGTTAGTTGCTTGATTATATCTAATAGGATTTTTTGCGAAAGTTGATATTCCTAGGTTGAAGGATAGGTAGAAAGTTGTTTGATTTGCGAAAGTTGGTTGAATAACTTGAATTGTTTGCGAAAGTTAGCTTTTCTATGATTTAGATTGCATGATAGTTGTGAATTCTTGTCAAGAGCATGTATGGTTGTTGTCGTGGTAGCCCTAGCCCCAGGATTTGCCTTTTATATTGATTGAAATTCGTATATTTTGCCTTGATCCCGACTCCCTTCGTCGTGTTCGAGCCCTTGTTTGTGATTGAGTGTGTTTTGTGTGTTCGTGTGTTTCTGCTCTCAGGATCGACCCCCCTAGGGTCGAGATCGACCCTCTTTGGGTCGAGCCTGAGTTGTTCTGCCCTTGTTTTCTTTGCTTTTCGTAGTTTATCGATTAAACTTAGCACTACTCTCGCTCCCGTGGACGATCCTGATTTCGCTATACTCAGCGGGGTCTTGACTACAAATTTATTTGTTCAAGAAACCCTTCAACAAATTGGCGCCGTTGCCGGGGAGTGTGCAATAGTACCTAGCTTAGTTGATATTTGGGTGAGGGACTAGCCCAAACCCCCTGTGTGTTTTTGATTTGTTTTGTTTTTGTTCTTAGGTTAATGTAGCCATGGCGACCTATGAGGCCCTTGCTAGAGAGTTGGCCGATCTTGAACTTCAAGTGCTAGCCCTCCAAAGAGAAAGAGAAGCCGAGGCTTATGCGGCTCAAAGAGCACGAGAAGCCCGAATATACCTCCAAGCACAACTCAACGCCTTCCAAGAGGACACTCTGGCTCAATATCAATTTCAAGAGCTCGTTAGCGAGCCTCCTCTTGCCGATATCGACCTTCCTTGCAAAAGTGAGCTTCTCAATGATGCTTGTTCTCCTCTCGAAGCTCCTAGTTTTGATCTTAGTCCTCCTTCTAAGGTCAAGGAACCTTCCATTGAGCATATTGAGCCTTTATCCGAGTCAAGTCCTCCACTCATTCTAAGCCAATCATTCCTCATCAAGACCGGAGCTATCATAGATGTTAAGAAGGGACTCGTATCATATTCTAATGGTGAAGAGAAAGTAGAGGTCCTCTTCGACAATACTTTGAAGGAGAACCGTGAAGAGGAGATGAAGGATTTGGAGGATGATCCGGAAGAGAGTTTCTTGCTAGATGAGACCTAAGTTGAGGATGAGAGTCTCTTGCTAGGAGAAGGCGAAATTGAGGAGGTTAAGGCCCAAGAGGATGAAGGATGGACGGGGTCTTTGCTACCAATGTTGAAACCAAACCCACTCGTGGAGGAAAGTGAAGAAAAGGTGGTCGGGTTTGGACCTTCATTGACCCCAGAAGTTAGCAAAGAGCGGGCCAATCATGAAGAGATGAAGATCGTCACCGTGGGTCCTTTCGACTTTCCTAAGTCAATCATGGTCCCTAAGCTTGAAGGTGCCTACAAATTCTATCATTTTCCTTTCAAGATAGGACGCAAGGAGTTATGGACCTACAAGGATCCCTTTGTTGAGTATTGTGAGGCACCACCGCACCCACCAAGTTGGTTTTATCCTAACCCTTCTCACGAAATTTATTCTTGTGCTTTTGATAAGTTGAAACGTTCTTTGAAAACTATATTATTTGTTCTCAATTTATCAATATGCTACTTATGCTTTCATGAGGTGTCTTCACATGACTTTGACATGTTACTTAGAGCTTTGACAATGTCCGATCATAAGGATTGAGCTAAGGAACTTCTCGTCAAGCTAACGACGTTAAAAAAGCGCTTACGGGAGGCAACCCGGTTTCTAGATTAGATTTTCCTTTTTTATTTTTGATTTTCCAATTTCTAGACTAGATTTTTGTTTCTTCTAACCTTCCTTAGATTAGATTAGGATATATTTTGCTTGGGATAGGATTTTTGTGATGTTTTTGCAGGACTCTACATTGCAAAACACGAGCTCAAAAAGGACGGGAAAAGATGACTTCAAACGAGGTACATGAGCCCTCAGGACCGACCCTATGAGGGTCGATCACGACCTCCTCCTTGCTCTGCCTCTCCCTCATCCACCTCTCAGGATCGACCCTAAGGGGGTCGATCTCGACCCTAAGAGGGTCGTGCCAGCACACCATTTCCACCTCCAATTCAAGCTTCAAAGAGTTTTTGTGAGTTTTCTTCTTCTTTTCTCTTTACTTTTTCATGTGTTTTCATGCATGGGGACATTGCATGATTTAAGTATGGGGTGGGGAAGAAGAAATCTCACATGTTGTATATAATTGAGTCTTTGCTTGCTTTGTTTGAGTGGTTTGATAGTTTGCTTTGTAAAGAGAAAAATCTTGAAAAATCCAAAAAATTCGAACGTGTCAAAAATCCAAAAAAAATTGAAAAATGTCGAAAAATGAAAAAAATATTTGTGTGTTTTGTTTTAGGATAGAAAAATGCTCCATCTTAGATGTCCTATGATGAAAACTAATTTTCATGCTTGTCATGTAATTCCTTTGGCATAATTGGATAGTGTAGCCTAAGTTTTTTATGAGAAATTGCTTTTGATTGTGAAATTGACTTGTGATGAAATTGAGCATATATGTCTTGAGTAAAGGTAGTTGCAATCCAACAAATTTTTACCTAGTGAGAATTTTGGCCTTAAAGGGAGATCATCATTGATTCCCTCTTCTTTGTTTGTGTGATTTTGCTCTCTTTATGCATATGTCTCTTGTTATTGATATGGTTATCTACTTCTTGAAACCGCTATGAGATTGTTCATGCATGTTGATTGTGATTAAGAACTTATATTTTTAGCCCATATTCTTCCATTCCTACCTTGAATTGTCTTTGCTTGAAACCCCGTTCTAGCCTTAGCCTTTTGTTTGAAGCTCCACAAAGATTATCCCTAGCCAATTAGCTTGACCTTCTTCCGGGAATTGGACTTAGATTGTGTTGGGAATAAGATTTGTTGAGTAACACTTGGGTTGAGTTTGGAAGTGGTGATATTGTTAAAGGGTAGAAAACAACTTGTTGAAGTGTAATGTAAAAGGATTCTTGGCTTGGAAAGCACATTGTTGAGAAAAAAGTCATGAAAAGAGAATAGAAGCAAGAAGAGCTCGAAGATAATGCTCTCAGGATCGACCCCCCATGGGTCGATCTCGACCCCCTGATGCTCGAAGCTGGAAAAAAAAAAGAGAAGAAAGAAAAGAAAGAAAAAAATGTAATAAGTGCAAAGCCAAGAATTCCTAGTGTTTATAAGTTGTGTTATGGAAGTTTGGGTTAGAAATTGATGGGTATGAGTGTCATTGATGAAGTGTTTGGTTATGAGTTGAAAGAGAGGAAGTGAGTTATCTCGGTTTGAAGTGTTGTATTTAGGAGTTTGATTCCCGGATTTAGCACCACATGACCAAAGAACTCCCTACCTTATGTTATTACCAAGCCCCATTACAACCCGGCCGAATGGAGTCTTCTATGAAGATTTCATTGAGCCTAAGTTCTTATGAAGATTGATGTGTTTTGACTTCTCTAGGTACAGAGATTGGTGATATAAGTCTCAATGATAAAGTAGATGTTGGATAAAGATTGAGATGAGAGTTGATTTGTTAAGCCTAAACACATGAGAGTAGAGAGAAACACATTTATATCCCTTGTGAGGTTAGATTGTGATTGCCTATGCTTGAGACTCATACATATGTGATGACGTTAAAATTACTTGTCTTCTTTTTCACTTGTGTTTAAAATGTTTTGACAAGGGCTATGCTTGAAGATTGTGTTATTGGTCTTGATTTGCATGATTACTGCTTGAGGACAAGCAAGTCTAAGTATGGGGTGTTTTGATGTCCTCGTTTTAGGTAGATTTTTAAGGTCTAGATAGGTTAGATTTAGTAGTATTTCGTGCTTGAGTCTTGTGTTTTTGAGTCTTTGTGCATGTGTTTTCGTATTTCCTTGAGAAGCCGAGAAAGAGAAAATACCGGGTATGCCTGAAAACCTGAAACGGATTCGGAAACTACGCATATTTGTGTCGTTTTGTAGGTGTTTTGAAGCTTGAAGACGAGTTTGGAGCAAGGCTAGGAGGAAGATCTCAAGTGGACAAGCTAAGGAGAAGAGCTAAGAGGAGCAAAATCAGGAGGAAAAGTGAAGAAACCAATCCCAGGATCAAGCCATGGAAGGGTCGAGCTCGAGCCAAGTGAAGAAGTTAGAAGAAGCTGAAAAAAAGAGCTCTCAGGATCGACCCTGAGGGGGGTCGAGATCGACCCCTAGGGGGGTCGATCCTAGGCACCGACTTCCCTTATTCCGGATTTACTTGTAGAGTTTCCTAGTTTGTATTTAAGGAAGGTTGTTTCTTTATGTTTCCTAGTTAGATTAGGACTCCTTTTCTTCTATAAAAGGAGGTTGAACCTTTAGTTTTATTCATGCTTTGGGGGATAATTCATCCTTTGGTGGGGATATAATCAATTAATCATCAAGACTTGGAGAGTTAGGAAGAAGACTTGGAGAGCAAGTTTGCGAATTTGTAAGATTGATCTTTTGTTTAATTTGAATTCTAGTTTGGTTTTGATCATGTCTTCTTCTTCTTCCTCCTCTTCTTGTTTTGCTATGTGTGAGTAGTTTTCTTAAGTTCTAGGGTTGGGCAAAAAACCCAACACAATCATGCATGTTTAAAACTTGAATTCATGACTTGAATGCTTGATGATCATATCTAACCTATCTTGTGCTTAATCCTTGATGAAAGTGGAGGCATGTCTTGTAATTGACTATAGCGAAAGTGAAAAGTTAGTTGCTTGATTATATCTAATAGGATTATTTGCGAAAGTTGATATTCCTAGGTTGAAGGATAGGTAGAAAGTTGTTTGATTTGCGAAAGTTGGTTGAATAACTTGAATTGTTTGCGAAAGTTAGCTTTTCTATGATTTAGATTGCATGATAGTTGTGAATTCTTGTCAAGAGCATGTATGGTTGTTGTTGTGGTAGCCCTAGCCCTAGGATTTGCCTTTTATATTGATTGAAATTCGTATATTTTGCCTTGATCCCGACTCCCTTCGTCGTGTTCGAGCCCTTGTTTGTGATTGAGTGTGTTTTGTGTGTTCGTGCGTTTCTGCTCTCAGGATCGACCCCCCCTAGGGTCGAGATCGACCCTCTTTGGGTCGAGCCTGAGTTGTTCTGCCCTTGTTTTCTTTGCTTTTCGTAGTTTATCGATTAAACTTAGCACTACTCTCGCTCCCGTGGACGATCCTGACTTCGCTATACTCAGCGGGGTCTTGACTACAAATTTATTTGTTCAAGAAACCCTTCAACAAATTGAAGAAAAGAAGTAAAGAAGTAAAGAAGCTCGAGCAAAAGCTCTCAGGATCGACCCCCTAATAGGTCGATCTCGGCCCCCAGTGAAGAAAGTGAGTCTCAGGTTCGACCCCCCTAGGGGTCGATCTCGACCCCCCTCAGGGTCGATCCTGAGAGCTCTTTTTTTCAGCTTCTTCTAACTTCTTCACTTGGCTCGAGCTCGACCCTTCCATGGCTCGATCCTGGGATTGGTTTCTTCACTTTTCCTCCTGATTTTGCTCCTCTTAGCTCTTCTCCTTAGCTTGTCCACTTGAGATCTTCCTCCTAGCCTTGCTCCAAACTCGTCTTCAAGCTTCAAAACACCTACAAAACGACACAAATATGCGTAGTTTCCGAATCTCAAGGAAATACGAAAACACATGCACAAAGACTCAAAAACACAAGACTCAAGCACGAAATACTACTAAATCTAACCTATCTAGACCTTAAAAATCTACCTAAAACGCGGACATCAGTTGTGCAACACTGGAAGCTAAGAAAATGCAGCTCATTTGTGGTTTGAGTGTGATTATTCAAAGAAAGTTTTGCATGTAATTTTGAATTGGGCCAAAATTGGGAGAAAAAGCACTAATTTGTCAGATTGGATGAACCAAACAACACTTATGAAAGGGAGGAAGTTTTTGAATTTTACAAATGAGCGAATGAAGGTTGATGTTTGTACTAGTACTAGCATTAATCTGGTTAGAAATTGTTTGATCGCTAGATGGGAGGTCAAATCGAGAGAAGGGAGAAGCTTCTTTCAAAAATTGGGGATATTTGTAAATGCAAGTAGCTAGTTTTTTACTAGCTCAATTTTGCTTCAACTCCTTTTGTCAATAATATTACCTTTTATTCAAAAAAAAACTTCTTTTGTAATTTCCCTAATCATATGGGTTTCACTCGTTTTTAACTCACCAAAGCCTTTTATTATGAGCTAGTTCCTTTGTTTCTTTAAACATTTCATCATCATCTTTTTTTCAATTCCATTTAATAAAAAACATTGTCGTTACCTCTATTTAATCCCTTTGCAAATTTTGTCGTAAAATCCTTAATTTTCCAGAATATTTTGTCCTTGGCGTTTTTAATGTCCATAAAATGTTTTCTTATTTTTGCATTACACTTCAATGAAGCATTTATTTTCATCAATTAATCTTGATCATTTCAACTATTTTGGTATTTTTTTCTCAACATCTCCTTTGAAATCAGTAAAATATTTTGTCATTACTATGAACTCGATGAAATATTGTTGTTATCCCATTTCAACTTCAAAATATTTAATGTTGTCTTGCTCCTTGAATAACTTGTCAAAGACTACTCTCGTCACCTAGTTCTTTTGTCTCCCTAAAACATATCGTCATCATCTCTTTTCAATTCCATAACAGTCATTTTATCGTAACCTCCATTTAACTCTCTGACACATTTTGTCGTGAAGTCCTTTAACACTCCTAAAATGTTTTATCCTTCATTTTCAGGCTAAAATGACAAGTAGAACTAAATAGAGGGGGTAAAGTGTTTCAACTCTATAATATTTAATGGTGTCTTGCTCCTTGAATACCTTGTCAAAGACTACTGTTGTCACCTAGTTCTTTTGTCTCCTTAAAACATATTGTCATCGTCTCTTTTCAATTCCATAACAGTCATTTTGTCGTAACCTCCATTTAACTCTCTGACACATTTTGTCGTGAAGTCCTTTAACACTCCTAAAATGTTTTATCCTTCATTTTCAGGGTAAAATGACAAGTAGAACTAAATAGAGGGGGTAAAGTGTTTCAGCTCTATAATATTTAATGTTGTCTTGCTCCTTGTATAACTTGTCAAAGACTATTGTCGTCACCTAGTTCTTTTGTCTCCTTCAAACATATCGTCATCGTCACTTTTTAATTCCATAATAGTCATTTTGTCGTAACCTCCATTTAATTCTCTGACACATTTTGTCGTGAAGTCCTTTAACACTCCTAAAATGTTGTATCCTTCATTTTCAGGCTAAAATGACAAGTAGAACTAAATAGAGTGGGTAAAGTGTTTCAACTAATATTTAATGTTGTCTTGCTCCTTGAATAACTTGTCAAAGACTACTGTCGTCACCTAGTTCTTTTGTCTCCTTAAAACATATCGTCATCGTCTCTTTTCAATTCCATAACAGTCATTTTGTCGTAACCTCCATTTAACTCTCTGACACATTTTGTCGTGAAGTCCTTTAACACTCCTAAACTGTTTTATCCTTCATTTTCAGGCTAAAATGACAAGTAGAACTAAATAGAGGGGGTAAAGTGTTTTTACATTAGCTCCTTTCAACTCTATAAAACATTAAGTATCATCTTAATCATCATTTCAACTCATTCGGGTACATAGATTTTGAACTCAATGAAATTTTACGTCGTTACCATGAACTCCATGACATATTTGATTGGACTAAAAGAGGTTTTTTCTTGAAATAAGGCTACTTTTGTCGAGTTGATGCATGACATTATTCTTGACAATGAATTCGTTTGGAGTAGATCGGCCAATCTTGTGTTGTTAAGAGGACATGATTTCTAGAGTGTAGTACATCTGCAAGGATCATGCAAGTGTAGTATGGAGAATTATGTGCTAAATGTTAGAGACAACTTGCTTGCCACCTTGAAAGTTGATGCCCAACATGTGCTACTTCTGAAAAGGAAGGCAAGATGGATGTTAGAGGGTTGTATGACAGTTTCAAATGCAGAGAAGTGGAAGTACCTTCAATTGCCATAGGTGGGTTTGGAGTAAACTTTCAACTCCAAGAGTCGCAGTCAGTAGTTGGATGGTAGTTAACAAGGGAGCTATGACAATGGACAGACTGAAGCCAATGAATTTGAAATAGAAAGATATTCTTGCAACTACTCTAGGGAGGTACCTAAGAAAGTTTTGTTATGGGGCTGGTATGAAGACATTCTAATAGCTTGGAAGATAGGCTTACTAGTACAAGTTGGTTCACATGCAAGAGGAGTTTGATGTTTTAACATGCAACTAGTATGTTATATATGATTGTTTTGTATTACATATGGAATGCTAGAAATAGGAAAGTATTCCAAGGTGACAATACTTTTGTGGAGGTTTTTTGTCAGTCATAGTATAAGGCTTGCTAGAAATTGCCTTGTGGTGAAGTGGAAAAGGAGGGATAGAGAAACAAGCTAGGAGCATTTAACATTAATCAGTGAAACATGACTCAAAATTTAAAAACTTACATAATTCTAAAACATTATCCTACCCATCGTCTTAATTCTTGACCTTTTCTTGGGTGGACTTCTCATGACCTTATCTTAAAATATTTTAACATAATACTCTATGACCTCATACATAAGAACAACCATGAACAACCTATATATTAAAAAGCATTGCATAGGTAACTTGAACCGATTGCATTAGCATCCTCCATCGATCACGACTACTCTTAGCCGGCTAGGTCAAGTCCCAACTAGTAGAAACCCGGTCCACTTGACCCGGATCCGGATGCTGAAGAACTTGGTCCGTTGCTCAAATCAGTGCACCTCTTCCAATAGCTCATAATATCCTCATCCACCATCAAGTTAGGTATCAGCAACTCCTCCTCTTCTCCCGCCGCCACTGACACAGTTTCTTGTGGTGGCGGAATAAGCCCTAAAGGGTGTTCATATGGTGGAGGAGTTTGTTGGAAAGGCATCTCCGAGGGGGGTGGTGGAGGAGGTGGAGGCAACTGATCTTGTGTCGGTGGCAAGAGGAAGCGGTTAGGGAGATCACAAAGCGGGTGTGAGGAATGAACCGGACCGGGTAAATGGGCGAGCTGAACCGGGTTCGGGTGCACATGCTCGCCTTTGTAGGTGACCATGTAAACTTCCGGGTCAAGTAGGACTTGCTCCACTTGCTTCTTGGCCTTGCATCCTCTGTAGGTGCTACATTTGTAGTAACTCCTACAATTAATGAAATGATGGATACTCAATTAATATTTTCATTTATTATTACGGTTCCGTCAATTATATTAGTGGGTTTCTTAATTGGTTTTGAAATAAATAAAGCATAACCGAATATAATAAAAAAACCAAAAATAATACCTTGGGAAATAAGTGCCTTTGATGGGCTTCTGGCCGTACTTACGCCATGCCCACCTGTCCACCGCCTTGATATTGGATCCAGGCACCATGTACACCGATTCCCTCTTCTCCGACCTCCTTCTCCATCAGATCAGTACATCAACACAAAAATTCAAAAATTCAAAAAAAAGATTAGGGTAAGCTTGTTTAATTCATTCAAAATTTCATAAAATCACCTCAAATATATTTTGACAATTTTTCCCCTCAAAATAGTCATAATTACTTTCACAAAGTTTTGACATTTTTTAGAGCATCACCCCTTCCTTTTCTTCAATATTCCCCAAATAATATCAATATGTTTTCCAATTCTTGTATAGCAACTAAGCTAGTTTTTTAGTGATTTTGAACGTACATTTTCTGGATTTTTTTGATGGAATCTTAATATTGAGGGTTTTTTGAAGAAAAATACAGTATTAAAGAAAAGGAAGGCATGCTTTTCTAGCGGAATTGGGGAAAATCAAATTTTTTTTTTTGGTTGAGGGCACTGCCCATGAGAGTCGAACCGGTGACCTCTGGGTACTATCCTGGGAGGCTTAACCGTTTTGACTAAATGCCGGAAGGCTTGGGGAAAATCAAATAAACACTACATAAATTAACTAGGGTGATTTTATGAAAACTACCACAATAATAACGCATGCAAATGATGAATTGAAGATAAAGAAATTCGCTAGAGGTAACTAAGGAATCGAAATTAATACTTCTTCTTTCGGATGGGAGTAGCACTAGCCGGTTGCGGGTTTCGTCCATGGCGATTCGCTTGTTGCATCTTCCTCAAGTTGTGCAAACAATAACACTCCCAAAGCAAAAGTCGTTGTTCAGCCTCCAAGCTCTTGATCTTCCTCAGGTTTGATGCCTCCTCCTCCTGCTGACGTGTCTGCTCTGCCAGATCAGCGGCTGCCGCCACCTCAACAACAGCTGGCTCCGGCAGTGGTGGAGCTTCCTGAGGGAGGATTTGATCGGCGACCAGGGCCGGACCTAGCAGTGTGTTAGGGTCCACTCCAGTCCACCCTAAAAAAAGTTAAAATTAAAAATTAGTGTAAATTTAATATAAAAATATTAGAAATTAAGTGTATTCAGTAAAATTTATAGTAAATTTAGCCCACTCAAAAAAAAATTTGACAAAAAAATAGTAGTTTAGCCCACCTAAATTTGTTTTTCTGGGTCCGCCCCTGTCGGCGACGGTGGTGACGGTGGTGGTGGTGATCAGTTGTTGGCTTGAAGGTGGTTGTTGTTGTTGGTGTTGTTGTTGGTCAGATGGGAAAAAGATGTCATACAATTTAGCAAACATTTTATCTTCTTTTTTCCTCTTGTATTCTTCTTCGTCATTGGTAGGGTGGTCGCCTCCTTGTGAATTTCCAACGTCCATTTTTAGGGTTTTGTTGGAATTTTTTGTGAGTTTTTTTTTTTTGTAGAAATTTCAGTGTTTTGGAAAATGGGTTTGGAGGAGGAAAAGAAATAGAGGTGGAGGGACTAAAATCACTATGTGGGTTATATTTATAGTGGGCAAACAAAGATTGGGTTTTTGGAATTTTTGAAATGGAAAAAAAAAATGAAATGTGAACAGAAAATGGATGATTTTGAGTGTTTTCTGTTGGTAGAAATGGGTATGGGGAGGAAAGGAAGATAAAAATTGTGGGTTTTGATGACATTTAATATGGTTTTTCACTTTCGGTAGTCAACTTTTTTTGTATGATTTTTGTCCTTTGGTTTTAGGGAAAAAGTTTGTTTATAGTGGCAAGAAATGGCCATGTGCATGTATATATAATTTCTTACATGATTTGTTTGTGATCTTTGACTTGGACAAGTGTCAACGAAGCTAGGGCTCTTCCTAGAATGACGTCATCTAGGGCTTTCTCTTCCATTGTAGAGACATGAACAATGAAGGGTTGAAGAAATTATAATTTGTTTGTTCACATAAGTATTAATTTGACAATACCATATACATGTATATACCTTGTAGAAAGTTACACCGCTCGATTGTGTTAGAATACGATGAAGTGTTTTGATGGTTCAAACCAGGTTGTAGATACATGATTCGATTCAGAGGTTCCTGACCAAAGTTGCATAGTAGCTTGAGCAAAACTCTAATTAAGGTAACACAGAGAAATTCATTTATGAGAGTTTCCATGATGTTTTTCAAAGACAGAATATGTGCAAATTCGTAAATTAAAAAAAAAATTGATACAAAAGAGAAAAGATAATTGAGCGAAAAAGTAGATAAAATCACCAGAGAAGATAGAAATTATTTAATTAGGATGATTTTGTAGTTTCTAAAGTGTATTTTAGGAAAGATTGTGCATGATTTATTCCTAGATCGTTTAAGTAGTAAATCAGACTACAAACTTCTTAGTCTTCTATATATTTTCGTGAGCGTACTGCTTAAGATTAAGAGAGTCGCGCTTAGAAAAAAAAAATCGAGTGTTTTAAGTTTTCTTGAGCGTGAGATTTGTTCAAGGGGTCGAGTGTTCGTGAGCTTTGTTAAGTGAGAATTAGTTACCAATGGATGAGCTATAACATAAGCAGAATTTGTTTATGTCGGATATAAGGTCAATCACCGACGTCATAGGTGTCGACGACTTCTAAAGTACTAACATCCATACATGTTGCTTACACTTTTACAAGAAAATATGTCACAAATCAAATATATTGCTAATGTCATAGCTCGTGACTCATAACTCATAACATGATTATATTATAGGGAAAAAATGTGATGTATCTTTTTTGGTGAAATATTGCTTATTATATTTAAAAAAAAAGTGATATATCCATTTCTCTTTAAATTGAATAACCTGATCATAAACTATAATCTCAGCTATATACCCGTTCATTTTTTTGTTATGAAGGTAAACTTAAGTCATTATCAAATACAAAACAGCAAATGAGCAAGTCTAAGGAATGGCAACAATAATTCGACCAAAAAAAAAAGGAATGGCAACAATAAGTTATACCAAAAAAAATGAAGTTGCTAGACATAAGGTCGATTCCATGTTAACTATGGAGCTATACTAAATCTATTATCTATATATCCAGTGGTGCATAGCATGATTTGCATAGGTTAATTGATTATTTCAGATTAGCATAGAGCAGAATGAACACACCTCTAATGCCTTGGTCGATCAAAAGTTGATGGACAATCGTATAATATTCTTCGACAAACTAGTTTGCTTTCTGACTACGACCCCCCTTTCCAATTGTTAGTAAATGAAGGGCCAACATCTTCCAACTTCCATGCTTTTATATAGTAGTAGACTAGTTGATCTAATCGATTCGTTTATACGAGAGAAATTGGGGAAATTGACCTTGTATCCGACCGAGCCCGATCTCTTGTGAGTTGTGACGACTAGCGGTGTCAAAACTAAATCCGATCTAACGTATCTAAAATTTTATGGACCGCCCGAAATCCGATCCAAAAATATACGGGTCAAAGCTCAACCTGACTCAACTCGCCTAAAGTTTTATAGGTCGAAATTCAACCGACCCAATCAATAATGAGTTGAAACCGAGAGCCGTTGAATCAACCCAAAACTTTGTTTTACAAAAGACAATGTCATTTTTAATTATTAGGATTTCAAATCACAAACCTATAATTCGTGAAAAATACATTCATAGGAATAGTATTTCCTACCTTCAACCAAACAAATCCTCACTTTTTTTTTTTGGTTGAAACAAATCCTCACTTTTATGCTCTTCAAAATCCAAATAATAAAATACATTTCTGCCCAAAAAAGTCACTTCGATTTCAAAGTGAAACATTAATTTTGATATTAGAGTTAATTTCAAGATCTCGTGCATTTATGGAGAATAAATAGACTATTAAAGACTAACTTTTTTTAAAGAAAGGTACATTCATTTCGCAAAGTAATTGTAATTGAGTATTATGTTAAATAATTATTAGGACTGAAAAAAGATAAATGGTACTCCAGTATCACAACTAGTATTAATCCTCGTGTCTTTAAGACACGATTTTGATTTAACTAAAAACTTATTTTAAATTTTATATAAAGTTATTCAACAAATTAGTTTGATATAAAAAAATGTATTATTTTATTTATTTTGCTTCTTATGGGATTTATTTTAATGATACATTATTTCTGTTATTAAATATTCTTTTAATCGAACCAAGATTTGTATTATTATAACTTTTGTATAAGAATTGAATACTTGTTTCTATCAATAAATATTTTTACTTTATAATTTGTACTTTTATTTTATAGTTATTATGGAAAAAAATCAAATCTAAATCATAAGCATATATAAAAAATTCTATATGTACAATCTACAAAAAAAAATTAACCAATAAAAAATAAGTCAATTAAATGTCAACCATTAAAATTGATTTAATAAAATGGTTATGTGATTTATTATATCTTTTAAATAGTACTATTAATTTAATTATATATTTAATTAGAGTTGACATATGTTGTTCTAAATTTCTAAAGTTTAGTTTCTAAATTTAGTATACAATAAGGTTAATTTAATTATATCTGTAAGAAAACTTTATAGATATAATTTCAATGATATATATTCTTTCATATTTTACATACATGTGAGGTCTGCAATCAAACTTTAGCCAATTAATTATTTTAATAAAAATGAGTGATGTGGCTCAACGTGAAGTTGACACTTTGTCGTGATAATTATTATTTTTAGTCTCTACTTTAATATATAGTTGTGTTTGTCATTTTAGCCTTATTTTCTGTTTCACAATGCTTGTTATTTAAGGATTTTTACCAGTTATTACACTTATGTCCTTGTATTTATTATTACTTTTTAAGTAATAAGGGCAGAGAAGTAGGTTCCGGTGAGAAGAGTCTTTGTGGTGAGGACAACCCCTTATGGAGGGGAGTAACATCATTTCTTATAGTTACCTTCTTACTATATAATGGATGTTCCATAGTATTTTAATATTTTATTTAAAAAAAACAAGGAAAAAAATATTTTTTATTATTTTCAAAAAAATTTGATTTACTTTCATTAAAAAAAGCGAATAATATAAAATTGAACTTCTAGTACACATAAATTGAACTTTTAACATATTAAAAATGAACTTTTAGTTTATAAAAGTTGAACTACCACATTTAAGGGTTATAATCTCTTTTTTGTGATAAAAAAAGATTTTTTTCTCTTTTTAAATTTAATTTAGTTTTAATTTTTTTAATTTTTTTAGTCTTGACTTATGTATTACAAATTCACAATCGTTTAAATACACTGTGTCATTCTTTCTCGATCATTTAAATATATGTTTATGTATGCATAAAAAAATAATAAATAAATATATCATTTAAATATATGTTATATAAATATTTGATGATATACGAGAATTATATTATGTTATATTAGAAAGATAAGCGTCATTTTGAGACAAAGTAAACATGATAATATTTATAATCATTAGTTAATTTATATACAAAGTAACAAATAATTAGATAATCATGTTCGTACAAGATAATGGTTAGATTTTTGTTCCTTGACCAGATCAAATCATGTTCGTACAAGAATATAATGGCTAGATTTTTGTTCCTTGACCAGGTCAAATTATCATTCTTTTGAATTTCATGGCGGCTAATAAAACCCCCATTCAGTTCAAGAACGTGTTATGGTTGATTTGACCTTTGATCATTCTAAATGTTTGACTCTTAGAGCTTCGTATATAAATACCCAAACGTTGGTTCAAGTGAGATTAAATTCCATACGACAACACTTAACCATCCCCATTTCAAAAACCCACCTTCATTTTGTGATAACCCTATAGCAGCATATATAGTTTAAGCTCCAAGCGGCCAATTTCTTGAACTCTTCAAGTCCAAATGGATACGTACAACTCTTCCTATGAACACGATCAAACTGAAGGATCGAGATTCGACGTGCTGAGAGAACTAATGGAAGAGCTCGATGAGGGAAGCCAAAAGCTGATCAAGAAGCTAGTGAAGAAGCTTGAGAAAAAGGCAGAGGAAGAAGATAATATCAACATGGTCGAAGAGTACGTGCTGAAGTGGGTCGATGAGATTGCGAGCTTTCTTCGACGTCGGTCAACGACACCGGAGGAGGATTCTGTCGATTGGACTTCGAGGGAGGCGTCGGAGACGGAGTTGGCTACCAAGCTTGAGCGGTTCAAGGTGAAGACGTTAGATGTTTTAGCTGATGTCAAAGACCAAGGGAGCAAACAGAATTAAGATCCAATGAAATACTCCCTCTGTCCCTAAATATAAGTCCCATTTTCCGTTTTGGACGTCCCAAAATATAAGTCCCATTTGCAAACTTTCCATTTTTGGAAAAATAAATTTACGACATTACCCTCATCAAACATTCAAATTACACCTTTTCTATCTCTCTCTCCTCTACTTTTACTATATTACCCTCATCACATCATTCAAATTACACCTTTTTTATCCCTCTTTCCTCTCCTTTTACCATTTTATCCTCACCCAATCATTCAAATTACACCTTTTTTATCTATCTCTCCTCTCCTTTTACTATTTTATCCTCACTCAATCATTTAAATTACCCACTTTTCAACTTTTTTTTAAAACTTGTGCCCAAACCTAAATGGGTCTTATATTTAGGGACGGAGGGAGTAGTATTCTTTTGGTTTTTTGTTTTTGTTGCTGTAGTTTTGATTCGTGCAACAGAATAGTGGTGTTTAATTTTGATTCATCCTTCATGAGAAAAAAATATTCTTTATTTTGCCCATATCCAATATTATGCACTCTCCCCCGTCACAAAATCCATGTCTTTAGCCTCATACACACTTCGGAATAAAAAACGTTTACTCACGTCTAAAGGAGTTTGTCGGAAACCTCAAGGGGTTGGTCTAGTGGAGCATGATAGGGCATCGGTCTGACAGGTCGCAGGTTTGATCCCCCTTAGTCTCCTTGAGGTGAGGCATATGTAAATCCCCTTGTAAGAGCCCTTGAGTCTTCCCTGACCTTGGACTGGGGCACCATCCCCTCACCCTAAATTTTCTTGACCAAAAAAAAAGGAGTTTGTCGGAGTATAGAATATTGTGGTAATGAATGTTGGGCAATTGGTTATATTTTATATTGATTAGTATGCCTAGAAAATTGTTGGGCAATATGGAATTGTCTAACTAACAAACAATTTATAACCTGTTTCCCATAAGATAGTACATATCTTGATAGCTATAGGAGAATAGATATCTCATTTTCACCTTAACTTGATAGCATTTGTTCATGCAACTTCCACTACTTAACAACAACCCTTTGATATAATTACAAACTTAATAATCTAAGAATCTTTGCCTCTCTCCAACTTAGCAACCCTGGGTCACACCTATCTCTCCAGCTTAGCACGACGAATTTCTATAGTACCAGTTTGCAGCCTACTACCATAGCAGAACATGCAATGAAACTAGAAAAGTTTACCTTTTCAACTTTTGGTAGTGTAGTTTGGTAGCAAGATTCAAGCAGTCTGAGTAAATCAGCTTTGTATTTTGGCCTCGGTGTTGTTCAAACTGAGGTGGTTAAGCTCTGATTCAGATGCAGTCCTCTCAGCTTCCGTCCACCAATCTTCGTCGTCACTCAACGTGTAATTCTCCTGTTTACAGAACCAGAGACAGGATCAGAACAAATTTCGACATCATATAAGGGCAAAGACCTATGAATTAGCTCAAGTTTTCGCGATAGTGGGTAGATTTAAAAGAGAAAATGAGATTAAAATGCTACCCCATTAAGAAAATGTGGCTAGCTATAAGAGATTGCGAAGCTAAACCCGTTAGGACGAAAAAAAACTTAAGAGAATGAGAGCTATACCACTTCTAACAAATTTGTAGTATTCTCGACAGTATCAGCAATTTTCACAGCTTCAAGCCACCAGCTTTCACTGCAGGGGCTCTCTGTTACGGTTTCTACTGAGCTATCATTTGTTGCGGTGTTTTGGTTCGATTCTGATGGCCCTGAACTGAAAGTTTCTGGGATGATGTCCAATGGAACTGGGCGTGAAGGGGATCGATAGCCTGATTTAAAATCAGTTTAGTTATTGAGAGGACTTTATGTGTTTCATCTGAAACAGCATTTTCTACAAAGCTTTCGGCAGAGAGCATAGGATGTGTAATTGAAGAACAATGACAAACGAACCTCTGCAATCAGGATCATAACATTTCTGATAATAAAGGGCCCACTGCAGATCAACAACATACATTACTGTATCAACAAAACAAACTGGAGCAAGTTAGTCCATTCTTTATGTTACAGAAAAAAATGTATTTTTTCATGAGAGAAGAAATCCAGCTTATGCCACCCCATCTCCTATCCACACGTTCTTTCTAACTTTCTAAGTTCTAAAAAACTAATGGGTAATATCAGATGAGAAATGGTGTAAGAAACTAATTTTGATTTTGGTAGAGTGGTATTATGTGCATCGAATATAGAAATATGCAAGCAATTGAATGGTGGACATACCATGATTGCTCTTATGCTCCCGACCAATTCTTTCACAGAATCTGTTCCTCAGCATACTATACACCATCAAGTTATATTCAGAGAACCAGTACCAACAGCGGATTTTTCCTACAAAGAAAGGTGGGTCATATAGTGAATACCAAATCAAACTGGTAAATGAAAACATTATGAAAGATATAAAGGATACAAATTAATCTGAATTGGCAGAGATTAGTACCAAATACAAAATAGCCAGGCAAGAATGTTCAAAGAAGTTGTATTGTTAACTTCTTTTAACTGAGCCAATTACCCCCGAATTCTCTCACGATGAAACTCTAGTTACATTTTGTTGGTTCAGGTTAATATATCATTCTCCCAGCCAATTCCTCACCTGGCCATTTGCACAACATTGATCTATAGTGTACTTGTCATACTTCCCATTAGACAACAATGTATGAAATTAACTCATGGACATAAATAAGAATTAGGATGCTTTATAGTTAGTACTAAGGATGAAGCCAGTCAAAAAGGACCAAGGGTAAACCAAGTTCTGCCAAAAAGAATGGCTTATGGAAAGGCCAGGGTGTAAGTCAGGTGGCAAAGGGGAATATTCTAATAATAGCAAAGTCACTACTTAAAATGGAATATATCTAAAAGAAGAAGAAATATACATTCACCCAAATTGAAAGTGCAGTAAAAAAAAGTTAATGATCAACAATCATAGGAAATGACTTCATTAATCTTATCAAGCAAATCAAGAGTCGGTGATCTGGATACTCACCAGAAACAGTTCCAATAGTTGCAACTGATACAATGAATGCATCAAGGGCAGGAAATGGTGACTGCCCCATGAAGTATGTCTGTGAGGCATCACTCGGACAAGCATCAAATCGGTATTGTTGAATGCTACTGGGCTGCTTCATATTGTCGTGATTTACCTGATCCAGCATAGTTTAAATACATAAAGTTATCTACTTTAGCTTAGATACTGTTTGAAAAGTATGAAATGATCAACCAATGTTCATCATCTTTTAGTTTACTAAACTTTTGTTTTTTTGGAAAGCCCTGTCATGTATATTTAATTAAAAACTGTGTTCGCAATCTTTTATACTTCTAGATAGCATTTTTTTCATATCATTTTGCACATATTTTTCATTATTTTGTTCAGAGAAAATTACCCAAACTCTTGAGCAAAGACCAACAGGTATTAAACTATGCTGGGAAACAAATGTTTCCTCTCATTTATATTTGTCAAAATCTTATTGCAAATTTGTAAGATGTTCCAAATTCTACTAGTTGGGACAGTAGTTCAGCAGCAAATGGACCTAAGCTTAAAGCTACCTCTGTATCATAATGCAGGGTCTTCACACAGTCTATATCCGTTTTGCAGATCAGAAGCTTTTCACAGTCATTGTCCATATTGCAGATCAATGAAGCGAAGAATACATCTTCTTCACACTGAGGTACATTTTAACAATCAAATGTCAGATGGTGAAAAAAGACGTTGATCCAGAATTGTTCTAGCACATATGTAAATATGCAATGGTCCAATGTAAGCAATCTCTATCATCCTATAATGATTACAGTTATGTGGGAAATTAGATAAGACACTGTACAAAGCCTAAAAGATATGCAAGTGAAATATTTTCAAGATCTTTCACTGTTTAATTTTCCACACACCTAATAGCATGATCAGTAAGTATAACCAACATTATTAGGCGACTGAATGTGAGATTCATTTTATACTTCATACAAAGACGTCAACATAAAAGCAAAAGCATCCATGATCAGACTAGATAGAAACAATAACGCAAGAATTTTGGATATGTTGGATAGAAATCCCAGTTATATGATGAACACCCGAAAAAAATCATAATAAAAATTTTCAAAAAATATAAGGGCGTATATGGTAAATCTTGGTCTTAATTTCAGAAAAGAAGGCAGAATCATTACCATTTCCTTACATTTGAACCGTCCAGTAGGCAAAAGCACAGAGGTCTTCCCAGCTTTTGATGATAGAGCTAATCGGAAGCAACGGTTTCTAGTATATACAGCAGTATCAACAAAAAGCTGGGAAGACAGTCCAGAAGCGCTTGAACCTTTGGAGATAAAAAGTTGTTCAAATTTGACATCTTTCTCCTTTAAATTACCAATTCGCGAGCATATCTGACAAGACATTCTATATTGCAACACTTAAACCCTCAAAGAAAGCCATAACGAATAAGGAAAAAGAACAATGAATACGCATACACCAAATGATTGGAAACGTGGAACTGAACTCCATTAACTTGGTATTACAGAGAAACCTTAACAAAAAGAACAGCCAAGAACTACATATCTGATTCTGTTGGAGCCTACCTCATTGACAAATACACCAGCATGTGAATTGTCTTTGAAAGCAGCCTTTGGGATGCGTATCAGCAAATGACGAGAAAATTTTACTGCCAATGCAAAATCAAGCATTACAATTGAGTTAAAAATAAATATTTTATGGATGAAATCACTTTGACTGATCATAGCGTCCTCCACAAAAGACAAATTGATCCTCAAAATCAAGCAAAAGATGATAAAAGATCAATATTCCATATCAATGGAATGGCACAATAATGTAACTCAACATAATGGAAATGAAACAACAAGTCCAGAAAACAAGGACCCATAACGAGCAATAACATAGCTGAAGCAGCTCAATTGGCACACATCAATCCTGCAATGTTGTTTGCATTTCATACTGTTATTAGAGGAGTCCAGCTCTACGACCCAGTCCAATTCTCCTTGTATGCAGTACTTTTCATTCAAGGCTTCAAAAACAACTGATATCAACAGGTCAACCATTTGGTCTCCATTTTTATCAGCATTTTCTGTCTTTTCAAACTCCAAATCAAAGTAGAGGTGGCAAGGGGAACCCTGCAATTAAAATATTGTCAGATGATAAAAGAACCTCCTTCCTATAAGATAACTGATCACTTACACATGACATGTTAAGAAACAATTTCAGCAAACACTTGAAGAAACTGTAATTCCCTTAACCACTATACAAGTCTAGTTATAGTTCAGATTACAATGAGAAGGGCATCAAATATAGGACAGGAAGTGTTATAGTAAATTACTCTAGAAAACAAAATTCTTTGTTGTCAATAAGGGTGAAAGGCATAGGATTAAGGGCAAAAATATCCAAAATTTAGTTCATTTTTTGAGGTCCTAAATGCAGAAGCATGTATAAATTAAAACACTCAAATAAAGCAAGTTTCATAAGCTCCAATTCTTTATTTCCAACAAATAGCTATTAAGCTACAAAAACATTTTATACACAGCAAAACATCAAAAGAGCAGAATTGCTATGTTCTCCAAATTTATCAAATATATGACAAACTGTACATCAAAAGATAGATCCTTGAGCATTTTAATGTACTAATGCAACTCAAAATTAGAAATCAGAAGCACAACTATCTAGCTGGAACCTGGAAGTAAGCCAGTCCTTGTTGCTACAACTATGACATGCTTTAATATCCAAGATGCTATTGTCCTTTGTATATGAAAGTATGCAGTTATTCTCATTGCCATTCTAATATCTAATCCTTTCCATTAAAAAAAATGCATATAATCCATTGTAGAATATGCCTACAGCTCATGCTGAGTGAAGCTCATTAATGTTGGACAACAAGAAGCTCATTAATTTTACCTCCTGAATCACCTCATAGTGATGTCTGAATTTGCTGTCCATGTTTTTGTACCTGAAATTTCACAGATTGATAAACGTTTTCTTATTGAAACGGGTATAAATTTATGAGAAGAACCAAAATTGACTGAGTGCTATGCACAAGAAGAAAGACCGTTTATCCAACATAAATAAAAGAACATAATCAGATATGATTGTAAAAAGGTAACCTCTGCCAGAAGACATTATAGCTAGAAACAAGAAATCTCCTCTGTCCATTAAAATGATCTTGGTAACTGAAAACATGAACATTCTGATGTTCTCTAGAAAATTTCATTGCTTCATCCTGCTTTGGAAAAGTTGCCCATACTTCTTTCCTGAGGAACCAACAGTTGGTCCAATAGATCGTCAAACACCAGAAAAAAGGCAATGTTCATAGCATGAAAAGTCTTGTTTATAGCACAAAATACCTCAAGTTTGATCTATGCTTTTCAGCAAGATCAATGCGTATTTCACGCAGTAAGCGCAACAAACTGGATGGCCTTTTTGGAGGAACACCATGTGGTGAGCCATAAAATACGACTGGAGAGATCTGCTTTTTAGAATCATGTTTCTCTTCCCTAACTGTCACTGGACCAACCTGATAAAAAATAGTTGTACATAACTCAGGTGTGGCAGTATTGAAGAAAATATTGCAAAGAGTGTTACAAAGATTAAAATGTAGGAAACAGTAGACGAATAACATGATCCATGTTAATCTTCCTTTTAAACTTTTAGCTCTATGAATATCTCACAGGTACAAGTTTTACATGACTGTGTTAAGTTGATATGTCTTTTAATACAACTCAGATACAGTGGCATGAAAAAATAATAGATTATTGATTAGCTTCAAGCTCCACAAACTTGCAGACATAAATATCTAAAGTGACCATAGAGTGTAAATAAGAAAGGTGTGAGATAATAATGAAAGACAAGATAACCATTCCATAGATTCTTCTGTGCTTTCATCATTCATCAATGTCACATCATCGGTCAAAACACTGAATGAGAACCAAATTTTACATAAATTTTATATGCTGACGATATTAATAAAAGGAAAAGCAAATTGGAGGGAAGTATGCTAGACCGTTTACAAACATTTTTCTCAAGCAACTACATGCAAGCCCAGCCATAGTGATATTTTTTACCAACATAAATTGCATACAGAATACCTTCTGCAATCTGGGATTTGAATCTGATGCATTTTGTTCACACTGTCCCCCAGAGAGCGGCGACTGAAGACCTTTCAGTGAACAGCCTTCAGGCCTTAAACTTTTCCTCTTCAATCTGCTGCCTCTTGTTTTCCTCTCTCTAAACGCAGACTCTGAACCAACAGATGGATGATTATGACACGAAAAGAAATAGAGAAAATGTACAGTAATAAGTTCCAACTATATACAGCTCAAATCCCTGAAATCCTTTACTCAGCACAATTTTCAAGCACAAGTGAATGACAATATGCAAGAACAACTATTATAACCTGTTTACCAACGAAGATTTTTCAAGACAGCATTTGATAGCCTATAATAGATAGCTCTTCATCTCAAACTGATAATAGCCCCAAAATTCACAAACATTGAGAAGAAACCCCTAGTTTTACTCGATCTGCACACTTCAATTCAACTATTCCACTTCAACACACCAGGTTTAAATTCAGTTTCGCTCCAGAATCGAGACTGAAGAATGTGCATTCAAACAATCGGTTGTATGACTAGAAAAGGCACAATTGATTACGGAAAAATTCAAAATCGAATTTATGAAGTGCGAAAGGGAGGGAGAGAGAAAGAGTACCAGGAGGAGAGACGCCGCATTTGAAGCACTCAAACAAGCGATCGACGTCATCCATGGCGGTTTTAGAGTTTCGTCATCGCAAATTTTGCGAACACATTCGCTTCATCTTTTGCTTTCTTCAACGCTAAAACTTTCCCTCCTTTCGAACATCACTACAAACATAGGGGAAAACGTATTATCTGCCAATGAAATTAGCAAATTGGTATGACTGACAAATTAGTGGAACAGTAGTTTGACTACTTTCTATTCATTTTCTTTGGTAGGAGAAAACTAGTTATAAGCCCAAAATTAATTCAAATAACCCAAACTTTTGATGGGTGTTAAATGAATAACCCAAAATATTGATAATAAGTAAAAATAACCCAAACTTGTAAGATGTATTAAAAAATTATCGTTGAGATAAATTTTCCGGGCATTATCGATGAGTTGGCACTGGATAAATGACATGGTGCTCTTCGGAGCAAATTTTAGCTCCGAATATCAATTCATCAACGGCGGAAACGACCTCTCTTACCACACCTCTTCGACTCGTTCTATGCCGCTATAGAGAAGTCGGGCGGTGGTGATGTTTGGGCTCGTGGTCTCCTAGAGTGGTTGGTCGTCTCAAGGGAGGGACGCGGCCACGTACTACAAGAACTTGATTCAACATGTGGCTGGTGGGACTCCTAAGAAGCAGGGGCATCCCTTGGAGACGTATTTGTTTGAGATGTACGATGAGAGTCAAAAATGGGGCGACAAGGTGGAGAGACATTTTGGTGCCAAGTCATTGATAATGGTTGAAGAGCGTCATGTCAATATTATTTCAAGTGTCATGTCATTTATCCGGTATCAAGTCATCGATAATGGCCGGAAAATTTACCTCAAAGATATTTTTAACACATCTTACAAGTTTTGGTTATTTTGCTTACTATCAATATTTTGGGTTATTCATTTAACACTCATCAAAAGTTTGGGTTATTTGAATTTATTTTCCCTAAGCCCAAAGGGCACTTGGTCTAGCGGTAAGACCTCAATGGGGAGAACCCGAGGTCCCCGGTTCGATCCTCACTGGCGACGAAGCCACAAATTTGAATTTTCAGAGCCTAGGCTACTACTCGAGCTACCTTAAATCTCACCCGTTCAAAAAATAAAATAAAATAAAACTAGTTATAACTTTTCACCAAAGGTACGATTTGATTTTATTAAAAGATTACTTAAACTTTATATAAAGTTATTCAAAAGAATAGGATATAAATTTTGTATTATTTTATATAATTTGCTTCTTTTGGGATCTACTATACAACAACAACAACAACATTTACCCAGGTAGTCCCGCAGACGCGGGATCTGGGGGGTCAAGATGGGGGCAAACCAGACCTGGATGGAATGCGCCCAATACAACCCAAGAGAGACACACTAGACCAATCCAAAAGAAACTAAAACTAAGTACAAAGGAAACTAAACTAAACTAGACTACAAGAAACTAAAACTAAAGGTACAACTAAACGAAAAAAGCTCCCTGCTCTTCCCCCGCGCTCCAGAAAGCCCGCTAGCCATCCAACACCTTGATCCTCTCTCTCCAACTCTCTCTGCTCTGAGCCAGCTCCACAGAAATCCCTAACAAACCGATATCCTGCTTGATGTTGTCCATCCAGCGTTTCTTCGGACGACCCCTGCCTCGCCTGTAAGCCCCTAACTCCAGACGCTCACACCTCCTGACTATAGCGTCCGGACTCCGCCTCTGAACATGCCCAAACCATCGGAGTCTCGTTTCCCGAATCTTGTCTCCTATACTAGCCACCCCCAACTTGCTTCTGATCTCCTCATTCCTAATCTTGTCCAACCTCGTGTGCCCAGACATCCATCTGAGCATCCTCATCTCTGCGACTGCGAGCTTTTGCTCCTGGGCCTTCGTCGTCGGCCAACATTCAGCCCCGTAGAGGATCGCTGGCCTTATCACAGATCTGTAGAATTTTCCCTTAAGCTTAAGCGGAACCTTTTTGTCGCATAAAACTCCTGAAGCTGCCCTCCACTTCTGCCAACCTTTCTGAATCCGAGACCTCACATCCTCATCAATACTCCCGTCGCTTTGCAAAACTGAACCCAGATACCTGAAGTTATCACTCTTCGCTATGACCTCGTCCCCCAGCCACACCTCAGTCAAGGAGTCGACCTCTTGCCCGAAACTGAACTCTACATACTCCGTCTTGGACCTACTCAACCTGAAACCCTTAGATTCCAACCTCTCCCTCCACACTTCCAGACTGGTACTAACTTCTGCTCTAGAGTCCTCCACTAAGACAATATCATTTGCGAACAACATACACCTCGGAATCTCCCCCTGGATGTCCCTTGTCAGCACGTCTAGCACCACCGTGAAAAGAAACGGGCTCAGAGCTGATCCCTGATGGAGACCCATACCCACTTCGAAATACTCCGTATCTCCTCCTTGCGTACACACACTCGTCCTCGACCCCTCATACATATCTCGAATGACTCTGATATAAGTGTCTGAAACCTCTTTGACTTCAAGGCATCCCCAAATCAACTCTCTAGGAACCCTGTCGTACGCCTTTTCTATGTCTATGAACACCATATGCAGATTCTTCTTCCTAGATTTATAATATTATCATTTTATAAATCTAGGAAGAAGAATCATTTATTTATAATATTATCATTTATAATATTATCATTTTGGGATCTACTATAATGATACATTATTTATGTTATGATATATTATTTTAATCGAACAAAGATTTATAATATTATCATTTTATCATATAAGGACTGAATACTTGTATTTATCAATAAGTTTTTTTATTTATAATTAATATTTTTATTTTATAGTTATTTTGAAAAAAATCAAATCAAAATCATATGTATATATGTATATATGTATATTTTATTTATATGGAGAATCTACAATAAAAATTTTAACCAATAAAAAATAAGTTAATTAACTGTCAACAAATCAAATTGTTCTGATAAAACGGTTATGTCATTATGTGGTTGGATTTGTTGGAAACTAAGATTTTTTATTAAAATAATATAATTGTGGCTAATAAAAGGCATTGAATTGAAATTAAGATTTTGATCAAGGTACGATTTTATTAAAAAAATTAAGATTGAATGGAAATTAAAATTAACAGATAAGAAGAATTCTAGAAAATTATGTATAAAATTTGAAGTATAATTATTTTAGAAAAAAAATAAAATGAGAAATTATTAGAGATGAAGATTTCTAGAAAAATTATGTATAAAAGTTAAAGTTTATTTTTTTCATTTGGAAAAAAACTAAAATAGAAATCAATAGATAAGAAAATTTCTAATGTGGGTCACCAATGAAATTTCAACCAATTAAATTGTTTTTATAAAGATGGGTGATCGATCCAATGAGGAGTTGACACATGTCGTGCTAAATATTATTTTTAACCCCCGCTTTAGTATATAGTTATGATGATGATAATATTGGTTTATATAACAGATATATAGTAACTTAAATATATAGTAAAAAGTTAATATGATAATAATTGACGTAACAATCGTATATACACATGTATTTTAAATTAGAGTAGTCAAAATTTAACTCAGTTCGATAAACACATTGAATCAACTGAAAATTTTATATTTGAAATCCGATTTATGAATTAGTAGGTCAACGGAAAAACTAAACTTAATTGACCTGTACTCGATTGGATTGAAACACGAAACCAACTGACTTGACTTGAGTTGTTATATACTTATATTTGCAAAATAGATAATTTTTTTAATATCATAATCTAGTTTTATTATAGTGTAATATAATAAACTACTATTATATTATTATATGATACGATTTACTTTTAATATTATTTTGAAAACATATTCATTGATATAATAGTGTTGTTACGGATCATATTTTATTAAGAATTGGTATTAGATAACATAAAAAATTATATGTGATTAGAAGAAGTGATAATTATTTATGAATAGAAAAGTTATATAAAAAATTCTTACATAAAAATAGGGTAGACAGGGTAAAAATAAATTAGCGATAAAATTGTCCTTAACTATTTCAATTTAGAAATATATATTAAAAATACCTGAACCCGTATTTAAACTTAAATGACTAAAGTATTAATTATTATAGATTTGTTGTTGGATAATTGAGATATTAATTAATAATTATATAAAGTATTGTTACGAAACATATTTTATTAAGAAGATTTGATATTATATTAGATAAATAAATTGTATTAATTAGATAAGATGATAAATTGTTTATGGATAGAAAATTTATAAGAAATATCCATAAATAAACATAAGCTGGATGGGATATAAAAAATTAATACCAAAACTGTCGTTAATTGATTGAGGCTTAGAATTATATATTGATAATAGCATTAAATTAAAATAATTATATACTAAAGGTTTTAGAATATAATTAAGTAGAAACTAATCAAATTGGAACTTTTTAATATTCACATGTTGGATTAATACTAAGTTATAATTTTGGGAGAAATTAAAACATTGTCTTATTTCAGGAAGTCAAAACGTTTTGTAATTTATCATCCAAAATTTTCATCTTCTATCAAAAATTGTTTTCAAATAACTTTGATGTACTAGTGTAATCATCGTACTTCGTACTTATATGGGATTTGAATAAAATTTCAATTTAATATTTTTTAAATTATAAATAGTATATTGATCTCATATACACATAAAATTTATGTATAATTAAAAGTGCTATAAAATACATAAGTACAATTGTTTGAAAATTATGATCATACTCATTAATATAGTCGTTCTTTAATATAAAAATTACGAACATGGAAAGAATTAGAATGATAAAATATATACAATTAAATCTTTGATTAAGAGGTAAAGACTAAAGACTAATCAACATAATTTCAAAAATGATTTTTTTTGACTATTTGATAAGAATTAAAGATATAACATATATGCAATCAAATGTGTAATTAATAAACAAAGGACTAATTAACATATTAATTAAGAAATAAAAAAATGACTTTGTGATAAGGATATCTATTGAACATATTACCATATATAATTTTCAAAATCTTTCTTTCTTAATTAGTATCTTAATCAATATCTTATAGAAAAGATTTGTACAATTACAATAAATAAAATACTTATAAAAAATCTATGTATTTACTTTCTGGTAGGAAAAAATCTCATTTACCTAAATATATAGGATTTGGCTTAATAAATGGATTGGATGTGAATTAATAAAATTTTATTTTGACAATATCATGGATAGATAGATATAATGTGGCTAAATAAAAAATTAAAATATATGTGGCGTGGAGCAACAATAGACCGACACGTATCAAAATCCTAGATGACGAAATGCGAGGACAACACGTAAAAAAATACTATGTGGCGCAATGTGGTGAATCTAAACCCTATATATACATAGATTTTTTCTATGAATGTAGTAGATTATGCTTGGGATGTTATTTCTGAGATTCCACTACAAGTTGATTTATTTTTTGTCGTAGTAGTGATATGGGTTGTGTTGAGGCTTTAACGATAAATTTGGACTCCAAGTAGGAATTTTTGGGCCTTACACTGAGGAGAGTGAGCATATCAACGCTGGTGGCATTCTTAGGAATTCTGTTGGTGAATTTATTAAGGGTTATGCTGTCAAGATGCCTGATACCTCTCCTCTTTGAAGGTGGAGCTCATTGCATTTGGTCTGTGGCAAGGGCTCAAGATCGCTAATCAGTTAGGGATTAGAAGATTGGATGTGGAGTTGGATGCACTGGGTGTAGTGAAGGTTGTTCTAGCGAACACAGGCCAACCAACATTTGGGATATCATTCCCAACTACAGGAACCTCGTTCATGAAGAGGATTAGGAAGTAAAAGTCTCCCACATTTCAAGAACCGTTAATCAAGCTGTTGATTTGTTATCTAGGCTTAGTAATGAGTGTATTGGAGATTTTATCCTGTTTAATATCCTGCCATTGGATCTGGATTCATTCATGGAGATTGATATGTGGATGGCTCTAGTATGTAAGGCTCTTTTTGGTTAAATAAAATGAGAAGGTTTTCACATATTGGTGTGTAATCAGACCGCTTATCTATAATCCAAAATTTTCGATCATTCTTGTCAAGCAACTCATACATTTCCATGCTCCTTGATTACGTAAAGATGGTTATCAACTTTATTCGATACTTTTTGTTAAGCCTTACACGTCAAACCGACGAATGATGATATTGTAATGGTTTAAGTGTCTCCTATGACCCTTTTTTTTATTTCCCCTGGTTTTAGTCATCTTCGTAGAGCTGAAAATACCTTAACACATCATGCCTCTAGAGTAGCCTCTTTTGATGAAGGTGATACTGTAACGGTGAAAATCTTTCATGAAGGATTGTTTACCTCGTGATACGGAATTTAATCAAGGACATAATTTTACCCGATGCTAACTTTAAGTATATTTGGTTAAATATAAAGAAAAATAACTAAAATTCCATTAATAATTTAAAATAAATGTACCAGTATTTTTTATAAATAACATTTAAAACAAAATTATATGACCTATGATTTTATTTTCTTATATATACAGATAACCGACACGTAGAAGTTCAGCCTTTTTCACGTGTGCTAGGAAAGAGCCCATCAGACTTCTTAAATCCTATGAGCCCTAGAAGTCCAGGAGCCCAAACCCGGATCCATAACGGGTTGAGATTTTATATAACAGTCGCTCAATTAGGGTTTACGTCTCCTGCACTTCAATTTTCTT
Organism: Polygonum maritimum; assembly: GCA_963924305.1. Lineage (NCBI taxonomy): Eukaryota > Viridiplantae > Streptophyta > Magnoliopsida > Caryophyllales > Polygonaceae > Polygonum > Polygonum maritimum. The sequence goes on along the minus strand of OZ002729.1, from coordinate 45,230,181 downwards.
CTCTTCGCAAACCTTTTGTGCCTCTTTGTAGAGTCTACACGAGCTCAGCTTCCCCATCTCGCAGCAACAATGGTGATTCTCTCTCCCCTTCTTTACGTATTTGTCTTTCTCGCTCATGAAACTAATCATGTATCGCTGAATTTCATTTTGGCAGATCATTTCGGAGAAGAACAGGAGGGAGATCTGCAAATACCTCTTCCAAGGTCGCTCTCTCTTTTCCTTTTTTTTTTTAATTGTGATCTTGAACTGTTAGGTCTTCGTCTTTCGGTTACGATTAACGGATTCTGAAAACATAATCCTGAAAAGATGTGAACTTTCGAAGCTATTGCTACAATTAGTGGTGTTTCTGAATGAATGCTGGCTATATAGACTATAAATTTGGATGGCTTATTAACATTTTTCCTTAAGTAGTAGAATTATGAAATAACAGACAGTGAGTAGCTGCATTGGATGCAATAATCATGAGGATTGGTCTTATTTTGCTGATTTTCTTGTTCCAAAAAAAATTGATCGTAATTTGTCACCTTTAATTGGACTTGGCATAGCCTGATCTGATTAGCATCTGAGTGCCATGGTTCTGAACATAGACCGAGTTGGAAGCTGGCCTTTTTTGATCTATATTGTTGCTTACTTCTGTTGGTTGTTTGATTTGCAGAGGGTGTATGCTATGCCAAGAAGGACTTCAACCTCGCTAAGCACCCAGATATCGATGTCCCTAACCTTCAGGTGATTAAGCTTATGCAAAGCTTCAAGTCGAAGGAGTATGTCACTGAGACATTTGCTTGGATGCACTTCTACTGGTTTCTTACCAATGATGGTATCGAGTTCTTGAGGACTTACCTTAATCTCCCATCTGAGATTGTCCCCGCCACCTTGAAGAAGAAGCCTGTTGCCCGTCCCATGGGTGGCCCAGGCGGTGACCGTCCTCGGTAATTTCCTAACACAACTTTGTAGATGAAGTGATTAAAATATGTTGAGTGGAAAGTGTTTTATTGATTATGTGTTTTGGTTGCTCCCTTGTGCAGCGGTCCACCTCGTTTTGACGGTGACCGTCCTAGATTTGGTGATCGGGATGGATACCGTGGAGGACCACGTGGACCTCCTGGGGAGTTCGGTGGTGAGAAGGGCGGTGCTCCAGCAGATTACCAGCCTTCATTTAGCGTAAGTCCTCAGTGCTTCTCCATTTTTTTTAGTTTACTAGAATTATCTGAGAGTTGGTAAGCTGTACAAATGGATGACACTTGGTAGTCCCTCATTTTTTAGTCATTCAAGCCTTATAATGCATGAGTAGGCTGAGTAGCAATGCATTTCATGTTTAGCTAATATGTGGTCTAATTTGAATGTATGGTTTGTTTTCACTTGCAGTTTTTTCCTGCGATATTGTATTATCATGTTTATTGCTATCTCTGCTTTTACCTTTCTGAAATTAGTTTCAGTGAATCTCTCATCATCTCAATTGTCTTAGACTCTAAAACTGAGAATTTCTAGTAAGTTTCAGATATGTTTGTTACAAATTATTACTAGTGATGCACCCATTAGTTAGTTGAAGTAGGAACCATGATTCTATTATATGTCTCTTCTATGATTTGTAAATGTGCCTCAATGTTTATAATGGTTAGTTTAGTTGCTTTTTAGGGAATTCAGTTCTACTAGAGGGTTATCTAATCTTATCTTGTTGAAAATCCAGGGTGCTGGCAGAAGGCCTGCGTTTGGCCGTGGAGCTGGTGGCTTTGGTGGAGGACCTGCTGCTGGTGGTTCCGGTTTCGCTTAAGAGAGTAATTTGTTGGCGAAATGATACCTTCATAGGTTTCCTGAATTTTGGAAGTTATTAGCTCAGACTGGTTTTCGTTTCCTTTCCAAATTTTCATCCAAATGAATGTTGTGTTTCTGATTTTTGAGTGTAATCAACATCTTTGTCACACTCTGGTGTGAAATGGTAGTGAGGAGGCTCTTCTTTATCTTCGGTATTCCTTGCTTTGCTTGATGTTTGAGTGTGAAACGTTAAATATTCTGATGAGCAAATAGATTTCTGGATGCAATGCAATACTTTAGCATCACCATTTGAGTTCATAGCATTAAAAATGGTGTATATTGATTTTGCTACAGCTCTACACTTCTACATTGTGTATTGACTATTGTATATGGGATTGAGAGTTAAATAGTGATGTGAGGCTGCTGCTTCAGTAAACTTTGATAGGCTTGAGACGCCTGAAACCAGATCAACTGCTGAATCAACTGTATGCAGCCGGGGAATGGGAACGACCAGCTCTTTCCTGACAGTAGTAGTAGCACTAGTACTCATCTATTAGTGTCATTTAGTCTGGAATTCGTGTGCGATTTCTTTGGAAGTTGAGAGAGAAACTTAAATCTTGCTCAGTTGATTGACATTACACGCCGGCCTGGATTGCACATTATAATGCCAAATTCTGCATTATAATCCACATTTACTAGTTACTACCATAGTAGTATAGTACCATCAGAATTCCCAACTTTCAACATCTTTAGGTACTTGCTCAATACTAGAATGGAAAGATCAAACTTCTCCTGGGGAAGGAAGCATATGCTATTTTTATGTTTGATTTTGACATAAATTCCTACATTTTATAGTCCTTGTAATCTTGAATGTCTCGTTTAGTAGTCATCTGTGCTCTTTTTGACTTCGTGTATATTGGCACCTCGTCGTTCCCCCAACGTTCAATTTCTTTCTTTTTTATTATTATTTTAAGTTCAATTTCTTTTCCTAACACAGTAACACCTCAACACAATTGCAATCCCCAATTTCCCCAGACACCAAAGAACACAAGGTGAAGTAAGTTGAATTGCAATCTGCTGCACCAAAAGATTCTAACAAGACACAGATTAGAAACCTAATAGTTCATATTCATTTCAAGCAAGGGACAGACAAACTCAAAAGAGTACAATAAGATGCTCAATTAACTACAGACACTTAAAAGACTCTCTTTAGACAAATTCCCACCCTTCATGCAGTTTCAAGACAAAACCAAAAAAAAAAAACGAGACCCAGATAGAACCCGCTTTGCACTTATTTCAGATTAGTCCCTTAATCAACCTCCTCCATCTTGCTCTCTTCAGCTCCTTCCTCCTCCAAAGGCGGCATGTCAGCATCCTCCTCAGCCTCACCCTCCTCAATGCTCAGCCCCAACTTCAACATCCTATGAATCCTCGCAGCAAATGTGTTCGGGTCGTCGAGGCTAAACCCAGAAGTCAGAAGAGCAGTCTCGAAAAGCAGCAGCACAAGATCCTTGACAGACTTGTCGTTCTTGTCGGCCTCCGCCCTCTTCCTCAGCTCCTCCATGATTCCATTATCAGGGTTGATCTCCATCGTCTTCTTGCTCGACATGTACGAGCCCATGCTCGAGTCCCTCAAGGCCTGGGCCTTCATGATCCTCTCCATGTTAGCAGTCCATCCGTACTCGCCGGTCACAAGGCAGCAAGGCGAGTCCACAATCCTGTCAGAAACTACCACCTTCTCAACTTTGTCTCCCAGAATCTCCTTGATTGTCTTGCAGAGGTTCTCAAAGGACTTCTTCTTCTCCTCTTTCTTTTTCTTCTCTTCCTCGGTCTCATCGTCAAGCTTCAAGCCTTCCTTAGTGGCTGAGACGAGTTTCTTACCATCGTATTCCTTGAGCTGGCCAACTGCATACTCGTCAATAGCATCAACCATGTAAAGCACTTCATAGCCCTTCTTCTTCAGCCTCTCCAGGAATGGAGAGTTCTCGACCGCCTTCCTGCTTTCACCGGTGATGTAGAAGATATCCTTCTGGCCCTCCTTCATCCTTGTGACATAGTCCTTGAGGCTCGTCATCTCATCACCACTCTTTGTCGAGTGGTAGCGGAGCAGGTCAGCCAGCTTGGGTCTGTTCTGGCTATCCTCATGAATGCCCAGCTTGATGTTCTTGGAGAAGGCATCATAGAATTTGTTGTAGTCCTCCTTGTTCTCTGCAATCTCATTGAACATCTCAATGCACTTCTTGACCAGGTTCTTCCTGATAACCTTCAGAATCTTGTTCTGCTGCAGCATCTCACGGGAGATGTTCAATGGCAAGTCGTCAGAATCAACGACCCCCTTCACAAAGCTAAGGTACTCTGGCATGAGCTCCTCACAGTTGTCCATGATAAACACCCTCCTCACGTACAGCTTGATGTTGTTCTGCTTCTTGCGGGTGTCAAAGAGATCGAACGGAGCCCTCTTTGGCACAAATAGGATGGCCTTGAACTCAAGCTGACCCTCCACTGAGAAGTGCTTAACAGCAAGGTGGTCTTCCCAGTCATTGGTCAAGCTCTTGTAGAAAGAAGCATACTCCTCCTTTGTTATCTCCTCTGGCTTCCTCAACCATATGGGTTTCTGCTTGTTGATGAGCTGCCACTCGTGAGAGACTTCCTTAATCTTCTTCTTCTTTTTACCCTCTTTCTCCTTGTCTTCATCAACTTCCTCAATCTGACCTTCCTCTTCCTTCTTGGGCTCATCGTCTTCATCGTCACTGATCTCTTTCTCAGTTGTCTTCTCAGTCCAGAGATAGATAGGATAGCTGATAAACTCTGAATGCTTCTTTACAAGGTCCTTAATCCTCCTCTCCTCCAAATACTCCAACTGCAGAGAACATCAACGCTATGAGCAGCTAATTCACTACTGAAAAATGACAAAACATATATCATATCAGTTCAGTGTCATACCTGATCCTCTTTGAGGAAGAGGGTAATCTTGGTACCCCTTCCAAGTTGCTCTCCAGTGGTATCTCTAGTCACAGTGAATGAACCACCAGCTTGGGATTCCCAGATGTATTGCTCATCGTCATTGTGCTTGGTGGTGACAATAACTTTCTCAGCAACCAAGTATGCAGAGTAAAAACCAACACCAAATTGCCCAATCATGCTAACATCTGCTCCAGCCTGCAATGCCTCCATAAACTCCTTGGTTCCAGATCGGGCAATGGTACCCAGATTGTTCACCAGGTCTATTTAACATCAAAATGCATAGAGTCAAGGTTACAGATATCTATCTACCATCATAAACCTCACTGACAGAATTCAATTCAGAATGGAACAAGACTCCAATAATGGAACCAATTTACACCATAAGATTAGACAAGCCAACATGAATCTGAACTCAAAACCATGAAACAAGAATATTGCAGAATTGTATAAGACGTTATAAGTACAAAGTACTTGTGCAAGAACTAAATCAGTAATATCATTATAACGCCCAGCCAACTATCGGCAAAGATAGTAGCAGAATATACACAGACAGCCACAATTTATAAGCAAACATAAGTAAACGCAACAAAATATCTTAACACCACAAAGTGAGGTGCTCACTGATCTTATTTGAGTATAGTCCGACTTGGTAATCATCAATTATTCGCATCTCTTTGAGTTAAAATTAGAACATTGATCCAGCTTCAGGAAGAACACATGATATCCGAATAATTACTGAACAAATGATAGTCGATCAATTTAGCATATTGCTCAACTTCATCACTATAAGGCATCTCATTGGAGCTTAGAACTTTTATTCAGCGTCAGATCAAAACATAAGATCCCTAGATGACTATCAAACCGCTAATTGATCAAGTTCTCCATGTTCGCATTCCCAAGAAATCTTTCACAACGCAGAGGAATTTATCAATCAATGCCACGTAACAGAGCAAGACATCACAAAAATTCTCCACCACATCAAGAAAAACACAAGATTAAAAGAGCGAGTAACAATCTCCTTACCTGCTTTGGTCATTCCAACACCGCTGTCAATGATCGTCAAGGTCTTGTTAACCTTATCAGGAACAAGACGGATGAACAGCTCGGGCTGCGCATCGAGTTTGCTCTTGTCCGTCAAACCTTCAAACCTAATCTTGTCCAATGCCTACACAAAATCGCAAAATCATGAACATCGCAACATTGCAAAATCAAAGAAGAAAACCGCAAGATGAGTTGGAAAACAAACAAACTTACATCGGAAGAGTTGCTGATGAGCTCACGGAGGAAGATCTCCTTGTTACTGTAGAACGTGTTGATGATAAGGCTGAGAAGCTGGTTGATCTCAGCCTGGAAAGCGAAGGTCTCCGCCTCTGCCATCTGAACATCCGCCATTGATGTGTGAACTCCGAAAGATTCGAAAGAAAACGATTAAGTGAGCGAGAGAGAGATTGCTTTTACGAGAGAGCGAACGCGATGAGATTGCGATGAAACTTTGTAATCGATCGTGATCTTGAGAGCTGAGATTTATGCGATATATATACCCGAAGTGAGGAGACCGAGAGGCTTCTTGAGTTCTTGTGATTCTGGAGCCTTCTACTCCGTTCCAGAGCGCCAATCTGCTTATTTTTTACGGAGCAATTTTCTTTTTTTGATTTTGTTTTTAATATGGAGTCTTTTTTTTTTTTTTCCGATTTGTTATGGATCGAGAATGTTCGACACAACCGTTAAGTCTGGAATCTTCCGCCTTCTAGCTCTAACCATAGCAGACCGAGCATAATTGCCGTGGCAAATACAAGGCTTGTTTCACTTTTATTAAAAACTAGTTTAACCCCAGTACCATGTACGGGTAATGCGATTATAAACTCAATTTAATTAGATATGTAACGCCAATGATCACATTAAAAATATAAGATCATATATATGTATCTTCGTATTATGATTAGTGTTTTTTTACCAAATAGTAAATCAACTCATAATATAAATAAGTTGGATTTGTTCAAAAATTACTTTACGATAAATATCATGTTTTATTAAATAATAATGTATATCTGAAGATTACAACTAATTCTTAGTAAGGGATAATTCATAATTTTCGGCAATTTTTACGGGATAAGATTATATGAGATTCTAACTACCTAATTTATATAGAGGAGGGCCTAGCGGATTATTTTTATCAAATCATATATATTTATTTTTCTATTGTGATTAGTGTTTTTTTATACGCAAGGGTCCGGTTAATTATTTTATTAAAGATATGACACGTGGCGCAATTTTCTGTGAAGACTTTGTCTCCGCTTTATACTATAGACAGTATAGACTAGTTTTAGACCCGTACCCTGTACGGTTTTTTTACCGTTTATGTATTATTGTGTATACGAACGTATGTTAATCAATTTTTTTGGTTGAATATGTTATTCAATCATTTATATATTAGAAGATTTACATTTGGAATTGTTTTTATACGAAAACCCTTCTCAATCTTGATATAATTTTTTATATTCATAAGAGTTGAACTTTTGTGTTTTTCAGGCTCCCTCTATGACGAATTAGAAAAATCTTAGAAACAATATTATGTTTTATCTATGCTTTGGTGTTTTTCAAGCACCCTCTACTGACTTTACGTTTTACAGGCTGTTAATTATTTATATCTTAGGGATGATCTTGATTTCTACGATTACCCTAATATATAATATAAAATAAAAACATAACTAATAGAAAATAGTCACATATACAAAAAAAATCTAATAGCAACTAACTTTCTATTCACGTATATCATATTCATGTATACGATATCATGTACGTAGTTTAATAATTTTTGAAATATAACTTTCTTGTACCTTTTATAAGGGTGTTAATATAACTTTGGAGTAAATGATATAAATAGACTTTTATTTTTTATTATGGTAAGTGATCTCGTATCATTGGAGCATCATATATTTTCATAAAGCCAATATTAAAAAGAAGGGTAGAATCTTATCAAAAAGGGAAAAATAAAATAAAAAGAAGGTAAAATACCTTTTCAAAAAGGTGTCAATTTCAGAGATGTTTTGATCGAAAAAATCTTAGAACCATATAGTCCATTTGCAATTGTCGGATCTGTAAAAAACGTTATATGAAATAATTTATAAATATACAAATATTTTTTAAAAAAAGGTATATAATTCTTTTATCATGTTGAAAGGTTTACCATTACCTCTAAAAATTTTTACCCTAAAGAATTGGAATACCACAATAAGGCGTACATCCTTATATGTCTCGATGTAGGTTAACATATCATCACCATATTTGTCCCATAAGGTACAACTAACAACATTTTTCCTTTTCAAATGAATAGAATAAAATTAGCACATGATGAATTTAGAAGAAAGAAAAAACTTGAAAACTTCTAAGTTTATAAGAGACAAACTTGTCATCCTCAAGTTTAATCTCAAGCTTTTTAGCTTCTTGATTTTTTTTAAAACCTTTAACATCACTAAATTTAATAACCTCACCAACAACACCTATAAAACGATCATAAAAACAAAAATTGATATCATATGTGTCAAAATATGTTAAAAATAGTATAAACATTTAGCTTGAAAAAATGTATGAAAACACTTACCAACACAGGTATTTTCCTTTAGCTTTTCTATGGCTTCAAAATCAACAAATGTTAGACCTAGTGTGGAGTTTGAAGCATCTTTACAAAGCTAAACATCAGTAAAGTAACCGAAAGTTATCTTATAGGGATGTTGAGTCATCCTATATAGCTCAGTATTTTCATCTACTCCAAAGTTTGAGATTTTATAAGTAGAATACTCTTTTAAAATCTCCACAAATTTATTAGTAAAAAAAGATGGAACGATAGCTTCAATCTTGTTTTCCTGCATAAATAAGAAAGACCAAAACATAGTTTAATTATAATTATATAATAAAAACAAAAAAAAATTAAAATAAAGAAATATGACATTACCTTTTCATCCATAAGAACCATATGTAAATCTTCTTTTTCCTTATAGTTTTTCTTCTTCCAAGGAGATAAAATACGTACTTTGATGATCAAATTCAGTTTCAATTTCGTAATTTCACTAACGAAGTTTACCATTGGAATACTTGTGATATTTACAAAAAAAAAAAATTCATAGATAAAAAAAATATAATAAATTGATTTCATACATAATACGTAAACTGATATTTTCTTACAAGATTATTTTGTGTATGTAATAATACGTATTCAAAGAAAAATAACGTATAAGACAAATTTAGAATTTAGCCTAATTTTGTACAGGGGATTTCAATGTACAGGGGATTTCAACGTATAAGACAAAAATAATGTAGCCTAATGAAAGGGAAAAAAAAAAACAAATCCAATGTACAGGGTATTTGATGAATAACGTGGGATTTCGTATATTTCATACAAAGAATGGATACGTACCAAATTGATAAGAACTATACAGAAAATTCGATTTCATATAAACCCGTACATGGTATATCAAAATTATTGTCCCTGATAACGTTAATAACGTATGTTAATAATGTTATTAATTTTGCTACGGTCTTATTAATTTAGCATTATTTTTTATCAAAATAATGCTACGGGTTTAAAATCGAATAACGTTATCACATATTATGTTATTGTAACGTAAATTAATAATTAACTCATACACATTATTGTTGTATCATAACGTTATTAACGTTATATGAAAAATTTATTGGTTAGTAGTTTGAATTCATGGTATATTGGTATATCACTAAATTATTAAACAAACCCGTGCGTCAAGATAAACCCGTAGCATTATTTTGATATAAACCCGTTTTTTTTGGTTGAATCGTATTATTCAATAACGTGAGTCTATAATTATATTTATGATAGAATAATGTTGTTGTTAATTGTACTAATTTTTTATCCATAACGTGAGATATATCAATATTGTTGTTAATTGTATTAATTTTTTTGATATTATTCTGATAGATATCAAAAAAATACTTTGATAGATTATGGATATAGATATTATTCTGATATGCCAATATATAACAAATAGATAGATACATATAAGAATAGATAATTGATTTATAATGAATTTAACATGTGGTGGGGCCAGAATTAACGTGGGGGCTCGAAATTCTCCGGCTTTAATATATAGTATAGATAATTTTTTCCTTCAAAAAAATTATTTTACTTTTTTTTAATATTTACATATATTTGTACTCTCATTTATATCAATATAAAATTTTTACTCCGAAACATCACTTTCCCACCAAAAGATTCTTTTAACCTATAGGTGAAACAAGGCAGTCCGATCCATCAAAAATGCCTCTAATATTTTATCTGTTTAATACTCCCTCCGTTTCATAATAAGTGTCGTTTTAGCACTTAAAATTTGTTTCATAATATGTGTCGTTTTAGGTTTTCAAAGTGATTTAATAGGGGTGAATGATGATAATTTTTATTGGAATGTGTATTTGTTGACTAAAGTTGTTCATGCATTGACCAAAAAAATGTAATGAGTGGTAAGATTAAGAAAAAGTTGTAAGTTTTAAAGTGAATGATTGCTTTTCTTAAAAACTGTGTTGAGAGCTAAAACGACACTTATTGTGAAACGGAGGGAGTAGAAAATTAGAAGAAGATTATTGAAACTTTACTTAAAAAATTGTACTTAAGAAGACATTAGAAGAGAGATATTGAGTAAGCATCTTATAGATTGTATTCTTATTCTTTGTTTATGTAAATTTACAATGAATGATGCATCTATTTAAAGGTCAAAGTTCGACAAAAGCAATCACAAAAAGTCAGATTAGAAAGTGAACAATTCACACTTTACTACATAGAGTAATTACCCTAAACACATATGTTTCTTATGCATCTTCTAGATGGATGATAAATATATTCATAACACATCTTCTAGTTTTATGTAGACATTGGTTTTTGATATCTATATTCCAAAGTACAAACACACTTTTTCACAAAAACAATGGGTCCGTTCATTTGCCATCGTATTATGAGTGATAATAGATGATTTTGGGTTTATTTTTGAAAAGTCATTATGACGTATTCTAGAAATGTGTAGAGGGTAAGAGGGAAAATGTAGAGAATGCCGAACACAACTTTTTAGAAAAAAAACATTATAATATATTATTTTGTATAATCTTCTGGCAACAAACGCAACCATTATGTGAAAAAATAGGTTATTGTTTGAATGATGTATAACAAATTGGTAAATCTAATGTCTATGGAAACATATGATTAAGACTAGGTTCTATAAAATATTATCAAAGATGGGTTATTTAGTACATTAACATGATATTCAATATATTAAAATAAGTGGATATTATTATCGCATATATCTTTTTGATATAGGGTGTGTTCTCTCCCATTATTTTTCAAAATAGCTTAAAATCGGCTTATTGTCAAAAAGAGTTTATGAGATCATGTGTATAAAAGAAGAAAAGTGAAGAGAGGGAATGAAAAGACCCGAATGCAACTTTTTTATTTTAATAGATTATAACCCATTATAAATGATAATGTACATGCATGCACCGAACGAACCCATAATGACAAACTCATAGAATGAGAAATCGACAAAATAACTCAATATTCGAGCATGAAAAATCAATAACAAAACAAATTGATGAGGAAGAAAACATATAGTATAACAATAGAGAAAACACCAACCAACCAAAATAGAGTAATGAAAGTAACCCCACATCGTCTCCCCCTAGCGGCGGTACCACATAGTGTCCAGTGGGATTTTATAATTTTTTTTAAAACAATTATTACTATAGGAATATATTATTCCCTCCGTATTAAAATAACTGTTCAAATAGTATTTGTATATATAATAAAAAGAATTATTTTTCATATATTACCTATATTATTATAGAGTTAATTATTAGTGTAAAGAAACATAAAAATACGTGTATGATTATCATATACTTAATTATTAGGGGTATAAATGGAAATTGATGAAAAAACTGTAAAATTGACAAGTATTGTGAAACAAGAAAATATAGACAACTATTTCGAAATAGATGAAGTATTGAAAAAAAAACACATATAAACAAACACCATTATACACTATAATTGAAATGAAGTTAGGCCTTTAAAAAGGACGGTGAAACATATGTTTAATGGAAAATATTAAATATTAGCTAATTTTTAAAAAAGATATGGATTTTTGTGTATAATAATGGAAGAAAATGTATATAAAACAACCCTTAATTAATTTTCACTCAGGGTCTCTAATTTCGCTCACGTCACCTATGTTTAGAGGTGTCAACTTTAAACTTTAAACTTCTCAATTGAATCATAATATTTCCTCAAATTCACTTTGATTTTAATAAAAACTTAATTATGTTTCATATACTTTACTCGGATTAGGACTAATTTTATACTTATAGATTAAGCATTTCGGGCCTATTCCAAGTTCAAATGATCAATGATCAAAGATCAAATTTTTAACGATTATACTTAAATTAAGTTATTTAGCCCTGTAACACCCCGAGAACTTATAAGGGATTCAGATGCTCCTCATGCCAACAAGATCTCTTCCTGTTTATGGTTCGAGTGGTTAAAAGAACTATGAAGTTAAGCGTGCTTGGGCGGGAGTTGTATCAGGATGGGTGACCTCCTGGGAAGTTCTCGGGTTGGCATGGGATAGCGCTTCTAGGGCCTAGAGCCTTACAAATAGTATCAAAGCCGACTCTAGGTTACGAGTTGGCTTGGCCAGAGGGCGGTCACTCGACCCAGGGGCGGTCCTTGGGCCTTGACGAGGTCGTCAAGTGCTTAAGTGGGGGAGATTGTAACACCCCGAGAATTTATAAGGGATTCAGATGCTCCCCATGCCAACAAGAGCTCTTCCTTTTTATGGTTCGAGTGGTCAAAAGAACTATGAAGTTACGCGTGCTAAGGCGGTAGTAGTACCAGGATGAGTGACCTCCTGGAAAGTTCTCGGGTTAACATGGGATAGCGCTTCTAGGGCCTAGAGCATTACAAGCCCCCTCTGGACTAAAATCCTGGTTCCGCCACCGCCTCCACCCACACTAATAAAAATGTGCTTTAAGTTCTCTTAGACATAGGTTTGTGAAGATTTATAAATTATAAAACCTCTTCAAATAGGTTTTCGATAAAACAAAGTTTTTAGGATGCGGATATTTTAGTAGGTTTTCGAGGAGTTTTAAACTACAAACTAATAACCTTACAACACCAAACATCATATTAGATTTTAGAAGGTCTTAAATAAGAAAATCTCAACCTATCCAAAGCTCCCGCCTTCTCAAAACATCGTTTTTTTACCTTAGGCTCCGTTCGACAGGAATTAGCTGAAGATGAAGTTGGACATGAAATTTTGATCATAAATGAAACTGAATTACTACATGAATTGGTAAAAGATTATAACGAGTATTTCTTATAGCAAATAGCTTGATGTTTTCTACAAGTGTACCAAACTGAATGTTTTTATTGAAAACCTAGCGAAACATTGTTCGAATTAAATTAGACTACTATTTCATTGGTTGAAAGTAGACTTACTACTAGTTGATCATTTGGTACATGAAGGCATGAGTGAATTTCTCACTACTAAATGAAATTTACATTTCCTAATTCTTGTGCATTTGGGTATATCATTTGTCAATATCGATGCGAGAAATTTAGAGAAAACATCATCAAATGTCAACAATAATGAATAATGTCCGGAATCAAAATCTCATTGATTAACACCATTCAAAACTTAGTTAATAAATGATCAACGTCGGTCAATGACCAAGTCACCTTGGGTTGACCGAGTCACTTCACAAAGGAGTAGAGCATGGAGAGAGTGAATGTTAGTATATTTCAACTAGACATGCAAATAAGAGTATTTTGATTGTTACATATAATAAGGTTTGTATTTTTTGCACTATGCACTATGCACGGGCAAACGCAAATGAAAAAAACCGTGAAACATGTGAAATTAGAAGATCAAAGTTATTAACCATTAACGTCCTTAGAAGATCAAAGTTATTAACCATTAACGTCCTTAAAGGAATCCGATCTTGTCCATAAAAAAATTAAACTACGAACTACAAACTCACTTTTACTCAAACGCTCTTTTGAAGTGGTTAAATCAATTTGTGTGCCTCACTGCCTCGTAACTACAATTCAATCATGGACTCTCTTCAATATGATGATATTATTCATCATTTAACTTCTCGTTTGTTTCAACATGTCTTCATCCATAAGGATGATCCTCCATAGGGCTTGCTATACTTTCACTCAAAAAGTTTTTAGAATTATATTTTTTTAATCTTGAAATTAGCAAAATGTAACTTATTTTGAGATGAAAAAATATAGATTTTGATAAAAAGTACTCCATCCGTTTTAAAATAGTTGTCAATATGACAATTTGTTCTTGTTTCACAATACTTGTCTATTTTATATTTTTTACACATCTCTTTTCATTTTATACTCTTAATAATTATCTCTATCATAATCATTCTTGTTAGTATGTGGAAAGTGTGAAAATGAACAACTATTTTAAAACGAAGGGAGTATTTTTTAACAACAACTATAGCAATTGCTTGTTTCACTTCCTTTGCGAACAATTTTTCACTCGAAAAAAATTATGTTACCTTTTTCAATCATACATATCATATCTCTATTTTCACATTTTCCGATACAAATTTTTTACCCCAAAACATATTTTTTCAACCAAAAGATTCTTTCTACCCACCAAAAGAACAAGCAACAAGGCCTTAACCTAATTTTTACCTAATGAAAGAAAGTCTTTATATTACCAAAAACTTGTTCATTTTGATTTCCATCTCACTGTGTTAAAAACTTTACCCATACGTTAATAAATCCTCACGCAAAAATACTACGGAGTATTAAATAAATAAGGAGTAATATAAAAAGAAAGAAATTTCTTTATTGGGTAAATCGGTAAGCGACACCTACCTAATCCACGAGTAATAAATCTGTCATTAGTGGTAAGAATCCGAGTAATTTACACTCGGCCTGTTTGGCAATTCAAGACGAACAACCAACCGGAGTCTCCAAGAAGTCAAAATCCCAAAACCACTCCGTCGTCTCCGAGAAGTTTCAAATCCTCCGCCATCAAGAATGCCGCGATCCAGCCAATGAAGGCCGGCGAAAGATCCCGAATGAAGCTCAAGAAGAAGAAGCCCCGGAGCGTTCCCGCCTTTCACCGCTCTCCCATGGCCACTCGATCCTCTCTCCCTGTCTCCCTCTCCGGCCGAGTCTCCTTAGTTTTCTCCCTCGTTCTCATCGCATCTGTCATCGCCGTCGTCTTCAACCTTTCGTCGAACAATCGGCTCCGGACTTCGAACATCGCCAATCGATCGGCTCAGATTTACACTATCGATGTGGTCAACGAGTTTCCTCACGATCCTAAGGCCTTCACGCAAGTATGTGGAATGTTTGTTTGTTCTTCTGATTTTGTCGATGCTTGAATAATGAGATATGTTGAATTAGACGTATAGGCGGTGGCTATTTAATCAGTTGCTTCGGTCTTGTCATAGTGATCTGGAATTATGTCTGATTGAAGCTTCTATGTGCATTTTAATGGCCTAGGATCTCAAATTCATAAAATATTGGTTTGAGATCTGTGTAGTAGTTTTTCTGTCTGCTTGTTAAAGGTACTTGGAATTGGTCGTATCAATGTGTTAATCCAGTATCGACCAGTAATGTAACTACTTGGCTGTGAACATGCCTTTGTGAATTGTGACGAACTCATCTCTTTTTATGCTTGCTTTTCAGGGTCTTCTATATGGGGGAAATGACACTTTGTTTGAATCTACTGGTCTCAATGGGAAGGTAGATTTGGTTTTCTGTCATAATTGATTATGTATATGTGAAATGACTTAATCCACCAGTTTTACTCATCCACTGGTTGAGACGAGTACTGTAATCACATATTGACTTTCTTTTTCCCTTCTTTCGTTGCAGTCATCTGTGCGTAAAGTAGCACTGCAAACTGGAAAGGTACCAATATATGTCAAGAATGTTTGCTGCATATAATTATCACTTGTCACATACTTAATTGTCTCTGTTTCCGTTTTGTGATGTGTGCAATGAACTCCTGCTATTTCCGTTTGCGATGTAACTAGTAACTACTGCAATTAAGTCTAGAGAATTGTTATAAGTAACACTCCACTTCCGGCCCTGAATTTAGGGGTACAATATAGTAGTGAACTTAGTTGTTTTATGGTGGAACTGGGAAATGAGCATAGTAAAACAGTTGTACGTTTCACAACTTACAATGTCATATAACTTACAGCTGTATATTCAAACAGCCTTTAGGTGTTATTGCCAACGATGTCATGTAACTTGATGGTGATGCCACTTTCTGACAATATTAACTAACATGAGTTACTAATATAAAAATCTATCTCGTCAATTTAGTCCTCATAATTCAAATCCACTTGATACTGAACAACACAAAATTTGTTATAAGCGTCTTTTGATGGCACTGTCCTCTGCAGCACATAAGTATTGCAATTATTTGGTTTATGTAGAGCTTGTGTTATTGTAATACCACCTATAAATTCTTATTGTGTGAGTAGTTTTTCTAGCTTTAAAAATTAATATTCTGTGGATTCCAGGTTGAGGCTCTGCAGAGAATGGATAACTCTTTTTTCGGTGAAGGATTAACTCTTCTTGGTGAAAGGTAGGTATTTAATATCCGTGGTAGTGGAAGTTGTTGTACCGTACAGTGAGTTGGAAGTGACATGAACAATAGCACAAGTGCTCTCTTATCATTGTTAGCAAGATCATTGAACTTTATAGCTATGAATTAGCGGATTTGATCAGCTGAAGTTAACGTATCGGTAAAGTTTTTAACACGATGATGGTTTCTTCTGTAGGTTATATCAACTTGCTTGGTTGACGAATGATGGTTTCATTTATGACAGGAATAATTTAAGCAAAGTCTGTGATCCACCTTTTTCTTCCTTGATATTATTCTCTGTTGGGTGTTTACTTTGCTAATGTTTTTTAAATCTATTTCTTAAGCTGGTGAAGATCTACGAATTCAATTTCCAACTTCTTTAGTTTGAACCGACATGATCATGTTCATATAGTTGAAGCATGACTTATTGATTTTTCCATTGCATGTGTAATACTTTGCATCAAAAATAGAAGATCGAACTTTTCAGGATTGGAGTTAATCTATCAACAATAATCCTCCTATACTTTAATTAACTCAAGATATTCAGAGGTTCTCTTACCACATACCTGCATTAGCCCGGTATTAGTTAATTGATTGACCTCTTCTCCTTGAAAACTCCCTGGAATGGCATTTTCCATCTTTCTTCTTGTATCTTCACAAGAAGCATCCAAGTGATTGCCACTTTCTAGAGATTTTCCTGAGTTAGTAACAAGTCGAAAATAGCAGACTGTTTAAAAATACAACCTCTTTTGGTCACTTTTGCATGTGCTAAGAAGTTTGTACTTGTGAGGAAGTTGCCAATGCTGTATTTGTAACTACATTTTAAGCACGTTTTCCATTGATCACAACAAATCTAGTCCCTTAATGCTATCTAAAAATAAAAGAAAATACAGCAGGGTCATCCATGCCATCTGTTTCCTTTTTATTGCCTTGATGCTTTCTTATAACAAATTTGCTACATGTTTTTGATTCTTTTTGGCAGATCACAAAATTTACTCATCAGATGAAAGATGGATGGGGACTTGCTACTGATGGAAAAATTCTTTTTGGATCTGATGGAAGTTCCATGTTGTACCATATTGATCCTCAAACCATGGAAGGTTCCCCATTTAAAACCGTCATGGTTCATTTTCGCTTTTTAAGTGTTTTTCATTTTTCCAGTACAATTGAGACTTCTGATTCGAAACACTCCCTTCTTTCTTTCATGTTGGATACAATAAGCTTCTAAAATTCCAAATATAAACTTGTTAGTTTCTACCTTAACTTGAGTTAATTTTCTTTTGATTTATGCAGTGATAGAGAAACGTACCATCAAATATGAAGGTCATGAAGTGCACAACCTGAATGAATTAGAGTTTGTAAATGGTGAAGTATGGGCAAACGTTTGGATGGTAATTCACATGCATATCTCTTTTTATTCTTTTATCTGGGAATGCATGCAATTTACATACTAATATCTTTTCTTCACCCGTTCCATGTTTCAAAAATCCATTACAATGCGAATTTTCTTTGTCAGCCATGTTTCACATACACAAAACAGTTATGATCATTACGGGTGTATGCTTTGTGTTCTGGACCTACAAGAGTAGGGAAAAAAGCAGCAGCTTTGCTGCAAAATATACTGACACAAACTTGAACTTCCTGTTTTGCATACCCAAAACAATAATATTCATACATTTTGCTATTCGAGAACATTCTGCCCATTTATCCTATTTTGCTGTATGAATTTGCACCTTTTTGCTCCAAAATCCCTGATCAACAGTCATCACTTCCTGCTGAGACCTTACTGAACTTTGTTTTACTGATATCAACACCTTTACTCGTATGAAAATGCAGCGGCGCTGTTAATTGTGTTCAGTTTAGTTATGGTTAATGACTTGATTCATATTGGCTTCCTGATTTCCGAAATTAAATTTGCTTATTCAGAGTGATTGCATAGCAAGAATATCACGTGAGGATGGTTCTGTGCTTGGATGGATTATTCTCCCAGAACTAAGGTTAGGCGCCTGTTCTATTTCATTCTGTTTCCATTTCTCAAGTCTTATCAAATTGATCTAAGCCGCCATTATCTTTTTCCTAATTTGGTTATTTTCTTCTTCTTCTACAGGACAGGATTATTACGAGCAGGCATAAGAGTATGTGCTGATTGCTCACGACCATTCATTTCTTAGAATCTTTTTCTGGCATATCACATGATCATTCCAAGCTTGCATGATGTATTTAATTGCTGAATTACCATTTGCCATTGTACCAGGATATTGACGTTCTTAATGGCATAGCATGGGACGAGGACAAAAATCGGATTTTTGGTAATCTCTACTTCTCAATATTTCGTTCCCAACTTTTAGTAATTTATCTTTGTTTTGATTGCAACTTGCTAGTGGTGAACATAGGCATCAATTCACTTCTTGTACTTTCATTTTGCTTGCTATCATCATTAATCAGTGCCATGAAACTTGATCATAAACTCATAATCTTCCTCAGTATTTTCTAGCCATTAGCTTTGGGATTTTGATAATCCATATTTTTCACTTATTCTAGTGACTGGAAAGCTCTGGCCAAAACTATATGAAATCAAGTTGCGTCCTTTGAAGGGAGAGCGCAATGTAGATATTGAACGCTTGTGCATTACAATGCCATTCAAGTTCTGACAACCTTGGGAGAGAACAATGACTACCGAAAAGCTTGTCGAGAGTGCAATGCCATGGTGGCATTGGCAGCATCACACCCTTCGTCCATTGACACGGGCCGTCACAATTAATCTGCCATTTCTGGATGAACTCAATGGACCATGACAATTCTGTGTCTTTTCTTGTTATTGGTGGGAGAGTATGAAATTATGATTCTTTTAGAGCTGTAAGTTTGGAGTAGTCTTTATTAGTTATTCGGGTTGACACAGTATTAGTTTTTACTTCAAAACGAGCTCTTTTATTTTATATATCTAACATCAATTAAGTCATTCAACTACATGGGCAAACACACACATAATTTAAACTAGGTAAGAAATTGATTTAATTTGTATTTGCAAACACATCTAAAACTAGAATAGTCGTTGTTTGCTAGACAGCAGAATTAGGCTTTGGATATCCACTGCTGATCCAATGTCATCAAGCTAACTCCATAAAAAAATATAACAATCTACAGATAATACAGATTTTTAAGTTCGTGTATTGTTACAAACACATCTGTTGTCATGTATGTAATAATTAAAAGTACAACACGTCATTTCTCCATGGATCTGACTAAGAGACATCAATCAAAAATCAAATACAGACTACATTGTTCACAATGAAACTGAACACGGGGGGGATCTTCAATCCAGCCATGATTATCACATCTCCAGATCTTCAAGCTCGGGAAGCGGAAACCGTAGAATCGCAGCAATGCCAGTTAATTGCGCCAATTCTGCAGAGTACCGTGGAAATTATCAGCAAAACGCAGAGCATACATACCGGGACTCAATCCCAATGACATAAATTAGTGATGAAAAACTCTGACAATAACAGACGATATTTAGGATGAGGTTATCAAATTAAGTGGAACTGGAAAATGGGCGCCTTACGTTCCCCTGATACGTGCATGGACGAGAAGATATAAGCGTTCCCCCCTGAATGCTTCACTGAGCTGACTAAATTCACGTATCTCTTTCTGGTCGTAATGTCAGCACTCCTGTTGAAAGCCGTCGATATGAGAGCAAGTTATTATTCAGACCCAAAACCATATATCCTCCTACAGGGGGAAAAAAGGATACCTGAACAACTCATCAGTAATGAGGAGTGTTTGAATTGCCATTCGTTCATGAGCGAATTCCACATGCTTGGGTCCATAGCATGCACGATCAGGATCCTGCAAAAAGCATATGAGATTACCACCAAATCGGAGAAAAAAGGCATGACCATACAATAGACATCAAGGATTTCAAACATAAACATATTAGAGAGCCTTACATTTGATAGCATGCTGTAGAATTCTTTCAGAGCACGCACCTAGAACAAAAAAAGAATCAAGTGCAAGTGTCAGAAAACTTGGCAACCATACAGTTTTGTATGTGCAGCTGTTGTATCTGTATGAGTAACAATGATTTGACAGGTTTAGGAAAGGCAGGGGAAGAAGCACAGGTCTAAACGTCGGAGAGTTCACTAAGTTACAATACCTCTTGAGCTGCTTTTGTATCTTTGATCATATTCATCACATTTGGTGCATCAAGAACTTCCTTCAAGCTATGCCTGTTCAAATCTTACAAATAAGCTAACAGAAGCAAGACAAGCATAAAAAACCACTGAAGACCATGGACTCCTCCTAATATGAAGCTTTATAATTATCTATATTGAATGACAGAAACCATAGGACTACAAATGAGATTCCATGAGCAACACCTATGTCAATGATGCATATTCAAATATTGCTGCCACGAATACCATATCAGTTATATATAAATGAGAGACTGTTACGATGATGGGAGGTTATGATTTGCAAGTGTCTCATAATCAGTAAGATTATTGAAGGATCAAAACACCCCTTACTTAGGAATTCTACTTAAGAGGATTTTAAAACTAGTATTTAGATAAGGATAAGAATTATTATAAAGAACATTCCAGACCTAATACTAGATAGACTATCATGCTAGGAAAGATCTAATAATAATAATTAGATCAAGATTGTAGTGCTGTATCAGAAACATGTACAAAACATTAAACTCAGATAAACTCATAAACTAGATAAATTGACATACTTGTAGCCAGATGTTGTATGCACAAGAAGGATGCGAGCTTTGTTCTCAATGATAGGTCGCAGCTGTCTTTTTTCAGCTTCCAGCAGCAGATGCTTATGGAACTGATCCTGCAGTAAGCATATGCAACAGTCAGTTACACTTCTCCTGGAAAAGGTAACATTACAGTGAAATCAGAACAATGTCAATTACAGGGTTTCCAACTTACTTTAGTAAACCCTGGGCTTGCAATCACGGCACATCGAACAACCTTAAAATCAACATGCTTCAGAAAGGCCTGAACAACAAGCACAGGAATCTTTAGCATGGCTAAATTAGCAAATAAGAAAAGACTTTGATCATCTGCAAACATGTTATCCCACCTGTAAAACGTTCTCAAAGAACTTCCTTAAGGCCTGCACGTACATTTAAATCAATAGTTTAGAATAAGTTTGTGTTCCTTCAATAGGAGGTATTCAGATATTCTGGTTTTCATAATTAAAAAAGAAGGAAACAGATTATCCGTACCGACTCATATCCAGCAATACCAGGCCCATGTTTCCTAGGAATTGAAACTTCTATCCGAGACCGAGTAGTTGTCACACTGTCACATAAGGAATAGATAAGAGGGCATATTCATGTAAGAGGCACATACTTTATAAGTAGATAGGCGACGTAAATGGAATGGAGAGACCCATGTGGCCACATGCCAGCAATATGGCTACTAGAACTCATGACATTGGCAAAAAGGCACTGCTATTGTTCTAGCATTAGCAAAGCCCATTAATTCAGCATTTGGCATTCCATTATAACATTAGGCAACAAATTGTCGTTCTGTTCACAGGTAAAATAAGATATTCAAATATCACCGATATTTAGCATATACCTTCTACCCACAAGGAAGATGTGTGCTAGACCTTCTTGCATCAATATTACAGATAGATCAGCACTTGCAGTAGGATCTGAATGATACGGAATATTTAATATTAAATTAAAACTAAATTAGAGGAGAAGGTCCACAGAGAACTTTTTTCAAATTTAATCTAGAGACTCAAAACTGGGATTTCCTAGACTTTTAGCCAACGAGTAACTCTTAGGTGCTTTGTTCATAATTCACACAACCATGGCTGGTTACAAGAGCTATTTTTTAACCCTTTTTCTGTGTAATACTTTCACCCTAGTGAAAAGAAAGATGTTAAAGAATAGTAAATACCTGCTGCCTGATGAAGTATATCCAATGCTAATGAATCCCATACGTCCTGCAGTCAATATAAACCACATAAAGTATGACACTAAACTAGATTGCATAACATGAAACACGGGAAAACACTTAAGAGTTTGCCAAAGCAGATTGTAAGCACTTGACAAGGAAACATACCTTCCTCAATACGAAAGGTCGATGAAGTTCAAGTTCCAACGTATGAAAAGCCCCGATCTTGAAAGAAAACAAATTAACCACTGGGTTATGTTGTTGTTGTTATTTCTTAAAGTTCAAGTTGGAGAAAATTACACCATAAAAGTTGATTGCACATAAGTTTTATAAAGAGCATACCTTCACATGCTCGTTTTCCAAAACATTCTTTCCGCGTATGCGCAAGACGGCGCCTTCTTTGTCAAATTCCACATTCTTGAAGACATTTGCAAAGAAAAGATACAAAAATGAATTATTCATCATTGACAGACATCAGGTCCAAGTTAATTTCCATAACTCGCACACCATTAACGCCTCAAAGTATAATCATGATCAAACGAATGGAAACACAAGTTTGGCCTCTAAGGAGACCTTGTGCATTTTAACATCTAGATAACAATGCTTTTACTACAGTAAATCCTAAGTTAAATTTCTCAACAATCAAATAAATAAGGTCTTCTTAAAATGCAATTTCTAGCCTGAGTTACCTCAACTTCAATTTCTAGCCTGAGTTTGATGCGTTCTGCATCTCTCCCTCCTGATGCTGCCTCCCTCAATACCTTCCTGAAAAACAAAATCTAAAACCTAACCATCAAAAGAGAAAACCATGGTTTCCCTAGTCTAAATGAGATTGTGAACACTACTACTAAATAAAAAAAGAATAATATACCGGACAGTGGTAGCTCTCACAGAATCTCCCTCCGAAATTAAATTGTAAGCAATCCACAAATCATCAGCTTCATCAGGAACCATCTGGACATCCATTTAATCCATCATTAACAAATCAAACTTAAATTTTTTTTGCCAATACCAGGTCCATCATTATCAATTTGGATGATTTCACCGCCTTACCTTAACAATACCAGGTCCATTGCGAACGAAGTCTCTATGAACAATCTTCATGATTTAATCCGCGCCTTGTTCTGTAACGTTCCTGCTTTCAATTGAAACGTAATCGATTCTATCTAATTTAGTTCATACACTCAACTTATTCTCGGAGAAAGTTACCATCACATATAGCTAGCAAAATTCGAATTTACAACGAAGTTTGAGAAACTCAACAAACCTAAAAAGTTGAAGTTTGAAACGAAGTCGGCTGGCGAGAAATTGAAGAAGCAGAGCTATGGGTATTTGCGAGGATCGCAGAGGGGGAATAGAAGAGAGAAAGGGGAGAATTTTGCAACAGAGGTGAGATCTTTATCAATATAATAATAAAATCTCATATATATAGTCTGTATAATAATTGAACAATGTTATAAAAGTATTATTCATATACCTGTGAAAGATCTAATTTTAATCTCAATAAAAAAATCTAGTTTTAATATTATTTTTTATAATTAGTATGAGTGGTGTATAAAATAATACAGTAAAATCTTATATGCCTCTAGTCCATATAATAAGACCCCTTCATGAAAGGAAACGACACAAATTTCATAAGAGCACACCCTCTAAATATATAAATAATTCTTTTTAATCAAAATTATACTTTAACTCTCATAATTTTCTTCTTCCTCTATTCATCTATAACCTTTCTCCCTCTATAACCCCTCCTTCCCTCTTCCTCCATAGCCATTCCTCCTCCTCTCTACCTTCATCACAAGCAATTCACTTTATTTTCCATCAATAAAGTATGTGTACTTCTCAAATTACGCTTTTACGGTTTAAGGGTTTATATTTTTACATGTTTAAGGTATTTACATATTTACAAGCTTAGGGTTTTAGGGTTTGTGATTCAAAACCTAAATTTCATGGTAATATACTAATATCATTCAAATCTTAGCAAATTCCTTCAATAATGGTATAATTTCACTTAATTTAACGTTCTGGGGTAGATTTCAGGTGAAATTACAACTTGAAAGAACCGAGCCACTGCGCGAGTCCGCGCGAGGTTGAAGACGACGCAGCCGTAATGGCCGAGTGGTCTTCAGCCGTAGTGGCTTAATTGTAAACAGCCGTTATGGCTGGTTTAGGCTCGGCCGTTATGGCTGGTTTAGGCTCGGCCATAATGGCTGAAGGCAACGTAGCCGCTATGGCTGGTTTGCCTTGAGCCATTACGGCAGAGGCCAAACCAGCCATAACGGTTGTGTGTTATTCATGTCATCTGAGCCCATCTCGGTTCGCCCTTTGTTTTTTTTTTGTCAAATTCTACATTTCTTGTATTACAGATGCCGAGATCATCTCGGGCTCAACGTCGGGAACTTCTGAAACAACACGATGCCTTTTCCCAGAATGTTGAAGAGGACAATGCGACTCAGCTTGACGATACGACTCTAGTGGTTAACACGACTCGATCTCTTGTGCAAAATTCGAGGAAGAGGTTACGACAGATCACCGCTCCATCACAGTTTGAGGTGTGGAGTAGTTCACATCAAGCTACCACACCTCTTGTACAAGCACCCAACACCACTCTAGTTCAATCACGACATGAGGAGTGTACGGGCGGTGGAGCTCAGCCTACGCCGGCGTCTGTTGGCGGTGCTAGACGACAAAGGCATGGTCCAGTTGTTCGACGCCAGATCGAGCCCTTGCTCACCCAACCAGTTCCGATAGGTTCAAATGACTCGGAGTTACTATTGATCAACACGACTCGATCTCTTGTGCAAAATTCGAGGAAGAGGTTACGACGGATCACCGCTCCATCACAGTTTGAGATGGGGAGTAGTTCACATCAAGATAGCATACCTCTTGTACAGACACCCTACACCACTTTAGTTCGATCACGACATCAGGAGTGTATGAGCGGTGGAGCTCAGCCTACACCGGCGTCTGTTGGCGGTGCTAGACGACAGAGGCATGACCCAATTGTTCAGCACCAGATCGAGCCCTTGCTCACCCACCCAGTTCCGGGAGGTCCAAATGACTCGGAGTTACTATTGGGCTTCGAGGAGCATATAGCCCACCGCATTTATTCCGGCACGGTAAGTTTATTATATTTATTTTGGAGTTATATTGTTTTATTATAATACTATATTTGAATTTTCTCTTAATATACTTGTGTTACTTTTATATTTTATAGGAGCGTGATAAATCGTTGAGTTTTCAATACCGGCATATCCAATTGACCAATTGGATACCACTGGGGGGTGAGGACTGGATTGATTCGGTCATTGAGAGCGGTCTTGCCCACTTACAGTCCATGATGCACAAGAATGTGCATACTAGTCTTATCTCAGCATTTATTGAGCGGTGGCAGCCAGAGACAAACTCTTTTCATATGCCGTGGGGAGAAATGACAATCACACTACATGATGTAGCGCTCATTCTCGGCCTTAGGATCGATGGGGATGCTGCCATTCCGATAAGAGATGATGTACCCCATATGAGACGGTTTGTAGAATTTTTTGGGGTGGACGATGCTTGGATGTGCCCCCCAAACTATGGTAAGGGTGGGGTGAACCACCATAATCTGAAGCAACTTTGCTTGGGCGATAACCTTAGAGATGACGCCGGTGCTATTGCATCTGGGTTTCTATTGTATATCCTCGGGTCGACGATTTGTCCAGACAAGTCGCAGACTCGGATCCCTATCACATACTTAGATTTAGTAATGGATCACGAGTATGTACAAAGTACGTCGTGGGGGTCAGCTGTGCTAGCTCATCTATATAGATCCCTTGGAGAGGCGACACGAGTTGATGCTCGGGTGGTGTCTTTCTGCTAGACTCTTTTACAGGTCAGTTCTTTCGATGATAAATTTTTTCTTGATTTTCTTTACTTAAGCAAAATTTCTCAATAAATTACATGTAATTGAATTCTCATGTTTTTTCCATTATAGTCATGGATCTTCATGTACTTTCGCGCTTTTCGCCCCGATGAGAACCCATTAGGACGGCGTGAGACTCGATGGGCTGAGAGGTGGGGTGATGGTGGTGTAGTGAGTAACAAACGCAACTATAGAGCGGAGCTCGATGATATGACGGTTGGTGATGTGAGTGTATTACTTTGTTATATCATTCGGTAAATTTTTTACTCTTGTAAAAGGTACATATAATATTGAAAATTTTGAATCAGGTGGATTGGATGCCGTATGGTCAGCTTGAGTTTACAGGTGGCCTTGCTTCGTCTCGATTTCATGGCCTGATCAACTTTTTGAGTATTTTTGAGCCATACATGCCAGATCGATGTTGTAGACAATATGCACGTGTCCAGAAGATACCTCGGGTCATTATTATGCCAACGAAGGCCAAGAGACCAGCGGTAGTTAAGGACTATATCGTGGAGTACGACCCCGCTAGCTGGGTTTGGAATGCAAGGGATGCACACTCCATTAGCTTAGACCAGATGGGACGACCAGTAACTGACAACCCATCCGAGTGTGACGAGAGTTATATGCAGTGGTACATTCAACGTACCCATCGATATATTAATCCACCCACCGCGACTCGACAACAGGTAATTTTGGATTTTTTTTTTCTTTTGTCAAATATCATTCTCTAATTTTGTGTTGTTATATTGACAGGACTTACATGCAGCTTTGGGTTATATTTATCCATGGACGACATATACAGATGTTATGCCACAAGGTTGTCAGGAAGACCTCAGGATGGCTTATCAGTTGGTGAGTCGATATGTGCATGCAGAAGATGAGGATGCGCATGATGAGTAGGATGCTTTGGATGTTGGATGATGTTTTTCTACTAGTCTTGTTATGTTGATGTTAGATGATGTTTGTGACTTAGATGTTGGATGAAGTTTTTCTATTAGTCTAGTTATGTTGATGCTGGATGATGTTTTGGATGTTGGATGATGTTTTTCTATTAATCTTGTTTTGTTGATGTTGGATGATGTTTAAGACTCGGATTTGGATGATGTTTTGGATGGATGATTATTTTGAATGTTAAGTACATCAAACAACAAATCACAACCACAACAAAAACATAAAAAGTAGGTCAAATGTTCGCCTTAATAAATAACAATCACTATAGAATCATAATATAACGATAAGTTTGCAACACCCGTCATAGAAGAATGAAAGATGAGTGTTGTCCTTCTCCCTTGCAATAAATGAAACATAGTTAGAATTAACTCTAGCATCCGTCAAAAAGTCTCATTTGTAAATGCATATAAAGCCGTTAAGGTCATGTATGTCAGCAAACTGATTTGTCTGTGAATACCCATAGCCATATTGATCTGCCATCATCGTGTTTCCTTGCGTGTTATTGTATGAATCTGTCTACATATGTGGATCTCCAGATCTAATACCATTTGGATCCGTATACGGGATAGGTTCTATTTGCAATTGTTGATATCAAGAACCTTGATTTCTATAATCAACATTTGATCTGTATTGTCATCTTCAATCCGCAGTTCATCAAGACTAAAATAAAATCCATTATCTTCCTTCACAAATTATGACCTAATCAAAAGGTGAAGCAAATGATGAAATGAAATCAGCCGTAATGGCCAAGAAAAATCCAACCATTACCGCTTAAGAAATATGAACCGCTATGGCTATTTCGTCGGTAGCCATTACGGTTGATGTTGTTATGGCCATTACGGCGTTTGTAAACTCATTCGGGTTTACAAGTTTACTTGATCTCGTTACAAAAATATTTGATCATAACACTTGTTCTTTCTATTAAATAGTTAATCTTATCTGACAAAAACATGCAAGATGATATGTATACTTTTTTTACAAAACTAAAACAAATAATATCTTCATCAAAAAAAAATTAACAAAGTAGTATAAGTGATAGTTTTAGTTGAATAAGAGTAAAGAGAATGGAGGAAAGATATTACCTCATTTTGAATATGTATAGATTGTTCAACTATAATGGATACAACCACCATTGATATCCATTGAAGAGGATAAAAGAAGAAGTAAGTGTTGGTAAAGGAAGAGGAGAATGGAAGAGATGTTGAAGATGAAGAGAGTATAAGATGAGTAATAATAGGTAGTAATATGTAATATTAGGTGATAATAAGCAGTAATAGGGGGTAATTGACGTTTTAGAGTAATAAATGTGAACGACCCATTATGTAATAAATGTCAATGACAAATAAGAAGGAGCCGTTATGGCTGTGGAGGTATTGACCGTAACGGCTCCTCTCAAAATAGTCATCACGATTGTAAAATTATTCGGTCATAACAGTTATAGGGTGCGCTATTGTAAAGTATAGGGGGTGCGTCTTTATGAAACGTCTTCTTATAATTGAACAATATTATATAATTTTTTTGGGTAGAAGAACAATATTATATAATTACTTATAGATAGATTCATTGATTAAATACTTTTTATAGAAGTGTTATTTTTAGAATAAGTATGAGTGGTGTATTTTATAGTAGTTTTGATATAATTAGTTAAGATTTATTGAGAGTTAGAGGTGTTAAACGGGTCGGTTCGAGTGGGTTGGGTTCAGTTTTTTCAGGTTCGGGTTGAGTGCGGGTTCGGGTCAATCGGGTTCCAGGTCAAGTCGGGTCGAATCTTGACAAGTTAATGTGTGGGTTCGGATCGGCCTAGTAGGTCAAGAATTGAATTTTTAATGATTATTAAGATAATATTATGATTAAATATTAATATTTAATAATAAAATAATATTATAATAGTTTTTTATAACGAAATATATTATAATATTTAAAAGAATATATATTTATTCTACATATATTAAAAAATCGGATCGGTTGGGTCGGCTATCATAATTGAATATCATAATTAATGATATTTAAAACAATCGAACACTGACTTGGCTATCATAATTAATGACTAATCATTATTTTATTCAATTTTATATCACATACGACTTGACTAGCTATATAAACCACGTATGATAACATAATATATCAACTGCGGTGGTTCATTTTCTGTATTGAGCCTATCTTATTGCCATAATTGTGACTAACAGAGTCTAATGTGTCTTAAAGCTTGATAACATGACGATTACTCATCAATTATGGAAGCCAAGTCAGCATGTGTTTGTTTTATGTAACGAAAGATCAATGATGGGGGATTTAACAGAACAAATGTAACTGAGTAGAAAGATCTAATTGAACATTTTTAAGTAGAGGAGTCTGTTGGAAAAAAACGTTAAGTACAAAAGGTCTCTTGATGTATTAAGCCTATATATATAAGGTGCATTATTAATCTATTCCAAATACATGCATGGTTTTGGGAAATGTCACTTGAATGAAATTTCATCAATCAACCCTTCATATAATTGTATCAGAATGGGTGAAAACGGTACTCATTTCATTTCGCTTCATCACAACAACAAAAAAAAATCACACGGCATACATCTTGCACTGCAGCTTTGACACAATGCCATTAGCATGTTTAACATAATGCACAGGGAAAAGATCGAAAAAAATAAAATAAAAGGAATCTAATTTACAAAGAATGCACACTAGAGTACGTGACCCAAATCAACCAACCATTTAACTATAAGGTACTCACCGCATTTACAGAATGGAGGGGAACATTGGCACAAAACCTTCCAATCCCATCCAAAAAAAAAAGTTTGCAAATCACAAATCACTTAGCTTGAAGCCGACTCTACCTGCAATGAAGAGCTTGGAGAATCCATGAAGTTGTCAATTTCGAGCAGAGGCTTTATCCGTCTCTTGACCTCTTTATGTAGAAGCTGCATTTCTTGGAGAACGATAGACTGAGCCGACTTGCAAGCCTCCGGATCTCTGAATGCCAGGGTCCATCTTCCATCAGCCAAAGGTTTACCTTTAACTCTGCCATCTGTGATTGATTTCAAAGGGCCCACAGAGGGCAACGCTGAAGGCCGAATTCGTAAGTGCAACCATTTCGGGTGTTTTTCATCTACTCTGGGCTGGACAAACAAAAGGTAAAAACAAAGCTTAAATAATCTTGAATAGATATTTATAAATACACTTGTCAAGTATATACCCAAACTATTACTGAAAATTGGAATAGACGAAACCTATAAAAGAACTGATAACTAATATCTGAATAATTAGTCCACATTAGTAAAAACCTTATAAATAAAATTCAAAAAGTTGAATTGATTTGGGCATACATCGCATCCGGCAAGAGGTGCAATCACCCGAATGGAACCACAGTTCAGTTTAACGGGCAGCTGTTCCACGAGGAGCAGCCATCCATTTGTTCCCAAGGATGCAGCCAGGAAGCAGAAATGTCGCTCTTTACCTTTCTCAAAGGCTATTCTGCAAGGTACTGCATCACCTGCACAGGACATTCGGAGAGTTGAAATGGGCTGCATCAGCAGAAGGCCGGAACAGCACAAGCCACAAAGATACAAAGAAAAATACACACATAACTGACCAAGTTTTATTTCGGTTCCTGGCTTTGGAATAACATTCCCCAGACCAGCAGATTTAGCTCTTGAATTGTCAGGGATATCTACTGAAGGTTGCAAGGGAGGGTAATCAGGCAACATTCTGCCATGAAAGCATATTTGAACTTGACAAAGCAGCACAAGCTCCTGTATCAGAATTCAGAAGGATATGTTACTTTTAGTAATTAAAGCAGCATAAATTAGCAAGTGGAAACTTCCAAACCGCATGTTTCTACTTGAATTTTCATTATGGAGCAAGTTCCAATTGAATGCCAAATTTTTTTCTGTGACTTGATGCAAAAACCATTGCCTGATATACTACAATTCAATACATTGTTTTTAATATGTTACTGTAATCCGCAAACAGCATAACGCATTGCTGAGCACTGCTCCAGGAAACACTCATAAAAAAATGGCCATCCGCACAACAGATGAAATGATAACTTTCCACTTGAATACTACAATATTTGATAAGATAAGAAAAACAGAAAATGAGTAATCAATGACCAGGCTAACTGGTAATATAAAAAGAAGGTGATGTATACTAGAACTCTAAACTATTTCCAATTTATTCATACCACCAAATCAAATTGTATAGTTTGAAATCACAAGCAAACATGAAATTGAAAATTTAAAAGCAATGGCCTGAACAATGTTTGTTTCATAATCCACACTGGCAAAAGCTGTCGATGCGATCCAATATATACCTTTCCCAACATGCGCATTTTCTCTCCAGAAGCAAATGACGATTCACCAGGAATTGCATCTGAATATACAATAGTCTCAGTCATCAAGCTGATGTGAACAATAGTAAAATAAAACGACTACAAACTAAGTAGAAACATAGAAGGTAGTGCATCAATGCTCTTATTCTTGGGCAAAGGAAAGGCATGACTTTGAACTGTTTCTTTTCACACAATCCCATATCTTTGTGTACATTGCATAATCCTATGAAAAATTGGAATCTTGCACTTCTTTTGACTGACTCCATTTGTTCAGTGGCATTATCATGTGAACTGTGAAGAAAGTAATAGTCCATATAAGAGTACAACAGGGCTAAAATATTATGTGGCCTTTTTATTCCCTGGTTGAAATAGGAATACGACAGGGTTATATATATATTCCACAGTTGGAAGTGATTTCAGCTTTGTATTGCAATGTATCATGAGAAATGGCAAATAAATGCTTCATCTTCCATGTACAGTACTATGTCAGTGGATCGATTTAAAATTCCAAGATCATACTGAAACAGCCTCTGTAAACGCACTTGCAGCTTTGCACGAAGTTAAGGTCAAATCATGGCCTTGGTTGTACGGTAAGCACGAAGTTAAGGAGACAACCAATAATCAATTATCTGTCCTTTCTGAGTCACTACACTCTTGCAATTAAGACTACAAAAGGAATGATCCATCTTTAAAAGTGAAGCATGTAACAATGTCAATAGAGTTTTATTGGAAGCTTATATATTTCTTTTCTTCGGAAAAAAAGATAGCCAGACTATAAGTTACTTCATGAAATAAAATATCTTATCATGAGTACCTTTGAGAAAGGAATTCTGAGCCGGCATAAGCAAGTACTTGAGTTCTATTTGAGGGGATGAAGCCTCAATAACTACAAGCAAAAATACAGTCAGTAAACTATATAAAACATTTATTAAGCTATATATAGCTCAAGGTCATGAGAGATACCTTTCTTGCACTTTCTCCATTCATCACATAGGAGAGAAATAATCTGATCAGCCCAGGCCCCTTGAACCTCCTGAAGCCTAGTTGAGCAATGACTATGCATCTCCTGCTCAAAAAAACAAAGCTGTCTTAGTATGAAATTAAATTGCCAACTGCACTAAAATGATGAGTGATGACCCTAAAACCATTCAGACACTGGATTTCAAGTTCCTTAGCCTAAAAGCAGATCACAGCAAGTAGCCAACAAGGATTATAAAAATAAGAATTTGTAAGGATGAATGGTTTAGCAAGACAACTGAAGCTTGTTCACAAACAAACATAACCTGTACCATTCATTCTATGAAAAAGGTGACATAAATGTCTGAACATGACCAAAAGGAATACTACAGACAAACAGAAAGAATAGAGATAATGCAGGAACGCATCTTACCCCGAGAAGTTTAAGATGCTTTTCACTAATTTCAGCCTGGCATTGAGGAAGCAATTGACGAAGAAGCCAAGCACTATGACACAATGCCTCTACTGATATATCTGATCGGCAGAAAAGATTTACCATGGCATCAAGTACCTGAGCAGGAAAAACAAATCTCAATACAACATGTTTGAAAGGCCTTTTTCCCCTGTAAACCAAAAGTGAACAATTCCTTACAAAAACTAGTGTCATTTGTCAATAGTATACCCAGATGGATTAACAAAGAATCACACATTGCAATGTCTGAACGTCATTGGTCATTTGATTTCAACATTAAAGAGAAGTGAAATATAAAAAAGAATATGAAAAGCTAAACCACTGAGGAATTTATGCTTAGATAATACTTTTATTAAAAAAACATATCCAAAATGGGGATGCAAGGATCCATACTAAACTCTCCTGATTTTCAAATTATTTTCCTCTTTGGCTTTCTGTACTAAAAAACAAAACGGCTAAATGGCGAAATCAAGAGCTGATGAAAGTAGAATAAAAATTTATCAGCGAAGATTTATCAGTAATCTACAGCTGTTGTGAGTACCTGAAATCTACATAGGCGGGGATTTGATAGCAGTTCTCCATCAGAACAAGCAACTCCATAATGTTCCTATATGCAGAGAAATGATATCCTCAGCAAGACCAAAGCCAATAGAAAAGCAAAGAATCCGGATCAAGACAAGTAACCATTTGATGAATACAATTAAGATTTGTTTCCAAATCTGATTACTAGCAGATCTTGATTTGTTGAGCAAACTGAAGCAGGTATTTCATTTCAAGTAGAATGTACAGTATCACGTTATGATCCTTTCTCACATTCAGAACAATTTTACTTCTGTAACTACACTACCAAAAGCACCAGCCAGCCTTGAAAAGTTGTATTCTAGCTTCCACAAAAAGAGAAGCTTGCACGAGTGTAAAATCAGAAAGCCACAACAACATACACAAAATGAAAGATGGAACCCTTCTTTTAATAGTATTAATTTTACCGAAACATTAGAGTTTTAAGATTATTTCTCTTTATGAAAGATTTATGATTCAATTTTAAAAAACGTAAATTCAATTAAATTACAGAAGAGACATAGAAAAATTGCCCGCGTCATAAAAACTAATCAATGTCAGCATCTAACTGTTCAAATGAAAGGGGTCCATGTTGATTACATAGCCATGGTAGGGAAAAATAAATAAAAACTTGACATAGGAGAAAAGGGCTCAGATGTACAATGTTAGATAGGTATTGAACTCTCCAAATGAAGCCTTAGGCAATCACATTTTGGTGCATGTAAAACACAGAATGGTCACAAAAGCGGGTATAGAGGCATATGTTTCAAAGGTTTGCCAAATACCTTTAGCTTTCTTAGATAATTGTTGATCTCTTCACTAGGACTATCATGTGTAAAGTGATTTTCTAGTGAAAAAAGTTGTTCTTCACCTGCGCTCTCACCAACCAATGATTGCTGTACAAAAAAAAAGGTTAAGGTTAGACATGATGAGGAAAAAAGATGTATACCTACAATGTCTTTTGCATATTCAAGTCAAACTATGATTTTGTCATCAGGAAAAAAGCAATACTAGTTCTAAAATTTACAATAATAAAGCATCACAAAGGTATGACAATCCAGCTATTATTTTCGATGGAAACAAATATTATAATGTCATATTTGGTATAAGCCAGTCAACTTTACGTGTCAGTCAAGTATCTGCAACAGATAAGTTATAATCATGACAGAAGATGAACAGCTCAAAAACCAAAAGATCCTTTACTTGCAGCCTATCAAACTCTTCCGGCCTGTAAATATGTGAAGAAAGATAACTTCACAACTGCTTTCATCTTTGTGTTTTTATTTGAGTAAAATAAGCTTCTTGCAGTACTAGTATTACTTTTGTGCTCCTATAATGTTACCTTCTTGTACTTGTATAACCTTTTTCACCTATGCAATAACTTTCAAGTAGTAAAATGAAATATTTTATACCAAACTAGCATGTATGTATTTACACTGGATAAGGGGACAGATGAGACATACATACCAGCAGAAGTTTCTTATGTTTTTTGCGTTGCGGAAGGATCCCTAATGCATCAAGCATTGACTCGTCCAACTCTGAATAAGTGATAACATCATAATAAGCACATTGACATATTATTGTTAAACTAAAGATCCACATCCAAAAACCGGAAGAATTACCCTTTGTTTGCTGTAGTACAGCCAGCAGGCTCAAGGAACCAATCACATGTATATTGCTTCCACTTCTAAGATAAGAAAGCATGGATTCCCTGCACAATAATTATGAAATGAAAAAAAGTGCATAATTCAGTACATTCTATTTGGAGTGTTTCCACTTTTTATCTTGGAAAGGAAAGGGGTACATGAAAAGGGAATTATCTTTAACATATTCAAAACCAAGAAGTATCAAAAAACTACAAAAAGGAGTTCTGTAAATCAAACCCACCCAACAGATCAACTTTTCATTTGACCAGAGTCCCTAAGATAACAGCCAATAGAGCCCTCACAACATCCTATGAGTCACTAACTTATCTGACACATTTAAGATCTAAACAAGGACACAAACAAGCAAGATTTTTTTTTCTTTAATATAACTGGTCTATCAGGTTGCCAATGAACATTCCACTTCCAGAATGGATGTACAAAGGAGAAATAATTCATAGACATAATCACCCTCTCAATAAGAAGCCTACAACTAATAGAATTTTTAAGTTACCTCAGAGCCAAATATGAGCCACCATATCCATTTAGCAATCTTGTTCTATCAGACGCGGCAATCACTAAATTTCTTGCAAGCACGTCTTCATGGTGATTGCAATGTGCAGGTGACGAAACATGCTGGATTTTTGAGCATGTTAAATCACCATTTGACTTGCCTTCAGATGCTTTTGCAAAGGCCACTTGTGGACAAAAGAGAGCAGCAGCAATAATATTTGCCAAATCTTTGATTTGTACTATTCGCAAGATGCAAGAAAGTAAATACATTGCTGTGGTGGCACCAAACTGGGCATCCTGGTTTGAAGCTACAGAAATTAGGTAAATTAACGTAACTAAACAATGCACAACAAAAGTATAAGTCAAAAGACAAACACATTACATAGAAACAACACACATCAGATGTGGATCATATCCTTCAATTTGTCAGGTAAAGTATTATAAGACTAAGAAAATCAGTGAAAAAAAGTGTGCAATGTAAATAACTATAGTAAAGCACAATTTCAGAAAATGGCAGCAAGGGTAAAAAGAAACCAAGAATAAGATCAACTTATAAATCTCGTACATTAACACCTTCATTAGTCAGAGAGGGAAGCAGCAATGGCAGTATCAAACACCGCAATAAGTTGTCTGATATCAATTGGCCAACATCTGGTATCCCAGCAGAAATAATGTCACTAAAGTAGTATAGGTTGTCCTCAATTTCATCTACAGCAGAAAAAATGTTTGATGACATTTCTTGGCTTGGATTCCTGCGGGAAAGAGCAAAACATTCTTCTTCAGAGAATACATCCCTTATATTATTTATAATGGTGTTTGTAGATGAAAGCAATATCTTACTCTGATGCTCCTGAAACCAACTTGTTTAATTTGATACACAGCTTTGTAAAAAATGTGATTAGATCTGGAAAATACTTTCCAAGGGGACCGCTTGTGATATATCTATTTACTCCATCATCCCCAACTGGATACAAAAACAATAGACAAAAAAAGATACATCATAATAACAATGCTGGGAATTACAGAATATATCAGAAAAATGATAGAGAACTGACCATGGTAAACATTCAGTGTCAAAGAACGTAAAGCAATCCTAATCATGCTTTCTTCATGGAAAGCAAATCTTAGAGCCTCGAGATACAATGGGAAAGCTATCACCTCATTCTAGCAAGAGAGAGAATCAAAGTCATAGAAGGAAAAAAATTGATAGGTTCAAGTGTTCAACGAAAAAATCACAAAGGAAAAAGAACAACATCAACTCAGTCAGTCATTATGTACTAACACTAGATAATGTTAGCCATGGTACCCAGGGAAAAACATCATACAATACCAAAATAGACTGACACATTAGTACATTGCAGAAATAAAAAAAGACGTAAATATTTCAATGTGTGCATAGCTCATTTTGCAAAAAAGTGATAGTCTGATTGTAGTACCTTCAACCACCACACCAGGGAGATGGTAAGAACTTCTCTTGAAAAAACTTGATTCTTTATTCTTTTGACTTGTGGATATTACAAGAATAGAATGTGTTACACATATTTAATTGAATGTTTTTTAAGTTTGGTTGATGCTTTTAGGAGGCCTTAGTCTTCTCAATTGGTCTCTGAACATTTTGTGGAACTCTACTCTTTAATACAAGTTCTGATCTTTATCACATCAAAAAAAATTAAACAAGCAAATTAAATTTGAAGAGGATTTTTTTCGAAAATGAAAAATGGAACCTTGAATGAATGATACTAACATCAATCATCACTTAACCACATTCAGGGATCCAAACCAGGTACTGATGAGGTTAGTTACCATCCTATTGATTATCACTGATCCTTACGATAAGAGGCATACCAAATTTTCATTTATCATACCCATTCCACCAATGAGATTAATTACATCTTATTTAGTCCAAACTATCATGTATCTAGTAAACAAGGTTGTATAACTAGAGAGTTACACAAGCACCCACAATCTTGAAATTTTTTTTAAAGTCAGCCTGTAACTATTGCGTAAACCCGTTTTGTGCAGGAACCAAAAGAAAGAAAATGTTACTCATTGCACACAAGCTACCAAATTACAGATATTTTTTACTCTTTGTCTATTCAAAACAGTTAATCTTCAGTTGATGAAGAAAACATGGTAAGAATCCATGACATAATACTTTTTTCTACATAAAATGCACAATTATGAATTACCACCATTTGTGTGTCTGAGAGAGAGAGCGAGAGATTACATTGCTCGTCTTCACCAGCAATGATATTGTAGTCTCGTCAAGCTTCCCACTGATTGCTCTTCATAAGAAATTATAGTATTAGTTATCAGTATCATGTAGTATCTTTGTAACTATCAAAAAAAAGAGAGAGATGACTTGATAGAGTTTCTCAAAATGTATATTAGCACAATGTGTTATAATGTAAAAACCAGGAAGGAACGAAATCAGATAGTATAGGTAACAGGGGTTCAATATGAGCAATGGAAAAACGTAGAGATAGAAAAGAACCTTAAAAAGGATATATAGTATGATAATAGCTCTTCATTTTGAAAATCAAACGGATAATTGATGAGGTAGTTTATGTGCTCGTTACTGAAAAGATAATCTGCAAAACAGAATACTGATAAGTTGACTTGAACACTTCATAAAATTGACACTGGACAAAGAAAGTGGAAAAGAATGCATTCGAAGTAATTAACTAACATATAGCATGCTCATTTTTCAAGTTCTGAATCATAATGCTCACTGTCTGAAGCAGCTGAAGTGGAACAGCAGCCGTTTTACTGACTTGCAGAAGACGGGCGAACTCCCCCATGACCTGTTTCTCCATG
Source organism: Polygonum maritimum (assembly GCA_963924305.1). Classification (NCBI taxonomy): domain Eukaryota; kingdom Viridiplantae; phylum Streptophyta; class Magnoliopsida; order Caryophyllales; family Polygonaceae; genus Polygonum; species Polygonum maritimum. The sequence continues at coordinate 45,191,757 of OZ002729.1, read as the reverse complement.
AAAAATCTGCAGGGGTAACAGAATTAACATAGAATAAATCTTAAGCAAGAATGTTATATTATGACTGATGGATTTCCATACTCGAAATACGCCGAATCATGTTGATCACCATATATCACCAGCTCTGCAATAGATCTCAATGCCTCAACAACATACGCCTGCTTAATAACAAATAAAATACACTATAAAACCACTTTTATTGCAATAGTAAGAAATGAAAAGAAGGAGACAGGTGTAACCTTATTCACATCATTTACAATTTGAACCTTTTGCAACTGTTCAGTAAGATAGCTGCATGCAATTAAGAGATGAAAAGGGGCTCATGAGTATTTCAGTATGATAGGCAAAAAAAAATTAAATTTCTCTTGGGTAAAAGTAATTAATAGAACAGTGAGACAACAGAAAGCCATTCTTCTCAAGCAAGTGACTTTGCCAGTGCAACATTCTATCAAGGCAGGTGTTAACTTTTCCCTTTGAAATAATTGACCTTCTCATTTGAACTTTTTTGCCACCAACAAGAAAGTTTTATGATGTATAAATCTCGGCTCACTCTACCCTAACCTATAACCTTTTAAGGTAGAGGATTCATCTTCTTCATCTCCGTTCAGGAATTTTATTTCAAACATGCAGAAATTATTGAATGCTTACAGAGTTACAGGATATAAAATGCACCCACCACCATAAACAATTTCCACTTTCTTCCTCCCATTGTACAAGTTGCTTCTTTCTTGACCTTAACATGTATATGATTGCAACTGTTTAATAGACCTAAGCCTCGATTGTTTCCTTTTTCTTTGATAAAATCTTTCATGCAAAAGAAAAAATAAACCTACTCACACTGAAAGATGCAAAAGAATAACCTATAGGAAGGGATAAACTAGGAACCAACTTTCAAACATAGAAACATTCCCAGTGTGGCTCTCTTTCTTCTCAAAAGGTACCTTAAGAAAACAAGCTTTCGAAACCTCCATTTGAGAGATTCTATGCTACCTTCTGCTTTTTACAGTGAGATATGCATCAAAATACAGTTTTGTACTTGTCTCATGTTGCAAAATTTACCTTTCATAATTAAATTAAAACACTTAAGGGCAATATTTAATAATTTCCACGGATAATATACATTCATCCATGAACAGATTAGCCAACTGCCACTAAGTAATTCCATGAAACGAACATATTGGTCCACAAAATCTGAGTTCGATAAAGAAATAAAAAAAAAATATATCACCAGCATTCTGTAAAGCAAGAGCTAGTCAGCTAGTAAGACTTTTACTGAAATGCAACATAACCTGAGTTCATCCAAGGAGAACCTATTTTTGGATCTCCAAAAGGAAAACCACATTGCTGAATGATGAAGCCTCTAAGAGTATCAGTCCCCATATGAAAATTCATTCATACGCCAGCACAGATTCATGGCCGAGAAAAAATGAAGAACTCTGCAAAGTGGTGGCACGGTGGGAACCAAATCCTGAGATAATGAATCGTAAAGTAAAGACAAAGTATAGTGTAACCCAAGTTGCCCACATTAATGAATTGCAACAATTAGGATTTCTTTTCCTCATGAAGTTTCTTGTAAATCATGTGAAGCCTCTTCTATATAACACTAAACTTGGATGTAGATAACATTTTCCCTAAGTTTTTATAATTAAATTTGAAAATTCCATTCACACTAGTCACAAGGCTGGTCCTTTCAAACAGATTCAACACTAACTATTATGTTGGAGAATAGAAAAATCCCATATTTCATTCTCAATCAACCTATGTTGCGATTTTCTCAAGATCTAAAAGTTATCACTAGATGTTTTTAGTATGCCTGTTGTCAAGTTGTTCGGATCCTTTCCCATAAGTTTTTGCTTCTAGGATGAGTAGGATAGGGTTTGTTCACATAAACCAACAAAGCACCTGATCACTTTACTTTGGGTTAAGCTCTTGAAGAAGTAAAGCCTGTGTTGGTCTCTTTAGGGCTTTTGCCATGGGAATAATTAAGATTTTCTCCACTAAATTCATGACAGATGACTCACTATGCATGAAGAAGACCTTTCTGAGCTATAAGTAAATCTTGGAAGTTCCGTTTTACTTTCTCAAACCAACAGAAACCGAAAAATTGGCCTGCACAGCAATTCACAAATTGAACTACTTTCCTCACTCTAGTCTCATCCCCAAACTTATAAACTGAAAGTTTCAATCACAGAACACTTGAAATAAAATATATCCTCTAACCAGAACTCATCTAATTGCTCTGGAAACACACGCATCTCCAAATTCCATGGTTTTGCAATACGAATTTTAAATGAACAAGAAAACATCAACAACACAGAATGTCTCTAATGAGTAATGACTTACCAGTTCCTACAATAGTTGCAAGATGCCAATCCAGGAAGGCAACGCTCAACTGATAAATAAGGATTTCAACTAGACCTTTTCCGATTAAATACACACAAACAACCATACATCAAACTTCCAGAGAAATCAACCCCAAAAAGCTTCGATTCGAATCCAAGTCTAGCTAGCCACAAACAAAAATTCAAAACAGGATCAAACCTTACCTTCAAATCAAAGCCAGAAACGTCAGAAGAAGATCGGACAATTGGCGGCTAAGGAAGATTTGAATGAACGGCTTGCCGTTGCCGGCGGCGAGAGAACGATGCCGGTGGCCACTACGGCGGAGGACCGGTGGATTGGCGACTAGTGAGCTAGTGCGAGAGAGAGGGGTGGGGATCGGACTGAGCTCCGGTTGGAGATCGTGGAGGTGTGGTGTTCGAATTGGGAAGGAGGCAACAGACATACGAAGAAGAAGCTTGAAGAAACGAATTTATTATAAACAAATAAAGAAAGTTTATAAAAAATAGATTTCGTCTTTTTTCGGTACGGGTTCTGCGTTTTATTCGGAGTCGCGAATTTGTACGCGAATAGTACAGAAGATTCCCGTTTTGTTACAGCTCAGCGTTCAAGTGCATATCCTCGTTGTCCCACCAACTTGAAAGAGCCAGAAATAGTGCGTTGATCAATCAGGTATCACATTATTCACAGAGAAATTTGATGAGGCACAAAAATCAATTAATTGTACCGACTTATGTATACCCGTAGACCTGTTCAACTTCGGGCTCGGGCCGGGCCAAAAACAAAATTTTGTCCACATCAACGGGCCGGGCCAAGCCCGGCCCGAACATTCGGGCCTATATTTTTGTCCGTGCCCGCCCATAAATGCGGGCCGGGCTTTTCACGGGCCAATCGGGCCCATAAATCCGATGATTAAATTTAATTTTAAATGGTCAAAAAATTTTAAACATGTACTAATTTTGTAACTAACTCATTCTTAACATAGAAAACCGAGATTATTAAGGCAACAAATGAATATAAAGAGTATCTAAACAACTTTACAACGTCTAAAAGTCAAGTTGACATTTGACAACTAATCACAAATCAATCCAAGTAGAATTAGATAGAGAAAAGTAAGATGAGTACATTGACGATACTAGTAAATGTGAGATACAAATACAATTACGGTTTGGTATATAATATGTAGAAAATATGTAATAATACGTTGATATTGTTGTTAATATTTATTATATCATTAAAATAGTATAAATATTCGGGCCGGGCCAAGCCCGCGGGCTTTTTACATTGTCCAAGCCCGGCCCTAATTTTTAGCGGGCCGGGCCGGGCCGGGCCGGGCCATACGGGCCAACACCTATGTCCAAACCCGTTTTTTTGCGGGCCGGGCGGGCCGGGCTGGACGGGCTAGCCCGAAGTTGATCAGGTCTATATACCCGTTTAGATCACATGTTCAAGTCTTGAAGAGTTCTCATTCGACCCAAAAAACGTCTTGAAGAGTACTAATAACTAGAAAGTTTGGAAACAGAGAGCAAAAGACAAGCACATAAAATTGAATGATGCAAACAACGGATATTTTCATAAAATAGCTAGTGGGAGGAGAAACCGGAAACTTATAAAAGAAATTAGAACAACTACCGGAACCCAAGTGACAGGAGAAGAGAACATTAGGAACGAGGTTCGAAAGGATTTCATACTACGATATAAATCCGAACAAATTAATGAAACTCTACTACACAGTTACTTGAACCTGATAAACTGTGAAGTAACTGAAGCAGATAATGAAGAACTCATTAAACCCGTAACTAACGAAGAAATCCATCGAGCTATTATGCAAATAGGATCAGATAAGTCCCCAGGACCAGACGGCATGTCAGCCGGATTTTATAAAAAATACTGGGACATCGTAGGACCCTCAGTTATTAGAGCTGTTAAAAGTTTTTTCCACTCAGGGAAAATATTGAAACAAATCAACCATACATTTATCACGCTCTTAGCAAAAAGAGAAAACCCCGAGTCTACAAACCACTTCCGACCCATAAGTCTCTGTTCAACCATTTATAAAACCATTGCGAAAATTATCACAGAAAGGCTTAAAAGAGTAATGGAAAAGCTCATACACCCCTTACAAGGTGCTTTCGTCCCCAATCGATCGATCCAAGATAACGTTCTTATCGCACATGAAATCCTCCATTCCTTTAGGGGGAGGAAAGGAAAAGACGGATGGCTGGCTATCAAACTAGATATGGAGAAAGCATACGATCGTGTAGACTGGAAATTTCTAACTAAGGTAATGGAAAAATCGGATTCTGTAGTACCTTCCTTAACTGGATAAAAGAATGCACCCAAACAGTATCCTTCTCGGTACTAGTTAACAACGGACCAACTGAACCTTTTATGCCTGCTCGCGGGCTCAGACAAGGAGACCCCTTATCTCCCTACCTCTTTATCCTTGGAATGGAAATTCTTGCAAGAAAACTGCAGCAATCAAGCAACAAACCTCGGGCCCCGATTGGATTTTCACTTGCTCGTGGAGGCACCAGAATTCCGTTCCTTGCGTTTGCAGACGACATTATTATTTTTAGCAAAGCCAACCAAAACGCATGTGAACAAGTAAAGCAAGTGATTGAAGAATATTGTGCTATTTCAGGTCAAAAGGTAAACTTCCACAAGTCCACTTTTCATCCCTCTAAATCAGTAGACAATCAAGGAAGAATAAGGATCCAACAAACACTTTGTATAACACAGATGTCAGACTTAGACAAATATTTAGGTTGTCCCATGATTAACGGCACGGTTAGCAAGGAAACATTTAAGGACGTTATAGGAAAAACCAAAACACAATTAACCAAATGGAAAGCCAATGGTCTATCCCTAGAGGGGCGATCTACCTTGATCCGCTCAAACCTAACAGCTAAACCAAATTACATAATGCAAAGCTTCATGTTACCCACGAGTATCCACAACGAACTTGACCAAATAAACCGATGCTTTCTATGGAACAAGGACCGTAACTATAAACCCCTGATCGGTTGGGATCGAATTTGCAAACAAAAGGAATACGGAGGCCTGGGAATAAGAAAATCAGAGCATACAAATAAAGCTCTGCAGATGAAACTGCTATGGAAAATACTCGCTGAACCAAACAACATCTGGGTGCGCCTGGTTACAGAAAAGTACACCAAAGGAAACTTCATCCTCACATATAAAAAACAAGCAAACACATCGTGGCAATGGTCGCAGCTGATGAAATTACGACCTGAATTCAAAGAAGGTTTGATTTGGCAAGTGGGTGATGGAGAGTCAATAAACTTTTGGACAGACAATTGGGCAATTAATGAACCACTACAGAACTATGCCATAGACCCGGAAAGCATTAATGAGGAAAGGAAGGTGAATAGCTTCATTATGAACAACAGGGAATGGAACCACGAAGAGCTCACTCAAATACTCCCAGAAGATATAGTTGACAAAATCACTTCAATTCAAATACCGGAAAACCCATTGCGAGACCGCCTATATTGGGCCCCGAGCAAAAATGGGTGGTTCTCGACAGCCTCGGCTGTGAGCTTGGTAACTAAAACAAACATGCTCAATGTGAGTCAAAATAACTGGATTTGGAAACTAGACACATTCCCAAAAGTCAAGAACTTCCTATGGAAAATAGACAAAAATGGATTGGCAACAAAAGATAGACTACGAGCTAAACACGTGGTAGTTCCCCAAAACTGTATTATGTGCAATGGCGCGAATGAGGATATCAGCCACCTGCTCATAGAATGCCCACACACGCAGAACATTATCCAACAAATTAACCCTGTAACAGCGGAAGTGTTACTAAGATTTGACACTGCTGGCAAAACACCAAAAAATATCCTAACAGAGCTTCGTCAACTAATTGGCACAGATAGGTTCACAGAACTTGCCATAGCATGGTGGTGTATTTGGCACCAAAGGAACATCATAGTTTTCCAACAGACACCAAACGATGGTATTATAGACCTCCCACAACACATTCGAGCCCAAAACAATAGCTGGAAAAGATCAAGGAAATGGACAGAAGATGAGGAAATGGAAATGAGGAAATCAAGCAAGCGAAAACGAAAGAGACGAAACATAGCATGGGAAAAACCGGAGGACGGATTCATCAAGATTAATTTTGATGGCTCGAAACTCAACAATGAGTCAACCTCAGCCGGATTTGTATTAAGAAATCACAAAGCAGAAGTTATCTCCATAGGGGCAAAGAAATATGGACATAACTCAATTTTGACGACCGAGGCTCTCGGCCTTCGAGATGGAGTCAAAAGAGCTAAACAACTAGGCTATAAAAAGATTGAAATAGAAGGTGATAACTTGATAGTCATCGAAGCTACCAAGGGAACACGAAAATGCCCTTGGCAGATTGACTTACTGATCTCGGATATTTGGGCCTTTCTCCAAAGTTTCGAGTCAGTCAAGATTAAGCATGTGAGTAGGGACTGTAACTTTGTGGCTGATAAAATCGCAAAATTGGGCCACGAAATCCCTACAGATCGCATTGCGAACCACCAAGAACTTATAGTTCTCATCCGAAAGGATGCTCTAGGTTGTCCTCCTTAGGCGGACTCCTAATTCTTACCTTTTCAAAAAAAAAAAAAAAAAAACTAGAAAGTTTGGCTCAAAGGTTTATCGTAACTAGCGGTACCCGTCATGCCATGCACGACTATTACCCAAGAAGTCACGTTTCACATTTTACAAAGAAAAAATTTCATAGATCACAAAAATATAATAAAATAAAATAAAATAAAAAGGAAATATAAGATGCATCGCCAAAGTAATCGTACTCTATATAAGATATTTTGGTACCTTGCGTAACTATACGTAAAACTAATAAGGATTTGGGTTTGTATCCCGTAACCCTAACGTGGATATTATTTAGAAATAATAAGGATTTGGGTTTGCCCATAGATCAATTCACATATATATAACTTCTACGTATGTGTCTGTAATCCTAACAAAATAAATTGATTGGGTTGAAGTTGATACATTTTATCTTTTTAGTCTTTTATCTTCTTTTTATATGATTTTCAATTTACAATCCATTCATGTGTTAATATTTATAGACTCTTAGGATGAATCTAAGTTGTTTAGATAAATATAGATTGTATAGATAAAATTTGGATAGTTTATAAATATATGATATTATTTTGATAGATAAAATTTGGATAATTTATAAATATAGGATATTATTTTGATCGATTATGGATATATATATATTATTCTGATATATCACTATATGATAATTAGATAGATACATATGAGAATTTTTTATTTGTAAAATTAATAAGGATAGATAATTGATTTATAATGAATTTAACATGGGGTGGGGCCAAAATTAATGTGGAGGCTCGAAATTCCTCGGCTTTAATATACAGCATAGATAAATATAATACTGATATCCTAATAGATCATATTGTCTAAATACATAACTTTACCATATAATCTAAAATCATTTTTTATAGATAAATATATAAAGTTATATATTTCATGTAGATAAATTCATTCATGTGTTAATATTTATAGTTTCTTTTTGATTAAATCTAAATATTTTTAAAGTCTCGACTTTAATATATAGTATTGATACAGATATTCTTGTAGGTGTGATATGATCGAATAAGATAGAAAATAATCTTATCATATCAAAAGTCTAATTTAACAATATTTTACATAAATTGATAAAAATTAATTTAATAATAAGCTCAAACAATATTACAACGTAAGTGTTTGTTGAATCATCAAATATCATAATTGTGAATTTGATATCAATAAAATATTGCTAAAAAAACATATCAATAAATAGTTTACTTTATCTATGTATTACTTATATAATTGTGTTATTCAATGATTTTGTAAATAGCTTTATTCTAAATTCATATCTAATATTCTAACATACGTTAGTTATAAGGTTGTTTTTGATGAAATCTTTGTTACAAGGCTTAAAATAGATTACAAAGTATAGTCAAATATGAAAAAAAAAGAGTAAAAAATAAAATCAGTACAGCTTCTACAATAAATACTCTTGTAGGTGTGATATGATCGGATAAGATGGAAAATAATCTTATCATATCAAAAGTCTAATTTAACAACTTTTTACACAAATTGATAAAAAAATAATTTGATAAAAAAACTCAAAGAATATAATCAAATTTGAGAATTTTAAATATGTGGTGGGGCCAGAATCAATGTGGTGGCTCGAAAACGGTCGGTTTTTATAATATACTAGGTGTACCTGTCGTGCCATGCACGGCAATGACTCACACTTCACATTTTAAAGTTATTTTAATTATAAAGAAGATATTATTAAGTGAAAACATATAACGAAAAGTTTAGTATATGAAAATGTTATTTTTTTTAGACGAAAAAGATTATTTTTCACATTTGTAGTACCGCACGTATGAGATTATAAAAAATATAAAGCATATTTTAATTATTGATGAATTTAGTAAATAAAATTTACGTACTTTTTCATTAATCAAAATTTGTCTCTAATGGTTAATATATATCATTATGCCTATTACCAAAATTTTGAGACATTATAAGTCAATATAATATAATATAAAATGTTTTAATTCATTATTTTGGTTTGATCTTATTTTTTATTTTAATACTATAATTTGTTAGTATGGGATATAATTACTATGAATTGTTATTTAATTTGAAAATATTAAAATTACAATCAAAACTTAAAAGTATAAAATGAGTCCAACATGATTCTAATGACTTTATATATTGAAATAAATAAAATATATTAATCAATAGTTATTTTATTATGGAAGATATAAGCTAAGTTATTATGAAAATGATTATATATAAGTTAAGTAAAATATAGTAAATATAAATTTACTTAATATTAAAGATAGGAATAATATATTGATTATAAAGAGGGATTCTATTTTTAAATTATTTTTAATTCAAAATTTTTAATTACTTCTTTCATAAAGAGATTAAAAATATAACTAATATATTAAAAAGGGATAGAATATTTTATCTTAATTCAAATAATATCTTTTACATAAATTCATAATAAAGAATCTAATTATATTAATTAAAATAACATGAAAAAATTATTTGTTTAATTATGATAGATAAAATCTAAGTTAATAGGAACATTATAATATATAATTTAAGTAAAATTTTATAAATATAAGTTGATTTAGTATCAAAGATAAAAATATAATTTATTTAGAAAACGGGGCTTCCATTTTAAAATTATTTTTAAGTTCAAAATTTTTAAATTACTTCTTACATAAATAGATTAAAAAGGTAATTCAAAAGATAAGTTAATTAATATGTATCTTTTATAGAGGGAAATTTTAAAGATAGATGATATTGATGTAAAGATAGATATTAGATGAATAGAAAAAGGATAAAATTAAAGTTAGATAATTAAGAAGATTTTACAAATAAATATTATGCCTTCAAAGATAGATATTAGATGGGTAAGAAAAAAGACAAAATTAAAGATTAGATAAATAAGAAAAATAAAACATATAAAATTGTTAATAAAGTGGGGCCAGAATTAACGTGGAGGCTCGAAATTCTCCGGCTTTAATATATAGTATAGATGTTTTTTGGATGTTAATGTTACGGCATAAAATTTAGGAATATTTTGGTTCATAATCTCAAAAAAAAATATTTTGTTCTCATTTGTCCTGATTTTGGTTCATATAATCTATTGTTTATTTATGGCCTTTATTAATCCATAGGTCATGTGTTCAACTCTCCTTAAAATATTTTTTTTGATTTTTTTTCAACTATAGAAAATCTTATATAATGTCTTAAGATAATCTAAAATTAATGTATCAATAATAAAGTAAGGGTAATTTGTAATGAATTTTTTTGATTTATCACTATAAATGTATTAAGAAGATACATTGACGATTTATATTCATGTATAGTATTTATCATTATATTCTTATTATATAATATTTTAATAAGATATTTTGTTATTATAAATCCCTAAAGTATGTCATACAAGTATCTTAGATACTATTAATCTCTAATCATGGTATATGTTGTATTTGATTAACATTATAAATTAGATGACAAATTTAAAACTAATAATAATGCAAGTATAAAAACAAATTGGAGAAATTTCAAATATATACATATGCATCCATGTAGGGTGACAATTTTCATATTAATTTTTTTAGTTAATAAGTAAAAACTAAAAAGATGATATATAAAAAAAATAGAAAATGTCATCGATGATTGAAAAAATTAAAATCTTCATACTTTTCTTAATTTAAAAAATATATTATATCTATTATATAATAATATTAGTTAAAATAATAGAATAATAATAAAAGTGTAACATTACAAAATACAATATTTATGCAAAAGAAAAGCAAACTATTTGACTAAAACTTAAGAATTTAAAAAAATTATTGTCTATAAATTAAATAAATGATAACTAAAATAGAATAAAATAAAAAATGTACCGTGCTTAGTAGAAAAAGGGTGGGGTCAAAGAAAAAGTTATAAAATGCTTGTCGAAGAAAGAGGTTGGGGTCAAAGAAAAAGGGTGTGGCGTGCTTGTAATCTCAGAATTTTTGAAGGGTGTAGCATGAAAATGAGCCAGATTATAGATAAAGTTATTCAGGGTTCGGCTGAATTCAGAAATTTTCAGAGGAATGGATTTTGGAGTCGACAATTCTCTGTCTGAGCGATCGCAATGGATCAAGCCAGGTCCGGGTTGGGCCTCTATTTGTTGTGATGGCTCGATTAGGGATCGAGTCTGCAAAATCGGAGTTATTTCTCGTGATGAAGTTGGTCAAGTTATTTTTGTGGGGTCAAAACGAGCGCAAGATGGACTGAACATTGAGATCGTAGGGTCTTCAAATTGCCTCTTCCATTGGATTGCAACGTGTTGTAGTTGGTCAAGTTATTTTTGTGTGGTCCTTACTATCTGGTCACGAACCCAAGCTTTATCATTAGAGCTAAGTATGTCCTCAACAAATTCAGCACACCATTAAATACCATAAATTATTCTTAATTCCAAAGATCATGATTAAATTTAGATGCATTTCATACATAGGCAACCTAGTGGTTAGTGAAAAAAAAATTTAACAAAAGAGAAATTATTAAAATTAAACACTAATATAAAGTGAAAAATACAATTTTGATTCTCAAAATTTAATAAAAAAACATGTAGAATGCTCATAGATATAATTAAAATTATTTTTGACCATGTCAGTTCCTACCCGACAAGGCGACAACCACGTGCAACAACTAGACTTGTTAATCGACTTAGTTCGATCGGAATCGAATTCGGACATGTTTGGTTTAGGTTGCATAAGGGTGCGGATCTAATAGATTATTGGTCAAATCGGGTTGGGTTAGGTAATCGAGCGAGTTCAGATCAATCAGATTACCTTTCAAATTAAGCCAGGTTATGACAAGGTATTGCTCGGTTCGAGCCAACTAATGAGTTAATAACATTTTTTTAATGTAACTTGCATTATTATTTATTAAGTTATTTTTTGAATTACTAATTAATAATACATATATATAGATAAAACAAAAAAATAGAGTTTAATTACACTACTATTTTAATAAGAAGATATTAGACTAATCGGGTCGGATCTTGGATCGATTGGGTTGGAATCATACGGTGTCACAAGGGTCTAAGTGAAAATTGAACTTCGGGTTCGATCAGCGACCTCTCTTAGAGCATGTTTATCCGTTGGCCAATTCTTGGCCTTCGGATGAACATAATAATAAATAAATGGTAGTAACATTTTTTAATTGTATGTCCAAAGCAGATTTGGTCTCCATCATGACCAAAGCCATGTTTGGTTTTTCAACGTGGATTTGACACGTGTGATCGTACATGAAAAAGCAGATTTCAATCAGTAAACAAATTAATTGTAGTATCATTTTTTAATGGTATGGCCAAGTTAGTCGGGCCAAGTGGTGTGCATTCTCTTACGGCAACTCACCACCGGTTCCAGTCCATTGACCGTCAAACATTTGTATCTTTGCTTCCATTTACGTTAAGTCAATGTTTGTTGAGTATAACTATATTTTTCCTTTAATTAATTTTCATAATTGCTGTCTTAGTAATTCAAAAACACGTCACAATCAAAAACCGTCTGTTACATAAGAAAACCGAACTTTCAAATCTTCTTTAAGAATCGGTATATTTTAATATTTGGGCATTATGGTTTGTGTGACACTCACTCATATGAACTCTGTCGACACACATTTTAATTTATTCTATTCTATTTTAGCAGAAACATCGATCATTTGCGCACAAAATTATTGGACGTGAGTCATAAAAGTCTAAAACATTGTTTATGGACATCCTTAATGGTGGTGACGTGGACACGTGGAGTAATACCGGAGCCAATGGTGCACTAGTGGCTACGTATGGCGATCCTCGGGCTGACACGTGAAAGGCTAGTGCAACCGAAAGCTTTTTTATGGAGCCCATGAATTATACTGTATAATTGAACAAAAAGGATTTATTTGTGCACGTATCTTCACCTGTTACGGGTCCGTTCGGTAAACTTTATAGGTGATAAATTATAGTAATAGTTGTAATAGATATAGTTGAAGTTGAAATTATTTTTAAAATTTGGTGTTTGGGATTGGAAAATAATAAATGATAAAGAAAATATACAGTATAAGTTTTTATAATGTCGGGAAGACTCGTTATTTATTTTTGAGATAAATTAATTTTGTCAAGAACATATTCACAATATTTTTTTTTATAAGTTCCAATAAGATGTGATAAGATTTTATAACTATCATTTAAGTACTGGAGTATCAACATAGCATATGTTGTAATTAAATAAAATTATTAGTAAGTATAAATGTGGTGCAATTATTTGTCAGCTTCGTGGGCACATTCAAACAGTCTGTCCAATAAAGGAGTAATCAAATCTAAAAACGGCGGTTCGCTAGCCTTGACGAATTTATTCGGACTTGTCAGCCTTACGAGCACATTCAAGCAACCCATCCAATATAGCGACCAATCATATGATTTTGGGTTGGAATCTCATTGGGTTTATATGGTAGTCCGGTTTACCCTCACAAGTCACGACCCTCAGATAATCAGCCCACCGAACTTTATCATAAGATTTGTGAAATTTTCCTTTTTATAGGGAGATGTAAGATACCTTACATGTCAAAGGAGAATTTTCTCAATCTTTGGTTGAAAGACCGACCATTGAAGGGTTGGGCACACTTAATTGGCAGTTTGGCACATCAATGGAATTGTATGGTATCAATGTATGGTTCATTTTTGTGTATAAACCTTCTTCAAATATTGAAGACCACATGATGGTGATAAGACAAGGGAATATACGTCGTGAGAAGTCCTAACGTTTGGTTAATTAACGAGTAGGTATACTATACATTCGATCACGACATGAACTAACAAAAGTTTACTCATGGGTCTCAAAAAAAAAGTTCACTCATGAATCATGCATGATAGACAACAGAAACTCAACTTAATTACACGACTTTTTTAGTATAGTGTGTTTTAAAGGCATATGATAAAAGTTTGATCTCGCAAAAAATGATAAATCTTCCAGTTAGAATTTTTTTTGGGGACGGATAATTTCATTTTAATTTTAATTTTAATCTGTAATTTAAGCTTTTTATAATATGTCCTTATGACACACGATAGAAAAATCAATGAAAATATAAGTCGCACTAAAAGTATTGTATATTATTGGTTCGATAGAAATACAGAATTTGTGTTTTAATCAAATTCAAGTTATATGTGGCAATTTTTTTCCGGGTGAAGTTATATGTGGCAATTTAAACGTTTATTTTTTTCTTATTTAAAATGAAATACTTTTCATCCTTTATTTTCCTCATTCAACATCCTCTATTTATTTATCTTTAATTTCACACATATCTCCATTAATTAATACATACTCCCTCCGTCCCGGGGAGTTTGTCCGCCTTTCCTAATCGGGCGTCCCAGGAAGTTTGTCCATCTCTATTTTCTTTCCATTTATATCACACATTTTTTACCCTTTTACCCTTATAACAACAAACAATTACAAACACTTTTACCCTTTTCATCAATCATTTCATTCTCATTCCTCTCTCTTCAATAATTCATTCCATTTAAAAATGTTTATATGCAACAATTAATTTAATTTACACAAAAAGTAAGTAGGAATAATTTTAATTTTTTTTTCTCTACAAAACTAGATTAGTCATGATATTAAAAAAAATTAAGCATGATTAGCCTTCCTCATTCCTCTCTCTCCAATGATTAGCTTTCTTAATCCATGTGCATTTGGCCATTTTGGCCAAACTCCCTGGGACAGAGGGAGTATTTTTGAAGGGATCAATTACCAAAATACAGCGTCAAATCGATCGTGATATTTGTCATGTATCATCAATTCATCATATTTTGGCACTTGCTCGACCAAAACAAAAAGTAAAATTGGTAACTTGAGGAGGTTGCATTAGTCTGGGATATGGCGCGCAGTGGACATGCATATAGTGGGTCGTATTATCGTATTATCGTATTATCGTATACGTATGTTTCACATTGAAGGTATGGTATACTTTTCTGTTTTATTTGTTATTTTAACCTATCATCATAACTATATACTAAAGCGGAGGTTAGATTTAATATTTAGCCCGACACGTGTCATATTCTTATTGGACAAATCACCCATCTTTAATAAAACAATTCAATTTGCTTGATTGGTTGAAATTTCATTGTAGACCACACATTAAATTTCTTCTTATCTATTAGTTCCTTTTAATTAATTAGAATTTAATAAAATAAACTACCATATGCTATAAAATTTATCCAAAAAAACACAAATCCTAACTTACCAAATAAACTACCGTATGCTCATATCTAGCCAAAAAAAAATCAATCTAATATATTGCTAGAATTAGTACACATATCTACCAAATTAAAAAAAATAAACTAACCGTATGATATAGAATTTATCCAAAAAGACACAAATCCTAACTTACCAAATCTATTAGGAGTAGTCGTACGCATATCTAGCCAAAATTAAAAAAAAATCAATCTAATATATTGCTAGGATTAGTACGCATGTCTAATCCTTATTTGCGAAGTTTATCATTAAAATAATATAAAGAATATATTATCGTAGAAATATTTTATCATTAAAATAAATCTCATAAGAAAAAACTTAAATAAAATAATACAAGATTTTATATCAAACTATTTTTTTGAATAATTATATATGAAATTTAAACCAAATTTTTAGTTAAATCAAATCATGCCTTCAAAGGCACGGGTACTGCCACTAGTATATATATAAAAGTTAGGCGGTGTCCCCATTAAATGCTCCATTTACTCTACATTGCAATCTTCCCTATATAATCAATACTATGCAATACAATAGCATAGTGGTAGATCCTTCCTTTAATTACTCAAAGGTTTGGGGTTCAAATTTCTCTAGCAACATTTTGTGTTGTTTGCATATTTTCTTAACGTGTATGTTTTTAATGTAAATCACACAATATGTGAATATCATAAATCATAAAATATAATTAAATGTTAAAAGCTTACCTACATATTGTATTATTGTTCAAATATTTTTTATGAAAACTACCTATAGTTTAAATGATTATGTAAACGTACGGGTAATGTATATATGAAAACGTATATATTGTTAGTTGAACTCTATTATGAAATGTCATAACTAAATACATAACCTAAACAAACAAATTAAATGTTAAGAGCTTACTTATACATATTGGTCCGGGTAATGTACATATGTGTGTCACGCTCCGCGTTCCTTCGACCAAAATAGACGCGGGACAAGTCACCGAGGCACGGAGCCTAGGTGATTCCAGAGGCTTCCGGGGCCTTCAAGATGAGGCCGGGACGCTCCGGAGCCTTCTAGAGGCCGGCACGCCTCAAACGGGGCAAGGCGTGCCAAGGCCGGCGCTTCTAGAGACATCTAGGAGGGCCGTGCCCCATGCGGAACAAGGCGGGCCGCTTCTAGAATTGTCTAGGAGGGCCGCGTCCCTTGTAGGCCAAGCGCACCCCGGGGCGGAAGCTTCTGGAGCGGTCCAGAGATATCCCGCCCCTTCCGGGCGTGGGCGCGCGCGGGTGTGCCTTCCAGAGAATTCCGGAGGGGCCGCGCCCCATCTAGAGGGCGCTAGAGAGAGGCGCGGGCCGGCGCCACGATGGAGCATTCCGGAGTATTCTAGCGGGGGCTAGAATTTATCTTAGGGGCTTATCTTCTAGGGAGAGCTCTAGATTAATCTAGGCTCGGGTGTGTCTAGATTCTTCCGTTATAAGAGGGGGCCTCAAGTATAAATAGACCTCACCCCCTCATTTGGGAGGGCATCCTACAATCCACAAATCCCACAATCCACACTTAGCCACGAAAACACACTTGTAAAGCATACTTTGTAATATTCTCTTGTAATACAAAGTCCTCTTTTCCCACAAAAACCATCATAAATCGTTAGGGGCAAGGCCTGACTTAGCTCATCGAAAGGGTTCGACATAGCTAAGGGCCGCACGAGTTAGAGAGCGAGTCTCAACCCGTGACAAGTGGTATCAGAGCATACGATCCAAGGGGAAATCAATGTCTAGCCACGACGGAGGAGCCTCAGAGGCAGGGGACCCTAGCACCGCATCCCAGTGGGGAGGCAAGAAGACTAGGAGCGCCTCGAAGGACCGGATGACTAGCATTGAGGATCGTTTGGAGCGAGTGGAGCTGTCGATGGGCGAGGTGCGCGACTCCATCGAGGACGTAGCCAAGGCCGGGGAAGACCTTGAATCCTCCATGGAAGAGCTCAAGGGGGAGCTGCTACGCACACTCAATGAAGCCAACGACAAGCTAGCCAAAGAGAACGCCGTCCTTCGGGAAGCCATGGGGGCGTTGCGCGACGAGGTTAGCCAACTCAAGAGGGAGCTTGAGGCATGCCGGGCAGCCATGGGGGCGGGCATGATCGCTACAACCCAAGCGCATAAGTTAGAAATCCCGAAGCCGAAGACGTTCAAGGGGGAACGATCGGCAAAGGACGTAGAAAACTTTCTCTACGGCATGGAGCAATACTTTGATGGTGTGGGCATCAAGGAGGACGAACGGAAGGTAAGTACCGCTAAGCTTTATCTTGAGGACACGGCTTTACTATGGTGGAGGCGCCACACTTGTGAGAAGACCGGAGGGTCTCCAATCAAGACTTGGGCCGAGTTCGAGACGGAGTTCAAGAAGCAATTCTACCCCGTCTACGCAAACGACGAGGTCCGAGCCAAGATACGCCGACTCACACAGCGGGCCACTGTGCGCGAATACGTCAAGGAGTTCTCCGAGCTCATGCTTCAAGTATCGGACTTGGCCGAGACCGAGGCATTCTTCCAATTCATGGACGGTCTCAAGCCGTGGGCCAAGCAAGAGCTACAAAGACGCAACGTGCAGACGTTGAACGAAGCCATGAGCGCGGCCGAGTCGCTCATCGAGTTCAAGAGCCGGGACCAACGCAACTCCTCCTGTAACAAGGGTAAAAGTGGGGGAGATGAAGATGAAAGCGACTCGAGTAGCGACGACGAGCGCACATCGAGGCGAAAGTCCTCAAGAGATCGAGACGACGAATCGGAGGACGACGATGGGCGTCGTTCCCGACCAAGATGGAGGTCCGGAGGGGACCACGAGAAGGGCAAGCGCAAGGAGAGGAAGCCGCTGGCTTGCTTCCTCTGCAATGGGGATCACCTTGTGCGGGATTGCCCACAAAGGAGCAAACTCAATGCTATCGTGTCCCCGAGGGATGAGGAGGCCGAGCGAGGGACGCACCATCGGCTAGGGGCGATAACGTTGAGCTACAGAAAGGAGCGCGACAAGGGGTCGCCAAGGCCACAGGAGCGATCAACCCAAGGTCCAGATAATGCCGGGATCCGCGAAGCAGCACAGTCTCCAGGGGAAGAGAGACGTGGGGTGCTCAGCTTGGGCGCGATACGGTTAGGGGAGCGACCGAGGGAGGAAGGTCCAAAGTCCGAGGCACGGGGCCACGACAAGGGAACTTCCGCGATCGACGAGGGACCAAGACGCCATGGGGAGACGACGACCAAGGGGAGCGATGGTATGCCTCGAAGGGAGGCGTAACAACCATCCAAGAGAGTCGAAGTCAGAGATGGCGCAAACGGGAACAAGTCCGAGGGGGACAAAGCCGAGGCGACAACGACGTTGCAAGGGGCAAACGAGCGGAACGCGACGAGGGCGTCGCTAGATCCAGTGGGGGAGGATGTCACGCTCCGCGTTCCTTCGACCAAAATAGACGCGGGACAAGTCACCGAGGCACGGAGCCTAGGTGATTCCAGAGGCTTCCGGGGCCTTCAAGATGAGGCCGGGACGCTCCGGAGCCTTCTAGAGGCCGGCACGCCTCAAACGGGGCAAGGCGTGCCAAGGCCGGCGCTTCTAGAGACATCTAGGAGGGCCGTGCCCCATGCGGAACAAGGCGGGCCGCTTCTAGAATTGTCTAGGAGGGCCGCGTCCCTTGTAGGCCAAGCGCACCCCGGGGCGGAAGCTTCTGGAGCGGTCCAGAGATATCCCGCCCCTTCCGGGCGTGGGCGCGCGCGGGTGTGCCTTCCAGAGAATTCCGGAGGGGCCGCGCCCCATCTAGAGGGCGCTAGAGAGAGGCGCGGGCCGGCGCCACGATGGAGCATTCCGGAGTATTCTAGAGGGCTAGAATTTATCTTAGGGGCTTATCTTCTAGGGAGAGCTCTAGATTAATCTAGGCTCGGGTGTGTCTAGATTCTTCCGTTATAAGAGGGGGCCTCAAGTATAAATAGACCTCACCCCCTCATTTGGGAGGGCATCCTACAATCCACAAATCCCACAATCCACACTTAGCCACGAAAACACACTTGTAAAGCATACTTTGTAATATTCTCTTGTAATACAAAGTCCTCTTTTCCCACAAAAACCATCATAAATCGTTAGGGGCAAGGCCTGACTTAGCTCATCGAAAGGGTTCGACATAGCTAAGGGCCGCACGAGTTAGAGAGCGAGTCTCAACCCGTGACATGTGCACGTACATATTGTTCGTTGAACTCTATAATGAAATGTCATAACTAAATACATAACCTAAACAAACAAATTAAATGTTAAAAGCTTACCTATACATATTGTTTAAATATTTAATCATAGCATAATATGAAGGAATTGATTATCCATCTTAATGTTATAGGCCAATATAGTTTGCATTATATCTGCTTAACCTAAATAATATGTAATTTTTTGAGATCCAAACTTCTATAGTTTTCATTTATATATATAAAAATATTTTGAATAGCCAACAATATTATTTTAATCTTTCATATGCTTTCTATATATTACGTAATTTTTACTCCAATATCCAATCCAATACAAAGGGGTTCTTCGATGCTAATCAGTTGAGAGGAGCAACAATGTTTATTACGTATATTACGTAATTTTTGTGTACATTAGATTTTCCAACTTTGCCAATGTTTATTCACCATTATAACAGATTAGACCTGTCAAAAGCTGACCCGACCCGATCCGACCCGAAATTTCTGGGTTTCAACCCGAAAATTTGAACCCGAAACCCAGTGTGAACCCGAACCCGGTAAACCCTGGAAATTCTGGGTTAGGGTCGGGTCAAACCCGCTAGGTCAACAAATCTATAAGGCGGAAAACTTATTTTAGAATACACTTTAATATAATGAAATGACAAATTGACGGGTAATTGTGCACCCAAAGGTTTTAATTATATTACAATATATAAAATTTATTTTAGAAAATTAGGATATATTTATCATTAAAATATTTAAAAATAATATTTTGTTATTATATTTTATTGTTTAAATAATATTTTATTTAAATTTTGATCAAAAAATTGATACTCTTGACCCGTTGGGTTGATCCGACCCGACCCGAAAACCCGAAGCGACCCGACCCAGTTTGACCCGTAACCCGATTGACTCGAACCCAAACTCAACCCGAACCCGGAACGACCCGACCTGAACCCGTCCGACCCGACCCGATTGACAGGTCTATAACAGATCATTTATATATTTTGTGATAAATGGATTACATCAACAAAGATTGTACCGATTTAATTAGTATGGAGTGAATTAAAATTACATTTTTTTTAATTAGGTTTAATCTCCTCCATCATAAAAATAAGTTTTTTTTTTAATGAAAATTGCCCTTCATTAATACGAAGCTAAGTCTTTACAAAGCAAATTATAAAAATAAGTTACAAACGTTTCAATGATTAACAAAATCTGTAACTCTTAGACCATGTGCCCAAGAATATTGAGAAAAGTCGTTAATAATAATTGCGTTTTAATGGCGTTGGATCCTCTAATTTGAATCCTAAGAGCATCCAAAATGGAGACTACATGTATTTCTTAACCTTTAAAATAAAAATAAAGTCAGAAAAATATCTGAGATGTATTTCTTATATGTGAGAAACATTTCTTGCAGAAGAGAGCCATTTTGACAAATTTCTCTGCAAAAAAATTTAACAACAAGTAGGAAAGAAATATAAGACTTTTAAGAAATTTTGGTGTGTTCTCCATTGTGGATGCTCTAAAGCATGTACTGTTTTTTGGCAAATTAATGATATTATCACCCTAATTATTACATAGTTTAATCCTCTAATTTGAGAAAATAAAAGCGTTAATAAGAGAAAAATACTATGAAGTGTTTCAATGACAACCCAAATACTTCTTAGAAAATTCGGATCAATACAATCGGTAATTGTTAAATTTTCTTCTCTTAGTTTTATTTTATTTTATGATTTTCATATTCAGATCTCATATGCATGATTTCAACACATAAATCAACCTATGTGCCAATGTTTTGTACTCACTCTCACTCATCCATCGTTTTCCTATGGAAAGGGAAAAAATTATTGCAAAACAAACCAAATACTTCTTAGAAAGGCGGAGGCAATGCAATCGAATCCGAAATGGTAAGAGTTAACTCTCATAGCTTTTTTAATGATTTTTCATACTTAGATGTTAAACATAAGCATGAAAAAGTGATTAATTTGAATTAGATGACTAACTTTACCAATATAAAAATTTACCTTTGAGGAAGTGAGAAAAACAAATCTTAAATAGAGAAGACACAAATAAGATGCAAATAGTGAGTAAATCTCGCGAGTGAATTATATTTTCAATTGATTTATTTCTTATAGCATATTTATTTATTTTATACTTAATATAACATATTATATGTTATATTATCATACATTGGTCCATTTTTCACATTCATGCAATTTTATGCAAATTTCCGATTGAAGTTGATTAATAAAACTTCACAATAGTTTTTAAACCCGTGCGTAGCACTGGTCATCAATTCTAGTTATACTACCTATAGTATAAAGTGGAGACAATGTCTTCACAAAAATTTATGACACGTGTCATTTCAATAATAAAATAATCAGTCGGATCCTCCTTTATACAAATTTGGTAGTTAGAATCTCATATAATCTTATCCCGTAAAAATTGATTAAAATTTACCAAAAATTATGAATTATCCCGAAAATTATAAATTATCACTTACCAAGAATTAGTTATAATCTTCCCATAAATAATACTATTTAATAGAACGTGATATTTATCATAAAGTAATTTTTAAACAAATCCACTTTATTTATATTATGAGTTGATTTACTATTGGTAAAAAACACTAATTATAATACGAAGATAAATATATATATATAATCACATAATTTTAACATGATCATTGACATTACATATCTATATTAAATTGGATTTATAATCACATTACCCGTACATGGTACGGGGTTTAAACTAGTTAGTATTAAACGTCGGTACTAGTTATACAGTGCGAGTCGTCCTTGGTATGTAATACGTGACCCTCCTTCATTTTTTTTAAACCATGAATTTATCTTCGGCAGCTAATCTCATACTCCTGACGGCTAACACGAGTCACATACAAACTAAGTAATTCGACATGCGTCAATTAATTAGCTCCATCCAATGAATACGATTTTGAAAATGAATCAATTAGGAAAAATATTTACAGTCTTTTATTTTTCATAGGTTATGTTTTACCTTAAATGAGGTGTTGGAATCCAATTGATTTATAGACTCTATCTAATTTTTTGTAATCGATCATAATATTATTTTACTAATATGTAGTTTAAATAATTATTTAAATAAAAATTATTGTCCCTAAAAAAATTAAGAAAGAAATTTTAAAAAAATAAAGATTTTACCGAAAATTTTAAAATGCGGTAAAAAACTTAGGGATAAAAAATATCTAACGAGAAAATTCAAAGACCAAAAATGTAAACTTTACCTAAAAAAAAAAGAATGACCACGACTAGAACCGACCACGAGTCACAAGTCACGACCACTCGCTCCATAAAAGTTTGCATATATAAAAACTCCACACTCCCAAGTCCCAACCGAACTTGTGGATGCAAACGAAATTTCTTCCACCGCTCAAATTCCTCCTTCCCTCACACATTATCAACTCCTCCCCTCCCATGGCGGCCGGAATCGCCTCCTCCTCCACCGCCGCCGGGAACCCCTTCCTCGGCCACAAGCCGCCGACCTCCCTCCTCCCCGCCCTCCGGCGCCGGGGCCTCGATTTCCGGCGCCAATTCCGCTGGCAGAATCGGAGAAGCTTCTCGATCTGCTTTGTCTTGGAGGAGAAGAAACTCGGCCACGTGGAGCCGTCTCCGCCGTCCGATTCCGATGAACCGAGGGTTTTGGGCGAGGAGACTGATGGCCAGATCTCGGCCGTCCGATTGGCCGAGAAATTGGCTCGGAAGAAATCCGAGCGGTTCACGTACTTGGTCGCCGCCGTTATGTCGACTCTCGGGATTAGCTCCATGGCCGTCTTCGCTGTCTACTACCGCTTCCATTGGCAGATGGATGTACGTTTTTTTACAGCAAATTTTCAAATTGTTGAAACGATAGTTTTCTGTTTCCAAATTGTATTTTTGATTGAAGAGTTACCAGCTCCAACAAGCCAAAATTAGGCCTGTTTTCAAATTGTTGAAATTGAAATTGTGGAATTTTGTTGTGTGTGTAGGGTGGAGAGGTTCCAATTACGGAGATGTTTGGCACATTTGCTCTTTCTGTTGGTGCTGCTGTGAGTTCTTTCTCTACTCTTGAAAACTAGAATTTACAAAAAAAAAAAAAAAAAAAAAAGGTCTGCTCTTAAGCTGAAGGGGTAATTTTGATTTCCTGCTCCACCATGGTTAGACTTAGAGATGATAAGTAACATTTTTTAAATGTTAATGAAGTAAATACATATTTTTCTTGTTCATTGTTATGAAGAGTTGAACTCTGGTTGTGTTATGGTCTTGATGATTCGTTAGGTGGGCATGGAGTTTTGGGCACGGTGGGCGCACAAGGCCTTATGGCATGCTTCATTGTGGCACATGCACGAGGTAATTAATTAATGGCGTTTTCTAAGCTAACAAAACGATTAAATTCTTAATTCTCGCAGCTTAATCATCATCTAATAGTATGTACACTGTATTTTGCTTTGGTTGCATTAGTCTCACCACAAACCAAGAGAAGGCGCGTTCGAGCTCAACGACGTTTTTGCAATAATAAACGCAGTCCCAGCCATTGCCCTTCTCAACTACGGCTTCTTCCACAAGGGCTTCTTTCCCGGCCTCTGCTTTGGCGCGGTAAGTATCTCGAGTTCCCGAACAAACCAAAACCACCCGTAGAGCTTAACCATTATCGCTAAAAAGTACACGATGACGCGCCTAAGAAAGCCTCCAAAACGAAATTTAATGAAGTGTTGTTGTATCGAACGGACACGATGGGCAGGGGCTAGGAATCACGGTGTTCGGGATGGCCTACATGTTTGTACACGATGGTCTAGTCCACAAGAGGTTCGCGGTGGGGCCCATCGCCAACGTGCCCTACTTTCGAAGAGTGGCTGCTGCTCATCAGGTATCTTAATTTATCTAGCTACCTACTTTTTTGTGTGTACCAGATAACCTATTGCTACCTCTCATTAGAAGGCACAAAAGGCCAAAGAAGACACCTATTTAGCTGGCTAGTGGCGTAATTGAAAAATGATTAGGTTATTGCATATAAGGCTACAATTCACTAAACGTAGCTTCATGAAATCTTAATTGATTCTGATGTTGTTGTCTTTCAGTTGCACCACACAGAAAAATTCAACGGAGTTCCATATGGGCTGTTCTTGGGACCAAAGGTTGGGACAGCTCTAGTCTCTTTCTGTTGTTTTCTTTTAAAAAAATAATGTTCAAAAGTGCTGCTTTTTTTAGATAAAACAAAACATTTCTGACCCTAATTGTTTTGTGATTTAGGAGCTAGAGGAGGTGGGAGGCCTGGACGAGCTGGAGAAGGAGATAAACAGAAGGATTAAATCCTACAAGAATTCCTGATTGTTTAGTGTATCTGCAGGAGACTTCTGTGTTACCCTTTGGCTAAATTTTTTGTAGGAGACATTCATTTGATCTTTGTATGTAACTGAAAATTTCACCCCTAAGAAAGGGAAGAGAAAAGGAGGTAGATTTGTAATTGAGTTCTTGGCATTGTTACTCTAGTTAAGAATCAGATCTCACCAGTTGAGAGCATCAGCAGCACCTCAAGCGCAAAATCTATTCATGTAACACACTAATGAGTCAACATTCAACAACGAAATCATATAGAAGAGCACTTCTGCTGTTATCTAAGTATATGTGTGTTCAATGGTTGAGGAGAGAATCATTTGGGTTCATGATTTACTAATAGACCCTACAAAATGTGGATACCTAGCGCCATCAAGGGGACTTCTCAAAGAGGCAAGTTAGACAACATCTCAACTAGAGCTAAGGTAGAAGCACTTCTAAGATCCCCAAGATTTTTCATCACCCAAAAAGCAATCCTTTTTAAACCATCTTTAGGCAATACAGCATTTCAAGCTGGGTTGTTGTATCACTTGGTTGTTAACTAACTAAATCTTATCAAGTCAAGAACCACAATTTAGCAAGTTAATGACACCAAACACAGGAATCATCATTCAGCTTTCTTTGAACAAGCTGAAAACAACCAGGAAGAACAGTAATCGGAGTTCATCTAGAAACATGTACACTACATAATGAATCGCCACAAGAAGGCTTCCAGACCCTAGTTAAGAATCAGATCATAGAGAGAATTGGATCGCCAAGGATTCCAGTCTAAACCATCCAATTTATTTAGAAAAGTCCCTGCGCAAAGGAGCAGGTCATGAGCTAGTTGTTACTCTAGCTAAGAATCAGATCTCACCAGTTGGGAGCATCAGCAGCAACCTCAAGTTCAAAATCTATTCAAGTAACACACTAATGAGTCATCATTTAACAACAAAGATGACAAGAGCATAGAGAGAGCACTTCTGCTGTTATTTAAGTAGATGTTTGTTCAATGGTTTATGGTTGAGGAGAAAATCATTTGGGTTCATGATTTACTAATAGACCCTACAAAATGTCGATACCTAGCGGCCAGAGGCAAGTTAGACAGCATCTCAACTAGAGCTAGGGTAGAAGCACTTCTAAGATCCCCATAATTTCTCATCACCCCAAATGCAATCCTTTTTAAACTATCTTTAGGCAACACAGCGTTTCAAGCTGGGTTGTTGTATCACTTGGTTGTTAACTAACTAGATCCTATCAAGTCAAGACTCAAGAACTGCAATTTAGCAAGTTAATGACAACCTGAACCAACAAGGACAATGCAATATCACCAAACACAGGAGCCATCATTAAGCTTTCCTTGAACATGCTGAAAACAACCAGGAAAGAACAGTAATGGATGTTCAACTAGAAACATGTACACTACATAATGAATCGCCACAAGAAGGCTTCCAAACCCTAGAGCCAAAGATCTACCTAGGCAACAAATAAACAAGACATCAAAACAAATCCAAAGAACACAAAATCCTTACCCAACACAACTGTACATAGCCAGAAACCACCTCATCCGGTCCACTATGCAACCGAAATGTCGTCGAATCACCAATCATCACCCTCCAAAGAACGAGAAAAAGCCGCGTTTCTTGGGGGCCTCCTCCACCATAACAGCCTTCATACTGTCTTGCTCAACAAGCCTCCACGCCGCCTGCTCAAACGCCAAGCCAGCAATCGTCGGCGGCCTGTTCAACACCAACGGATAGCCTCGATTCGTGCTCCGAATCACCTCGGAGTCCTCCGGAATCATCCCTAGCAACGCCAATCCGAGCATCTCCTGAACATCCAACACAGACATCATATCCTCCCCCTTAATCATATCCGTTCTAACTCTATTCACAATCATCTTAATCTCCTTGATCCCATCGCACTCCAGCAAGCCAGTAACCTGTTATAAGAAAAGGGCAGTTTGTGTAAATAGTGAGAGTTAAAATAGTGAGAATTCACGTGACAATTTGGACATGGCACATATATTAAGAAAAAAATGTTATTCTTATGTTACCCTATTGAGTTAATTATTTGTTTAGACAAATATGAAAAAGTGTAATAATAATTATAATAAAGATAATTATTAAGATCATGAAACAAAGAAAATGTTAGCATATGGTCATGTATTTTGGGAGTATAAGTTTATAACCCTATCGGCATCACGGAGCGCGGTGATGTCCGGAGTCGTGACGAGCACGGCCTCATTCGCCGGCGTGATGGCGGTGATGAATCCGGCGTCGATCCCGGCGGGGCAGTCGATGATGATGAAGTCCGGGGAGCCCTCGGGGCGGTGTTTGAGCGCGTCGACGAGCCAGACTAGGGCTTTCCCGCCGAACCCTAGGGGGAGCTTGGATCTGGCCTTGGAGATGCAGAGGAGCTCGAAGTTGGACCAGCGCTTGTCGCGGACGAGCGCCTGGTCGAGGCGGCAGTCGCCGTTGAGGACCTCGACGAGCGTGTAGTTGACGCGGTTCTCGAGGCCGAGGAGGAGGTCGAGGTTGCGGAGCCCGACGTCGGCGTCGATGGCGACGACGGAGAAGCCGTGGCGGGCGAGGGAGATGCCGATGTTGGCGGTGGTTGTGGTCTTGCCGACGCCGCCCTTGCCGGAGGTGATGACGACGACTCGGGGGGTTGTGCCGGAGAGCTGGGGTTTGCGGTTGTAGTTGAGGGCGGAGGCTCTGATAGCGACAGGGCGTCTGGTTAGGGTTTTGGAGGGAGGGAGGGGAGAGAGGAAGGGCGTGGTGGCTATGGCGGTGGTTGTGGTGGCTATGGCGGTAGTTGTGGTGGCGGCGAGAGGGGTGAGGAGGAGCGACAGCATTGACATTGCTGTCAGTGAGAGGTGGGGAAAGATGGCTTCTTCGGCGATTGGGGATTCATGGCGTTGTTTGAGCTATCTTTTTGATTTTTCAGGTTTTGGGCCGGTTTGGGCTGTGAGTTTATTGGGCCTATTGGGCCCAATCGGCCTTGTTGAGCTTAAAGGTTATTCGGCTCTCGTTGCGTGTGTGGTCCTTTTCTACCTACTAATCTTTTCGACCACGACTTTTGAGCTTTGACTTGTGCATCCGATCAATTTAATTACGTGAATCTCTTCCATAGATCTATTCCTCTCCTCCTACCAAACATATACCTAATTTGTTGGCTAGGCAAGGGCAAAATCATTGAGATCCGGGTGCACCACAGTTGAAAGCTTGGATCAGACAATCCCAGGTTGTTCCTCTATCTGACTTTGGTTTGTGTTTGAATCTGAGTTTTTTGCTTTGTGGGTTCAATGAAATCCCTTGGTTCATCTGGCTCGTTTGTGTGGTTTTCCAGACGGAGGATTTCTGATCTCTGAGATTTGTGGGATTTGTGTTACCTCCCCAACTTTTGAGAGAGCGTTTCAGTAGTCTCTGGTTAATACCGGTCTGTTGTTGCCCTCTTTTAATCTCAACGATCTGAATCTTGTATGGTGTGACCAAGTGTCCAGATCAGCACAGATCGATGGAGGTAAGCAAGCAGACAATTATGCATATATGTTTCACAACTATCTAGCTAGCTAGTATATTGAATTGAACAGATCAGACGGAATATGCCTAAAATATTTTTGGTTCAATTTTCAGGTAAAGGCCGTGTATAAGGTGGAAACATGTCACCACAAGCTTCGACAAGGTATCATCTTGATTTCACTGTCGTATCCCTCAATTTAATACCTTTACTTCAATCTTGGCTAGCTTGTTTGAAAGATCAGTTTGTGATATTATAAAGTACATACGGGTGTAGGAGTAAAGTCGGCGGATGACGGATTGTGCGATATTTGCAAAGTCAAATTAATTCGCCTTGTTGCAGGTCAAGAAGGTATCATCATGCTCTCATTGTGAATTTCCTAGTTCCAGTTCAATCTAGGCTAGCTAATTTGAAGGACCAATTTATAATATATCAACTACCTACTGGTCACTGTTGTAGGAGCAACTTCGGTGGCACTTGATTCGGAAGGCGATACCCGCACGCTAACGGTATGGGGTAACATTGACCCAGCCTCAATTTTGAGGCTCATCAGGAAAAAATTTGGAACGGTATGTTTGATATCAATAGTTAGTGTGGTGTCTGAAAAGAAAAAACATGCCGCTGAACAACCTAATAATGCCGCCAAGTATCATCCACAACCCTCACTGGGCAAACTAGTCTTGAAGCCAGTTCTAGATAGCCAAGGTAAATTTCTTCTACTGTGGTACATTTGTAAACTTCATCAGACACTTCGTCAATCGTGGATAGAGGATGAAACGGAATAAAAATATAGTGAAAAACGCAAAATATAACTGGTATAGTCTGCAGATGGTCGTATAATTCAACTTACATTTGCAGATGAGCCTTTACTGAATTGCTTACTTCTGTTTCTGGGTGTAAGGTCCACTACTTTCCTATTAAACTAAATTAGCTGCCACATAAATGACCGAGCATGAACGTGACAAGGCCCCCGACTCAACTAGCAACTTACCTAATCTCCATGAGTTTACGGGCTCAAAGCTCCTCTATACAGTATCACAACTTCCTACAATTATCCAATATTAAGGAGCATTTGCATGAACATTTATTAAAAAGGATATATACTCGGTAGCTGTTTAGCATTACAACACATAGAGGTTCTATTTTTCAAAAAAAAAAAAAAAACACAATGTCAAAAGGGTTGGAAATGCCAAATAGTGCTATGATTATAATGCTGTGGTCAGTCTAATTAGCTGATGGACTATATTGTACAGAATCCAGTGTGGGAAAATTTGACAAGGGGAAGGGGTGGAAGAATATCGTAAATGCGATCAGCAATCTCTTCTTGTCAAACTCTGAACATGAGAAACAAGACTGCCCAAGCAGTGATATTGAGAGAGGCTGCCCAAGCAGTGATATTGAGAGTTTCATTGAAGATGAGAAACAAAACTGCCCAAGCAGTGATATTGAGAGTTTTATAAAGGGAATCCTGTATATCTTGGGCAAAAGTAATGACTTTGAAAAGGACAAGCTAATTCAGTTATGGATGGCAGGGGGTTTTATAGTGGATGAGCCTATGGAGGTAAATGGTTTCGAGTACTTTGAGAAGCTTGTGTCGGCAGGATATATATTATACTCCAAGTCTAACTCTTTGTACAAAGTGAATCTTACGAAACTGGAAATTGAATTGGACATTATCCTAGAAAAGTCCAGCTGCCTCAGATTGGAAAGCACAAGCCACAATGATGCAGGATCTGCAGAAATTTTGCATGTTTCTGTGATAGGTAATAAAATTGATGAGAAAGTATTTAAAACACTGCAGAGATTCAAGAAGTTGAGAACCCTTCTGTTTCTTGGAAATTATAGATCAAGGTTGCAGCAAGTACCACGGGATTTATTTTTGTGCCATGAGGCCTTACGAGCTTTAGATTTGAGTGGGACTCATATAAAAGAGCTGCCAAGTTCTGTGGAGAAGATGATCCACCTGCGCTATCTTGATCTTTCATGGACCTTCATTGAGCTTTTGCCTGAGAGGATATACCTTTTTGAAAAGCTTCAAACCTTAAAGCTCAAAGGTTGTTCTCGTCTGCAAAGACTACCAAATGAAATGAAAAAGCTAACTGAGTTAAGACATCTAGATCTTGACGTTCTTGGACAGTTGGTATCCTTTCCTGAGGGAATTGGGGCCTTGGAGAAACTTCGGACCTTGTCAGCTT
Source organism: Polygonum maritimum (assembly GCA_963924305.1). Lineage (NCBI taxonomy): Eukaryota > Viridiplantae > Streptophyta > Magnoliopsida > Caryophyllales > Polygonaceae > Polygonum > Polygonum maritimum. Next base: position 45,161,335 of record OZ002729.1, on the reverse strand, counting down.
TCCCTGTTGGTGTCGAGAAAGGATTCAAAATCAGCGAGCTGAAGTATTTGAATAACCTCACAGGTGAATTTTGTATTGCAAATTTGGAAAATGTGCGGCGTGCGGATGAGGCAAAGCAAGCATCATTAACACTTAAAAGAAGCATTAAGAAGTTGGAGCTCAGATGGAGTGATTACGAGTGTGAAGAAGCAAAGATTGAAGATGAGTATCTCCTCACAAATCTGTGTCCATGCTTGGACTTGGAAGAGTTGCAAATAGTACACTATCATGGTACCAAATTTCCTACTTGGGTCGCTGCAGTTCCATTTCACAGGCTCTTCAGCATCACTCTGTTTAAATGTGAACATATTTCTGAGCTTCCTCCTTTGGAGAAGCTACCATCACTCCGTACCCTTGAGTTAATTGGTTTGAACAATGTGTCGAAGATAGAGTTCGTAGGTAATACATTTCAAGAGGCATTCGTAGAGCTTAAGAAACTATCCATTGATGAGATGCTTAGTTTGGAAATTTGGACAGAACCTCTTGAAGGTGACTTCCCATGCCTCGAAGAGTTGAGCATAAAAGATTGCCCCAAGTTGCCTGAACTTCCTTCCCTTGTTTACTTTCCTTCTATCCAGTATTTAGAAGTAAGTGGCTGTGCTATGTTGGCGTTTTGGTCTGAGAAAAAACTGTCTTCTTCCTTGAGGACATTGATAGTTGAAGACTGCCCTTTAATCGAAGAGAGGTGCTCAGAGCAAGAAGGTCTAGATTGGCACAAGATACAACATGTACCGACAGTATGGATTAACCAAGTAGCAATCCTTCCATGTAGAGAAGAAAACGAGAAGAGTGATGATGAATCACATTGGGAGAATGATGCATTCCAGTAAATGTCAACGAAAAACCAAATGACAAGGGTGGACTAACCTTATTTCTCACTTCCAATGTAAGCTTTATGTGTCCATGGCTTATCTTCCCTTGTCTTGTAAAACATACTCACATGTCAGGTTGCACGTCTTCATTTGAGACTTTGTGTCCTTGAGGAAATGATTTGTTTCTTTGGTTTGTGTAGGCAATCAATGTGGTGAATAGTTGAAATTGTGATGAAATTGAGATTGTATATGAATTTGTTAATGCATCACCCCGGTTATGTACCAGAGTTGATCTAGTGCAATGCTGCTATTAATTGTCTGATACGGATCCAAGGATGCAGGTGGCAACCGAATCCACAAATATTTGAACACAGAGGTGTTTAGTTTGATTTTTTCTATGGCATGTGTTGAAACCCGAATATCATCTATATCTATAGAAAAAAGCGATTCCTCACAGTTGTTTAATGTTGTTTTTAAAATTTGATTTTCCTTTTACTTTTTTATTTCGGTTCCGTCTCTAATTCGCCTTGCGTGCGGCCGTTTTCGCAGTCATTCGCCTCTCTAGTTCGCCTCCCAGTCTTCCCGGCTTTGGATTGTGCTTGTGGCGATTGATTGATGGCGGTTTTCCCCCTCACTGGACGGCACTATGCCGGCGATTTCTCTCGCCCTCGTCGCCTCTCCGCATCCCGTTCGTACGCCGGCGATTTCTCTCGCTCTCGTAGCCTCTCCGCATCCCGCTCGTCCGGCACTCTCGTCCTCGCTCAGATCTCCGCCGCTTTGGCGTTTTTCTCTTGCCGTTCGCCCTCGTCGTTCTCTCAAATCTCGCTCAAACTTCCTCCGCTCTCAACATTCATCGTTCGCCAGCATTTCCATTCGCTCAGATCCCGCTCGTCGTCGCTCCGATCTCCGACAGAACACTGCTCTTCTTGCTCGTCCTCGTTCCTCTCCTCCTTTTCCGGTCTGCTCAGTCCTCCTTCTTTGCCGGTTTGCTTCTCTATCTATTACTCAATTGGATTGTTTTGAAATTATGAATCAGAACAGAAGTGAGGTTGAGGATTGTTTTGTTTATTGCACTTTTGTTTTGCAGTCAGTGTAAGTGAGGTTGAGGCTAACAGAAACAGATGACGGGTTGATAAGCAAGGTACCAAATGTTTTTCTCTTTTTCTGTACTCAAGTATGATTGGTTTTACATTATCCCTGTCTATTCTGATTGATCTTTTTAGCCTAGGCTTCGTGTTTTGCTTTGAAAACTGGTTGAACATTGTCTATGCAGTTATCTATTTATCTTATAAATGCAACTTGGAGTTCCTTGATCTGATTTAAGTAATGTGAATAAAGCTATGTAGCATTCTAGCGAAAAAATAAAGTTATGGATCATGGTGTTTTTGACTTATTCATGTCCTGGTTGTTCAACCTCTTTGCTTAATGGTTCTTAGTTGTATTTCTTTAAGTGTTTGCAACATGAAAGCAGCTTTGATGTTTTAAGTGGTTCTTAGTTATTTTAAGTGGTTATTTAAGTGTTCATCCTCTTTGTGTCACTTGTACAAGACCTAAAGCCAACATATTTTGGCTTTTACGTAGTGAGATTGGATTCCACATAGAGAGACAATGAAAATTTAATTAAAAGTCCTTGGCTATCCTTTTCACTTACCAGCTATATGCTGAAGTGTGGGGAATTTTCTACTTTATAGAAAAAGAAAACCCCAAATTCATTTCACACTAATCAAAGTTTCATTAAGTGTCCAGATACGGACGAGCTCATCCAACAGACTTGAAAGTATAAGCATGACATATATTAGAAGTTATATCATCAATATAAACTTATAAGAAAAGGAACCCGGCGTAATGAATGCTGCGTATTTTATACAAATTTTATATAGTTTCGTGGTCTGATTTCATGCATCGGAGGTTAAATGCCGAGTCATTAACGGTGTCAATTAAGGAGTGAAACGTTCTATTATGGTCTAAGTGTAACAGCCAAGCCAATTTAAAATCATAGTTATGTGGGTTATTATATGAGGTAATTTATTAATGGCGTTTTTCTTTCCTCTTCCATACCCGAAACTCGCAAAGCAAGGTATAATTGTGACGTTTTTCTTTCCTCTTCCATACCCGAAACTCCCAAAGTATAATTATGAGTTGATTGCGCGTTTTACTCCCAATTCAATCTCATTCAATCTATTTCGCCGGATTCTTCTTAAAGGGATGCCAGAGATTGTGTCCACATTCACCGAGTGCAATCGAGGGTGGCGTTCCATCTTGCAATCCACGCTCCTCCGCCCACAATCAACTCCTCCGCCCTAGAATCCTCCGAGAGCTGCTCCCAAACCACTCTCGACACCGTCGCGCTCTTCAAATCCCTCGGTGCTAACGTCGGCGTCGTCGCCGGATTCCTCTACGCCTTCTCCGTCCACAATCGGCCCCGATTGCACTCGGTGAAATGTGGACGCAATCAACTCCTCCGCCCTAGATTGCAATCCACGGACCAAAGATGTAGGGTTCTGGCTCTTTACCAAAAATTTGATTTGATTCTGCAGCTGTTGGTATCTGGGTTTTCTTTTCATGTGTTTTATTTTCCCCACTTGATACAGGTGTTGTTACTAGGTTGAAGGGGAGGTCTACACTAGGCTGGATCCAGGGAAGGAAGAAGGGCGTTTCCAGTTGGCAGTTGGATAAGAAAAGTGGGTTCTGCGCTGGGGAGTGCATTTTGTTGGGGATCCTGAGAGGTTTGATCTTCACCTTGATCATTGTTCATTTTTTCCAACTTAGTATTGTTATTCTATAAGGAAAATAGGATAGCTAGAGTAATAAGTAAGAGTCCAGTGCTGAAATTGGTTGATGTTTGGGATTGATCTTCTGTCTTTTTGGTGTCATTCAGTGGGTGGGATCAGCCTTCTCGAAAAGGAACGGGCTAGACTGTAAGAAATTTCTGGAAATGCTTCGTGTTTTCGACAATTTTAGGGCTCAAATTTGAACAATTGATGTTGTATGATGTTTCTTCTAGGGCAATGAGATGAGTAGGGGTTACTTTGCCGACATGTCTGCTCTCAAGAAACATGGTGGTAAGGTAGAGGTCTCTTAATTACGCCTTCCAATTTGCAGTATTGTGGCCTCAAGACATCGATCACCCAGGATCACTTCTTCGTTTGTAGGTCTTCTGTGACAAAGAAAAGGAAATCCGATGCCGCCAGGCTTCAAGACATCGATCAGACCATGTACACCACCTTTTTTTTGTTCGTTTGTATGATTCTGTTGTGGTTTTTTTGGGTACTTATGCAGATCATTGTGATGTTAAGCAGCCCCCCCCCCCCCCCCCCCCCCCCCTATGATGGTACATGTTGCAAATGCACTTGAAGGAGAGTTGTAAATTTGTTTGCCCTAATGATATATGGTTCAACATCAGGTGAGATAATGGCTATCGTTTTAATGGTTGATATTAACTTTCAAGACCAATGCCTATGAGCTATTGATGTATGTTTGAATCACCTATCGGGACTTATGGGTTAAAATACTTTTTGTCTTGCAGTTAAGGTTGTTTGAGGAGATGGGCTTCAAGGTTGACCATGCCAGTCCAGTAGACAAACACTATCGCCTATAAGAGTTAGGCAAGTTTGTTTCTCCTCCTTCCCTTTGATCTTTGTAGATTTGTTTAGATTAGCTCCCATCATAGTCATTAAAACACTTCTTTATGTGGTTTCTTTTGCAAAGTATCTGTTGTGGTGGCTTCTTGGTTATTAATGGCAATTACTCTGAATATTATTGTTGAAAACAGGAGCTTGAGACCAAGAGGAAGGAGAGGGCTCGGGTCGTCTTCGAGAGGAGGAAGCAGCTTACAAAGCTCAGGGTTAAGGCAGTGAAGGCAACAGAGGAGAAACTTGGTAACCAGCTAGATGTTCTGACTGCTGACAAATATTAACTCCATCTAGGTAAGGTGTAGCAGATTTGCTGAGGAGTGTAGACGACTGTAGAATTACATTTGGGTATCAAGTATTGTTGTTTCCTTTCTTTTTCTACCAACCCGTTTTCTTTATTCGCAGGTCTGTTGAGGATGAATATATCCTGCTCGGCTTTATCGTCTTTTTCCTTCTTCATCTTTGTTCTTAGAGAACGGTTCTTCTATTCCCGTTGAGTTGTTTTAAATTGTGCAGAAGGATTTGGGAAACTAATGCATTGATGTTTTCGTGTAGCTCCTGATAGAAGCTCAAGCAGCAGGAAACTGAAGCATGATGTTATGGAAGCTGTAAATTAACTTATCCAGGACATAACTACTTGCCATGAGCAAATTGCTGAACAGGCAGTTGAGCACATCCATCTGAAGTAAGTAGTAACTCTAGGACATGTTAAGGTGCTCTTCTTTCCTGCATTAGTGCCTCCAGAGCTATCTTGCTTTTTACATGGCATAAATTCGTTATTTTAATGCTGAAAAAGTGTTCTCTACATTCGTTCATATGGGAAATCATCTAATCAAGAAGATACCCGGTGAGGCTTGGTTTTGAATGTGTTTAATGTCATTAGAGTGGGAAGTATTGGAGCTCAGGACTTCACATGTTCGTCTTTCCCTCTAATCCTCCAATCCCATTCAAATAGGCTGAAATTGTTTAAGTTTCATTCCTAGCTAATACATGTTTGTATGCTTGGCCTTTGGTGATTGATTTTGCAGTTTACCAAGCTGTTAAAACTTGAACCTTCAGCTAGATATAGTGGGTTTTGAAGACCTTTGTGCTTTGTAGGTTTAACTTTTAAGTCATATTTTAATTATTTATCATATCCCTGCCCATTTTCTTTCCACAGTGAGTCCGATGATCTCTACAAGACTGCTTTACTATTAATGCTGAAGGATGTTCCTATGAAGGAAATTATTGATTCTGTAGTCTCTCAGTTTCTTTCTTCATGCTTGAAACTAGCCCAGGCTAATAGTTCAGAACTGCCACAAACGGGTATGTTTCGCAGAAGAATGATATTGTTGCATATTTGAAAAAGAATTTCTGTTTCTGTGATATCTTTGCGGCGTATCATTCTTTAATTTTGAATTGCATGAGCTTACAATTTCTTTATAATTTGGTGGCAGGAACATGGGCAAAGCAAGTTTTAGTTGTTATCAATGAAAAATACCCAGAAGAGTTTCGTAACACTTTTCATAAGTTCATGGAGGTTGGTTTCATAATTGATATGCATGTTCTGTTGTTTTTACCATTACTTGCTCTGTTGCACACACTGATCAAGTTTGCAAATATCATTGAGATATTCTTTTCTGATGGGAGAAAAATCCTTAACAATCTTCTTGAGGTAGTTTTGATGTCACTATAGCTTCTTAACAAGTAATCGTCGCAAAGATATGTTGCACGTTGAGATGCTGCACATAGAATCGTGTGATCAATATAGAGATCCACAGTTCAGTTTAGTGAATGGACCCATTAATGCTGAATTCTTATTATTGGTTTGTTTGAAGATATTTCCTAGCGACGATTCAATAGCATGTTTCCTTTTATTAGGGTCATCTTCATCATTTGATATTGCCTTATGGACGGTTGAAAAAGTTTCTCATATTATGATCTCCCATATACAGATCACGGTGAGGATCTGCAAGTTCTTCACTATGAAGAGGGACAGAAGTATGAACCTCACTATGACTATTTCCTGGATGACTTCAACACCCAGAATGGTGGCCAGAGGATAGCCACAGCTCTCATGTACCTGTATGCAAAATATCCTGCTCATATTGAATCCTGGTATCTTCAATTGTATCTTCGATTTAATATTGTAATATCATCGCATTTTATCTTCATCTACAGCACAGATGACGAGGAAGGAGGTGAGACTGTCTTCCCTAACGCCAAAGGAAACCACAGTGATGTTCCATAGTAGGATAGGTTATCTACATGTGGTAAAGGAGAGCTCTCGGTTAGGTCTAAGACAGGCGATGCCTTGCTATTCTATAGCATGAAGCCCGAGGCAAGTTTAGATCCACCAAGTTTGCATGGTTAGTAAATAACAACAGCATAATCATCTTCTATAGAATCTATACCAACTTAGACTCCTATATTTTCAATTATTTCTTCAATATAAGTATGATGAAAACTTAAAAAATTCTTCCTGGTTATTACAGCTGGGTGCCCTGTGATCAAGGGGAACAAATGGTCCTCCACAAAATGGATGCGTGTTAACGAGTACCGAGTTTGAGGTGCTCAATGCTTCTTGGAGTATAGTTGGATTTTCTTCTAATATCTATGACATGTTTTGTTTCTCAAGCACTGCGTGTCAGATGGTGATGAGTGTTCTTTGGACCCGTTTGGGTGAAACTGGAAAAGATTGGCGGTATGTATATAAGTTGTGACATTTATGCCGCTTGAATTTTTATTTATTTCATGGATGTAATGGATAATTTAGAGCTCTGCTGCCAGGTTCTCCTCTCCAGTCTCCAACACCTTACTCTCTTTCTCTTTCTGTTATTCAGGCATAAATCAATGGCACTCTACAATTACAAGAGTACTTTACAAAACATTTCATAAACAATAGTTTTATCAGGAAACTACCTTCATTTATAAATGAAAACTGAGACGGAAGCACTATAGTAAATTTGGAGACTATGAAAGCAGACCATGTAATTATTCAAAGCAAGATTTCTTCTGGATTAAGATCATTTCACGCAAGATATAGTTATGAAGCTCCCTAGATACCTCTGTTGTACGTAAGACTAAAACCAAATGCCTTGATCTAGAAATTGTAATGGATTGTAGTTGAACCATACACTAACAGCTTAATTAACTTAACAGAGTTTGTAGGATGGATCAATTGAGAAGCATTATAAGGTTGAAACTTTGACACTTGATCGAAATACCAGGAATTCCAACCTGATACACACACACGACCCAAAGTACTTACATGTCAACAAAGCAAAAAGAATTAAAAGAGACAATGTTTGAGATGATAAGGTTTTCAGAGTTCAAAGGCTGAAGCTTATATCTTTCCCCTGGGTCCTGGCTTAGGAGGAAGTTGAGTTCAAAGGTTGAGCTGACGTTTGCAAGGAGGGACCCACCGCCGAGTATCAGAAACTTGAGCAACAATCCTCTCTTGGTGAATAAAGCTGCAAATGTCTCAAAGAACTTGCTCTGCACCAATTCAACCATTCACCGTTACATACCAATACTATGTAGGAAAACTACCTAAACAATAGGCATTAAGCCTGAAGAGGGTTGTAAGAAAGCGCAACTCAGTGGCATTCAAATTAGTATTAAACCCTTCTAATCACCTTTCAAGCCTCTGTGTACCGCAGGGGGCAACATTTTATTAATTTCAATTAGGCATGTATTACAACATTAAGTTGTTATCTGTGCGTAGCACGAGAAAATCATGCGAGTAGTATCTATATATACTTCACCAAACTCATGTCATGGCATTCAACGTACCGTTACAACATTAAGTTGAGACTTAAATCGTAGCAATGGCTGATTTGATGAATTACCCTTAGAGGCCGATTACTTACGAGGCAGCCCCAATTAAGACCATTGGGCTGGAAACCCATTATCCAGGGCAGCCCGTCGTTTATAATTTTATTCAAAATTAAAATACATTCAATTTAATTAGTGCTAATTACATACGCCGGGAGGAATTACCTAATATCAATTAAATCCAATATAAAAATCCTAATTAACATATAAAAATCTAAACTAATAGAATGATCTAGGCCGTCGTTATTTTTTTTGAGCATCATCTAGGCCGTTACTTAATTATGAAACGAACATTTCCCGACCCAAAAGATATTTTCCTAATATCAATTTAATCAAACATAACGATCCTAATTATCATAAAGAAAATAACCTAGGCCGTCATTAATATTTTTGAGCTTGATATAGGCCGTTATTTAAGATATTTTAAAATTGTTGAGATCCACACATACATACATGTAAATATAAAAGGGCCTTTCGTATGTTTTCTCAGCTAGCAAAAAAACCACTTTGTTTTCCTTCAACACCAAGTTCTTACGGTCAGCGAATTCTCCAAACTTTAACTTACATACCGGCCAATATGTGTTCGACAACGAACGACGTCTGGAGAAAACTAACACAACTCATCCAACCTCCGATGAAGTCGGTTGTTGTGGTTCTCACGAATAATCTAGAAGGACATGAGAGTATGGTGGTAGAGTGCAAGGCTGCAGCCACCTCCGGCTCGGACGTCCGATAGGAATATTTCCATTTAAATAAAACATGGAATATTTATAAAGGTTTTAAGCCCTTTTTAAAGGTTTGCACTTTACATTTATTCACTAAAGACTTTATTTAAAGGTTTGCACTCACTAAAGATTTTTAAAGGTTTTAAGCCCTTTACATTTAAATATATGTAAAGTACGTACGGGGACAACATCAAGGTCGAGTTTCGGCCTGACGAAAACGCCTATTGTAGCTGCGGGTTCAATGGTGTGGTGCATTTGTATATTGGCAGGTTTGATGTGTACCAAAATGGAAGAGATGCTACGTACATGAACTAAGCTTAGAGGTGATCTAGGACAAATAGACTACGTACATATACGATAGGGGCACTTGACTAATTAGTTCAAGCACAATTTTCACACATCAATTGATTAACATCTTCAGATCCGTTTAGATATGACTAAGAATAGGTTAGTATTCATGACATGAGCAATGCAATGGCTATATAACCATGCTCACCGTCTAAAAGCATTCGTGGTTTTTAGCCCTTTTTAATTTAGTGCTGTTTGGCTGAAACTTGGATTGGTTGATTACCTTTTCTTATCTCCCTGATTGATAGTGGTAGTGGATATCAAATTAATGATTGATACTTTTTGATATCAAATTAATTGTATGTATTCTATCCAGGGGTTTAATTGCTCCACTATTCAAATTTCAAAGAAGGTAACATAAAGTGATTTTAACATAGATAAATCAATTTACATATTTAAATTCGAAAAATATATAACAAAATAACCATAATAAAATTCAATAACTAATTTTGTAAATACACAACCGATTTTTTCCGTAGTAAGTAAATTGAATTTGTATTTGACTAATGTTCTTAAGGGATGCTAATATGTCATGAATAGTAATATATACCTCTGTAAAGTAATAGTATCGGGACCAAAGTATTTTATTATTTTGTAAAGATATTAATTCAACGAGTTAATGTTTATTAATTTATAAAGGTTTTAAGGATAGGAATATTTTCATTTAAATAAAATCTTTAGTGACTACTTTACATTTATTTACTCAAAATCCTACCAATTATTATCATTGAACCCATAATAATTCCAATTGCAAAAATCGTAAAAACATAGCCAACCTATTAACATGAACATGTTCACTACAAATAAAACATGGACAGTTGCCTGGAAAATTTTTGGATGATTTGTATTATTGCACAGTCGTTATGTATAAGTTAGAGATATACTTCCTTTACTCAAAATAATACTAATTATTGTCATCGAACCAAAAATAATTCTAAATGAAAAATTCGTAAAAGTATAGCCAAACTCAAAATAATACCAATTTCCCGACCAAATTTTAGATGATGGGTATTATATTGAACGTTCGTTATATATAATTTAGAGATATACTTTAAGTTGATATAAGTTTTAAGAAGAAAAAAATCAACAATAAGATCATATTTTACTGGGTTTCGAAAATTCTCTTAATTATATTCATGTAGTTTTTCACATGATATTACTCCCTCCCTTCCAATATATTTGTCTCATGACACTATTTGCGCGTAGATTGAGGCAAGGAAAATTTTTATTTTTTTGTGTAAGAAAAGGTTGATGGGTGAAAGGAAGTAAGAGAAATAAAGAAAGAATGAGATAAATTGTGAGTGATTGAGTGTAAAAAGGTTGATGAGTGTAAAAAGTTGATACATGGAATGAAGAAAGAGAAAAAAGAATGATGAAAAAGTAGATATGTAGAATAAAAAGTGATAAAGTGTGGTTGTTAAAAGTGAAAAAGTAGTTGATAGAAAAGAAAAAAAAAGGGTGGTATGAAAAGCATTTTGGGACGAAAAAATGGAGATGGGACAAACATTGAGGGATAGAATGAGTAATTCATACTTTTACCAAGACCTTATATTTATATGGTGGTCTTCGGGTAATTTATTATCTTATCATAAATCGCCAAATTTTACACTAGCCCAAGTTAGGACCGGAGAAGAATAATAACTTACCGTGTTCATTAATTTTATCTCATTTATATGTCCCCTACACTCCGGTAAATATTTTAAAGATTAAGCTCTTACTTATATATAGATATATAAAATTTATTTCTAATAACCTATACAAAAAAACTATTAATGAAGTCCATATAAATGAGATATTCTGTAATTACTGCCATTACAATCCGAAAACTTTCACGCCTTCAATAATAATACGCCGTGACAACGGAAATATATGCACAACATAGGTAACTTTCATGAGGTGCATATATACAAAAACACATTTGCGGTAACTCTATCAAATGTATTTCAACATTTACACCAAATTACATGACGGTCGTGTACCACGAGGGCTACCCAGTTCCGTAGGCACGGTCCAGAATCTAGTTTATTAATAATATTCTGCTGTAATGTGTCGACAGAAATTAAAATGTGATCTGTCATAGTAGTTAGTAAATGTTAATTAAATTAGTTATGTAACTGTTAGGATAACTGTCTTAGGAAGTTAATGACACTTATTGTGCTATGTATATATACATGTGATTTGTGGAAAGACAGATACATCTATTGGTATTTGATTCAATACAAAAGTGTCTTGTGTTGTTTCATTCTCTGTGTTCTACAAAATCAATTTGTGTGTTGTGATAAAACTGTAAGCGACAATTGCTCTTTTTTCTTCAATTGGTATCAGAGCATAATAGAAGATTAAAGATGTCGACTAAATCGAAGTCAGATTCTACTGCACTAAAAGAAATCCAAAACGAAAATGCATCCACAAGTGTGGGACTCTTGACAGATCAACCAAGAAGTCAGGGAGAAAAATTCCTGTCGGTTAATTACCCAATATTGACTAAAGAAAATTACACAGTTTGGGCAATTAGGATGGAAGTGCTCTTAACTGCGCAAGGTTTGTGGGATTCGGTTGAAGGCACAGGACCAATGGATGCAAGGAAAGATAAGATGGCGTTGGCAGCGATCTTCCAAGCAATTGGTGAAGACATATTACTGCAGTTAGGCGCCAAGAAGTCTGCCAAAGAAGCATGGGACATTATCAGGACCATGAATCAAGGGGCAGATCAAATCAAACAGGTCAGAATACAAACACTACTAAGATAATTTGAGTGTTTGAGAATGAAGGAATCTGACTCGGTTGATGATTATTCAACAAAGTTGAATGTCAATGTCAGCAAATTAAGAAGTTTAGGACACAGACTAGAAGAAGAATATGTAGTCAAGAAATTCTTAAGATCAGTCTCTTATAAATTTCTCCAAACTGCCACTAATATGGAAGAATTCTGTGATCTTTCAACCAAACACATGGATGAGATTATAGGATCTCTTAAGGCACATGAGGAACGGCTGCAAGAGTTTGGTGATAAAGGCATTGATACGGCACTTCTGACCCGGGCAGAATGGAAGTCCCGGGAGAAGAAGAAAACCAAAGACAGATCGTCAAAGAATGAAAAGGGAAAAAGCAAAGAGAAATCCAGTGGAGACATTGGAGAACACAAAGTTAAGAAAAGGTTCGACAAATCTAAGGTCAAGTGTTTCTCATGTGGAAAGTTGGGACACGTTAGATCAGATTGTGTTGCAAATGAGAAAGAAGAGAAGGTTAACCTCACAATGAGAAGGGATGAGGAAGAACCAACACTCTTGATGATCAAGAATGAAGATGATCAATCTCAAAGCTTATTGGCGCCAGTTCATGAACAAGAGAAGGAAAGTCATGAATTCAACAAATGGTATGTTGACTCTGGAGCCAGCAATCACATGACTGGAAATGAAGATCTTTTTTCCACCCTTGACAGAAACTTTGAAGGGAAGATAAGATTTGGAGATAGCTCCACTGTTGAAATACAAGGAAAGGGCACAATCATATTCACTAGTGAAAAAGGTGAACACATTCCTCTCACAGATGTCTATTTCATTCCAAAATTAAGAGCCAACATTATAAGTATTGGGCAATTGGATATGAATGGAAATAATTCAGTGATAAGGGATGGTGAATTATGCATCTATGCAAAAAACGGAGGGTTGGTTGCAAAGGTAAGAAGACAGCCAAACAAGTTGTATACGTTATATCTCAGGGCTGTAAAGAAGGAGTGCCTGCTGTCTCTTCTGACCAAAACGGACTGGCTGTGGCACGCGAGATATGGGCACTTGAACTTCAATGCTTTGAGGAAGATGTCTAATAAGAAGATGGTGATTGGTCTGCCAAGAATTGATCAAGTAAATAAGTTGTGTGATGGCTGCATGGTGGGTAAACAGCATAGAAGTCCTTTTCCTCATGCATCATCATTTAGAGCCAAGAAGCAACTTGAACTCGTGCATGCAGACCTATGTGGCCCTATCTCTCCACCAACACTAGGAGGTAACAAATATCTCTTGTTATTAGTTGATGACTACTCAAGATATATGTGGATTAAACTACTGAAAGGGAAAGATGAAGCATTATCTAGTTTCATAAAGTTTAAGACTAGTGTTGAGTTGGAAAAGGAGATGAAAATCAAAGTACTCAGAACTGATCGAGGGGGGGAATTCACATCAAAGAGTTTTAAGGATTATTGTGAGAAGGAAGGGATCAAGCGGCACTTAACAGCCCCGTACTCGCCCCAACAGAATGGGGGTGGTAGAAAGGAGGAATCAAACCATTTGTGAAGCAGCAAGAAGCATGATAAAAACAAGAACATTCCTTCTACTTTCTGGGGAGAGGCTGTAAACGCTGCTGTATATATCCTAAATAGATCCTGTACCAACAGTCTTGATGATATCACTCCTTATGAAGCATGGCATGGACGAAAACCAGTTGTAAGCCATCTAAAGGTGTTTGGGAGTGTAGCATATATGAAGAATGTAACCCCTCACTTGGCAAAATTAGAAGACAGGAGCACAAAGATGATATTTATTGGCTATGAGGAAGGATCTAAGGCATACAGGCTATATGATCCAAGGAGGAAGAAGGTTGTTGTAAGTAGAGATTTGAAGTTTGATGAGGAAGATAGTTGGAAGTGGGGAGGAAAAGATACTGAAGCCTCTACACTTTCAACTGTATTCACAATAGGTATGACAGATGAAGAAAATTCTAGTCAAGTGAAGACTGCTGAACTTTCTAAAGAGTCTGAGATGCAGAACACACACAACCTTGATATAGGCAGCCCTTTCTCAAGCCATGAAGAAGAGATGTGTACACCTCTGAAGAACACACACAACCTTGATACTGCAAGTCTGGAGCAATCAGATGGTGCTGCAAGTTTGGAGCAATCCAGTGGTGCTGCAAGTCTGATGCAACCAGATGCATACGATCACACACCTCTGAAGTTCAAAAAACTGCAAGAGATCTATAATGAAACTTCAGAAGTCGAGGAAGAAGTGGGCTTATGCTTCCTGTCTGAAGACGAGCCATGTACTTTTGAAGAGGCAATTGTTAACAAAGAATGGAAGAAGGCTATGGACTTGGAGATGGAATCTATCATCAAGAATGGAACATGGAAACTCGTGGATCTTCCTAGAACTCATAAGGCAATTGGGTTAAGGTGGATTTTCAAAGTCAAGAAGGAGCCAGATGGAAGGATCAACAAGTACAAAGCCAGGTTAGTTGCAAAAGGCTATGTTCAAAAATTTGGCATTGATTATGAGGAAGTATTTGCCCCTGTAGCCAGACTTGAAACAATTCGAGTCTTAATAGCCTTTGCAGCAGCAAAACACTATGAAATTCATCACATGGATGTCAAAACGGCATTTTTGAATGGTGAATTGAAGGAGGAGGTTAATGTGCAACAACCTCAGGGAAATGAAGATAAGAAGTATCTTGGAAAAGTCTTGAAACTGTCCAAGGCCTTGTATGGCTTGAAACAAGCCCCGAGGGCATGGAATTGCAAGCTGAATAACTGTTTAAAAGGACTTGGTTTCACCAGATGCAAGAGTGAGCACGCCCTGTACACAAGGTTCAGTAAGGAGGAAAACATGATCCTTGGAATCTATGTTGATGATTTGATAATCACGGGCTCAAGCATAGAAGCCATAAATTCCTTCAAGGCTGAGATGAAGAGAAACTTTGAGATGAGTGATCTCGGTTTATTGAGTTACTATCTGGGTATAGAGGTCAAGCAAACTGCCAGAGAAATCTTCATAAGTCAGGAAAACCTATCAAGAAAGATTTTGGATAAATTGGGCATGAAGGAGTGTAATCCTAGTACAATTCCATGGAGCCAAGGGTTAAATTATCCAAGTCTGATGGTGATGAAGATATGGTGGATGCCTCACAATTCAGAAGTTTAATTGGAAGTCTCAGATATCTGCTCAACACAAGGCCGGATCTCAGCTACAGTGTGGGGGTTTTAAGCAGGTTCATGGACTCTCCTAAGATATCTCACATGGATTCCTTAAAGAAGGTGGCAAGATATCTTAAAGGAACTTTGAAGTATGGGCGTAGTTACAAGAAGAATCCAGCCTTTACTGATTTGATTGGATATTCTGACAGTGATTTAGGGGGAGATGTAGGTGATAGAAAGAGTACTAGTGGGATAATCTTCTTCCTAGGTAAGAACCCAATCACGTGGACATCCAAGAAACAAGGGGTGGTTGCTTTGTCTTCATGTGAAGCTGAATATGTGGCAGCAACAGCAGCAACGTGTCAAGGAATTTGGTTGCAAACCATTTTGCTGGTGTTGGAAGGAAAAGAGTGCAATATACCAACTGTGTATGATGATAACAAATCCGCTATTGCACTTGCCAAGAACCCTATGCACCACGACAGAAGCAAGCACATTGACACAAAACATCACTTCATCAGGGATTGCATTGAGAAAGAAGTGATTTCGTTGGAATTCATAAGGACCAATGATCAGTTAGCAGATATCTTGACTAAGCCACTTGCAAGACAGAGATTTTGTGATCTAAGGAGTAGGATTGGCATGAAGATGTTATGTCAAGCTTAAGGGGGAAAATGAAAGTATAAGCCTGACATATATTAGAAGTTATATTTATTAATAATATTCTGCTGTAATGTGTCGACTGAAATTAAAATGTGATCTGTCATAGTAGTTAGTAACTGTTAATTAAATTAGTTATGTAACTGTTAGGATAACTGTCTTAGGAAGTTAATGACAGTTATTGTGCTATGTATATATACATGTGATCTGTGGATAGACAGATGTATCTATTGGTATTTGATTCAATACAAAAGTGTCTTGTGTTGTTTCATTCTCTGTGTTCTACAAAATCAATTTGTGTGTTGTGATAAAACTGTAAGCGACAGTTGCTCTTTTTTTCTTCAAGACTTACATGCCGGGCTTAGCATTATAGGCTCCTCAAAGTTTTAAAAGGGTTAGAACTCTTAAAAGTGCTAGCTGTGGTATTCATATTCATTGTGCCTTATGTGTTTACACTTAATCTAAGCGTCTAATTAACTTACAAATGCATTCCATATGTTTGGAAAGGAAAATTCAATAATTGAACAAAGAAATTTACTTGCTCTGGCTGCTTAAATGTTTGTAGGCTTGGACCATATTGAGTAATTTATGCTACTCTATTTGTTATAAGATGACAAAGCTTTCATTGATAACAGTTTAAAGCATGGTGGACAAGTACAGGTACATAATAAAAAACTCCCTCTGTGCGCTGATTCCGAAGAACTTTTTACAAATATAGTCTCAATGAACTTTGCAGATGGAAGATATTGTGTTGTGTGAGAATGTACAGAGGGGTCTTGAGTCCCCAGCATATCGTTGTGGCAGGTAAGTTGCAAATGTTGAAGAAGCCATGCACCATTTCCATTGTTTGCTCTATGACAGCTTGATGGAATAGCATTTATTTTTCCTGTGTTTGTGATCGGAATGTAATATAAATTGGTTTGTACATGTTCACTTGAAGAAAATTTACATTATGAGGATGCAAATTCTGTACCCAATATGGGCTTTTATTGTTGAATTGTTTTAATCCGAGTTAAAGACCTGTGAAATTTGTCTGATTTCAGAGTCTTGTAACATATGAAATTGTGGCCTTTGTGCAACCAGTTTGATGCTTGGAGATTGAGTGTTTTTTGTGCTTCTGTTTCTTTTTTGTTACTTAATTTTTTGCATATCAGAATGTTGCTTTGCTACAGTCTATTGGAATTTTGTGTTACTTTGCTACATATAAGATTGTTCTAAATGTTGACTTTGTTGCTCGGGAGAATAATCCAAGTTGGCAATTTGTATGCAGTTTTTAAGAGGATAGTAAGGGAAAATGAAGGGAGGTAGTAGCTCTTCCCGAAAAGGCACCTTAACTAAGCTACTACGAGAGAGGCGGACACCAACGAGGCAACATTGGACTTAATTTGTTAGCTGAACATTAATCTGTTACTGTTAGCTTAACTTTTGTATGCTATGTAAACTTCAATTTTACTGTTTGTAGTTGAACACTTGAACTTAAATTGTA
This sequence comes from Polygonum maritimum, assembly GCA_963924305.1. Lineage (NCBI taxonomy): Eukaryota > Viridiplantae > Streptophyta > Magnoliopsida > Caryophyllales > Polygonaceae > Polygonum > Polygonum maritimum. The sequence goes on along the minus strand of OZ002729.1, from coordinate 45,143,912 downwards.
ATATTATTTTCAATTTTAAACCTAATTGTTATCATTTATAAATATTTAATATTCACATGTATTTTTAATGTATAATAGGTAAAATAATATAAATTAATTATCCTAAAAACTCGGTTTAGATTTAGCGGGTAATTACAGAGAACAACGTGTTCTCGGCAAAGTTACACCTTAGGCATTTACCGAGGACTCTTGTTCTCAGTAAATTTAGCTACAAGCCAATTGCCAGAACACTTTGTCCTCAGTAAGTTCTCGGTAAAATACTATTACCGAGAATATATTGAGGTTTACCGACAACGTAAACTTACGTCCAAAACGTGACTTTGCAATTTGGATTTTCATTACAAAACGTTTGGATTGCTGGTATTATGGATCGTATTAATACATAGTAACACAATGTCACAATATCATGTATTATGAACCAGATTACTATACAAAATAACACAAAATAACGTATAACACAAAATTGTAAATATTTTTTGGAGTAAACGTATTTCTGTTTTGGGTTCACCTATATCTACTTAATGTTCACGTATTTCTATTTTATGATCACAGTTTACAGTTTATAGGTTAAGGAAAGTTTTCATTTGATTCAAATCCTAATATCAAAATGTATTTACTCAAATTCTATGTGTAGAATAATTTTTAAATATTATTATTTCATCTATGATCCTTATTTACGTCATATTACGTATAGTATTCATTTTTTTCTTTAAACTAAATTATTTAGTATTTAGTATATTTTTTATTTTAAATATAAGCTTTCATAACACATAAAAAATTATCAAAAAATACCTTCATAGAATATAAAAAATCACAAAATGAGTTAACTAACTATATTAGATTTAAAAAAAAAGGTATCAGCATCAAAGTAATGATAATGTTTATAAATGAAATTTTACGTCAAAAAACGTCATAAATTATGTCCCGTACAAGGTACGGGAAATCAACTAGTATGAATCAACACTTGTTTCTCGTTATTAAATCATGAAACATACCGAAAAAACTTTTTCATGCCTAAAAAAATCTTCGCACATCCAATCTAATTAATACTCCCTTTGTTCCAGTTTGTTTGTCCAGTATTCCTTTTCGGGCGTCCCCTTTTATTTGGCCACTTTCCATTTATATCCACTCTTTTACCCCCATTTATTCCATTATCTCACCTACTTTATCTCTTTTCACCCAAATCAATCACATCTTTTACCTATAGTATTCAACTTTCTCACTTACTTTATACTACTTTATACCAACTTTCCCAGTTACCAATATTATTTTATACCGTTCTTAAAACCCGTGCAAAGTGTCCTTTTGGACGAACAAAAGGGGACGGAGGGAGTACCTTTGAATTAATAGGGGCTATTTTTTTTAACATATGAAGTATTATTATATGAATAGGGAATTTGAAGGGATCTTTTTTTTATGAAGATTCTTAATTATGTGTAATATTCAAGATTTCAAGTGAAATCAATATATTAATAAAAAAATACATCTAATAAACTAATAGATTCAAACTTGAGTCTATCAGGTTTGGATCGTACATTTTTAAGTAAGAAATAAGTTCGAGTTAAAATTCGATCTTGATCAGATCAGTTAAGTCGAGTTTATTTTGACATTGTCCGTACATGGTACGAGGAGGTTCGGACTAATAGGACACATTCTAAAATGTACAGTAGGACAGTGCATATGTATTGTGACAAATATCCGATGGAAAAAGAGGAGGAAGGATATCTCATCTTCAATTGTTTTGCAACCACAAAATGTAGTAGTGATGGATTCGACAAGATCCTTGGTGGATGAAACAACCAAGATAAGATTGTGGATCCACTAGAACTCGATCTTTTGTTGGTTTCATCAATGCCTCATTTTCTTCCAATCGTACTTAGGTCATTTTCTTCCAATGTAAGATTGTGTGGTTCCTGAATAATATGTATTTTAAGATATAAAATCTTGCAACGATATGAAATGCTCTACAATTACTAAAATGCATATGACATCCACTTTATCACTGTTGTTTATCGTCCACCACTACTTATATCAGAAATAATTTCAAAACAAGCAAATACATATCCTAGAAAGTATCTTGTTCACACTGAGACAGAGCCATTGTTCACTTACTTTATCATTCATTCTCTGGAGCTACATCAATTGATGTGGTTGATGTTCTAGTACCAAAGGACTGAGCTCAAGCTTCTAATGACCATGATAACGTGGCACTGAATTCAGTTCTGGGCAACCACTGATGTCCACTTGAACTCGGTCGTTCACCGGAGGCAAGTTGACGAGTTTTCGACACTCAATGATCTTCAGAGTGTGAAGGCAAGGCATGACACCAGCCTTAAATTCAATACAACGTATAAGCTCTCTCATGTCGCGGATTTCTAATGACCCTAAGCTCGGGAATCCCAGTTCCTGTTGACCGAAGGTTCGTCTATGAACGGTCTCTAGCGTATAAAAAGAGTAAAGAACAAGGTCTTTAGAAGTGGAAGTTGCCCCAGGGGTGGTTTTCTCATCAACAACTGAACAAAGTGATAATTAGATAACATGGCACTGTTCTTCTCTATGATCTTGTGATGTTTGTTGCACAATCATTAGTTAGGAACTATTGAGAAGTTTTGTACTCTAACTTGAGTAACAATAACAGAACTCGATTATAAATCTACCTTCTTTTATCTTCTCCTTCTTAGGGGTAAAATTTTTCAAGTTACATACAAGGACCAAATGAATGTTAGTGTTGGATGTTCAAGAGATTCTTGGATTGGCTTTGCTAGGTATGAACAGGCCTCCTATCATTGTTGCCTTGATGGCTTGGCATTTGTGCAAGCAGCTTGGAGGCTTGTTGAGCAAGACAGTTGAAGGCTGTGATGGTGGAGGAAGCCCCCACGAAACGCGCCTTTTTATCTTCCTTTGGAAGATGATGATGATGGTGATTTGATGAAGGTTCGTACGTGGCCTACGCTTGCTTACATGGGAATCTGGAGCCCCAAACCGAGTGTTACCCATGTTTAGGTTGCATGACTGGGCTGGTTTGGAATTATAAAAAAGCATGAGTCGTAGCCATTAATATCACAATTAAATGCGTATTTAAGATGCTTTTTAAGCACACCTGCACTATTTGGCTTTCATTGTGAGCTACAAGAATCTTGTTCACCTTCGAGCCAATCATAGCACTAATCCTCATCCTGATTCATTAGCCCAGACAGAATTGTTTAAGTTTACAATCACTGCAACAAATATAGATACACTATAAACTATATTAAATCATACCTTGTCATCCTTAAGATGTTAACTTGACAACTTCGTTAGGATTCTGGTGGCATCAATTTCAACGTAAGGGATGTCTTTGATTGCTGCCCAATTACCTCTTCCAGGTTTGCATCTTTTTGTCACCAAATCAGTATGCATGATGATGAGTTCTCCAACTTCACCGTTTAGTGATGACGGTAACTTAGGTAATGATTGTAGAACTGGACAATTGTTGATTTCTAAGGTTATCAATTGACCCAGGTGCTCAAATGAAGGCAATTTGTACAACATTGGGCAACCAATAGTTTTCAAAATACGGAGGCGAGGCATGTCTCCTGCTTTCAATTCACTCCAATTGATGAGAGCTTTCATATCACGAAATTCTAATGACTGTAGACTCGGAAATCTTCTTTTACCCCGTCCATGAAATTGACTATCCACAGTTCTTACACTACGCAGAGAATGAACTACAAGATGCTTTAGAAGTTCAAGCTCTCCTAGGGATGGTAGAGCTTGACAATTTGGGCAATTGTCTAAGTAAATGCTCACAATTTGGCACGATGGAGATGCTAACCAAGTTGGGAATTCCTGTCCACTGTAGTTTCTCACTGTGAGATCCTCCAAGTGATTGTGAGGTTGAAGACCTTCTAGAACATCACTTGCATTTGTCACTTTAGCAGCTAGTCTATTATCCCACTCCAATACTAATGTCCTCAGCCAAGCCTTCTCACTTAACATGATTTCATGAGCCTCTTCCTTATCATTGATCTTCTCCAACCCGGAGATTCTGATTTTTCTAAGGTGTTTCATATTCTTGAGCTCTTGAACACTGTACCCTTTGTTCTTTCCCACAAGAAAAGAGTCGAGAACCTCAAGCCCCGTAAGCATCCCTATGTTGGATGGCTTATCACGCAACATTTTCATGTCAACAAGAAGATGTGTGAGGCTAATCAACTGATTCAAATCTTTGGGAAGTTGAAGAAGTTTGGAGCAACCTTTGAGCTTGAGGGTTTGTAGAGCACGGAGAAAACGAATTGGTTCAGGTAGCTTTTTGATTTCAGTGTAAGAGAGATCTAAGTACCTTAAGTGTTTTGATGGATATATGGGTTTTGGTAATTTGCTAATGTCTGTATGGCTCAGATCCAGCAGTCTAAGACTATGTAGTTTCTGAAAGAAGCAACAAGAAATAGTACATGTTTTAGGCTCCTTTTGATGCAGCAAGAGGAATGTTCTTAAGCCTTTACACTGCTCGATCTTCTTCAATAATGGTTCATCAGTGCTTTGACTAGGCAAAGACAAATGACGAATGTTGTCACGAGAGGAAAGCAAGTTGGCTGCAACTTCCTCGTCTACCTTGCAAAATGCTTTGGAAGCAAGGCGTTGAGCAAAATCATGGTTGAATTCATGCATTGTGTAAGTTGGTTGGTTGTTGTCCATGGACTCTAACGGTTGAAGGATAGACCTCGACAACAAATCATCAAAACATTGGTGTAGGGCTTCCGTTGAGCTGACTGCTTGTTGAGGTTGAACGAATACTTCTGCTTCCCATAATTGGATCAAGTCATCCTTGCTGAATTCGTGGCTGGGAGGAAATAGTGAGAGATAGGCTAAGCACCTTTTAAGATAAGGTGGCAATTTGGGCTTGTTTAAGTTTAAAAAAGGAAAGACTTGTCTGAATTCTTGCAGTTTTGAGAGCTCAATCATCTTGAGCTCTACTATGGTAGTCTTCAATTGCCCCATTTGTTTCTTGGATAGCTTCAACCCAAACTTGTTGGCGATGAGTGGCATGCCCTTGCATTTGCTTGCAATAACATCAATATCAGTAGACCATCTTGTAGAATCAAGTGCAGATAGTCCTGCCTTGTGAATGATCAATTTCTTACAGTCTTCGTCTGTCATTTTGTTCAAGTAAAACAAACAAGTTCCAATTACCTCAGCAACCTTTGGATTACGAGTAGTGATGACGACTCTCCAGTCCTGGCTCAGTTTCAGATAGTTGCACACGAAGAAGTCCCAGTCTTTATCTGTCACACTCCACAAATCATCTAGCACGATTAAAGATCTTTTGTTGCAAAGAAGTTCTTGAAGCATGATGGCATCACTCTCATATGATTCAACCCTTGTCCACTTTCTCATAGGATGATCCGCGACTAACTGTTTGATTACATCATCCATCTCAAAGTGACCTGACACACAAGCAGTCAGGACAAGTGGAAAATGGTCTTTGATTGCTGGATCAACCAGAATCGATCGAGCCAGCGCTGTTTTTCCAAGCCCATCCATGCCTATTATGGACACCCCACAAGAAGATTCACATTCCCTCAGCTTCTTAATGATTTTCAATTTGTCCTGCTCCCTGGCAGAAGATGAAGAAGATCTAGATTGTTGCATCTTACTATATGTATATATGATTCAGTCACAAACTAAACTCAGGTTAGCTAATACCTGGTGGTTCCCGGTGCAAGGGGCGATTTGTCCGACAATAGGTTCCTCTTAGACGGAGCAGACTGATGTTCCTCGCTGACACCATGAGTCTGAGTTGGTAAGACCTTCTCAATCAGAGTTGCTAACCCTTGCAATTTCGATTGGAGCTCAACGATCTGACCAGCTATGGTGAGTCGGCCCGACTTAAAGATCCGAAGACGAAGTGGGTGCTGGACCGGCTTTTCGTCTTTTTCCTCAAGACGACGGCGACTTAGAATGAGGTCGTCGACGAGGTCTTCGGTGTCATAGCAATACCTGTCGAGATCTAGCAGCCAGGGCTCCAAGCTAGGGTTGACTTCCCACCAATCGACCTTGGCAAGCATGGATTCGATCTGAAGGTAAGTCGCCTGCAACTCTCGGAGCTTGTCGTCAACCCGCCATATCTCAAGGGTCTTGTCCTTGAGGACGCAGCCTAGCTCTTTAGTCACGAGCTGGAGCATGGGGGATGCTAACTTGTATGCGAAATGCTCCATCGATCCGATCCGATCCCGCCTGATCGATCCTTGAGAGGAAGCTGCAATGCTTACTTGAGAAAGGATTTACGAGAGCGAGGGCAGGTCAAAGAGCACAAGATTGTTTCTGGACAAAAACGAGGGATGGTTCTTTGCACCACACAAAGCTGAGACTGGAAGGTTGTACAGTTGACTGTTGACTGTTGACCGCGACCAGCATGGTGTAAGTTTTATACTAGTATTTAATTATTTTTTGGAACCATTAAATCGAAAACATTGCTTGATTTAGAGTCTCAATTGGTTTGGCCCTGTATAGTTTTTATGGATCCCAATTTTGTTCTCTGCATTAGTGATGAGTTTGAGAATTTGAGATTGACAGTGTTACTCTCTCTCTCTCCTTCACCACTTTCAGCCTTTGAACTGTTGTTTCAATGGGTTGTCCGGAATTTTTGCCAGGCTTGCCGTTATATTTATTAAGGGTTGCATTTCGTTCTCAACTGCACTAACTCTGGTTTCTTGTTTCTGTCGCTGCCTAACTTGCTTCCTGTCTCATGCCACTGCTCTGATTTGTGCAACAGGCCAAGAAATAGTCAAGTCCGCACTGTAAGAAAACTGCTGAGGTTTAGGTCTTGCTACACTTTTCATACTTTCTCCCCAAAAGTATATTTTCATTTTCTTGAAACTGATGAAAATGAACTATATTTCATCAATTCCAAGAGAATGAAAGTATACTTTTGGGAAGAAAGTATACTTTTATTATAGATGGCTTTTTTTGACCTGCACTTGTCTTTCTGAAATCATGGTTTCTCCTCGTCCTTTATACCGTTCATTTATTTTCACCCTGTTCATCGCTCACTTATATTATTTTCTCTTTCCCTTTATCTGTTGGTCCTCCTTTCATGCTTCGTCAACACAAACTACTACTGGTACTTCATCTTACATAACTGGTGGATTTAGTTCCTCTTCTTTGTTGGTAAAGCTAAGGGTGTAATCCGGGCTTTTTGCAGGTGCTGGCCAAAAAAAATGATGCTAATGCCATTTATATTGCTTATCACAGATGGGTCAGTTGAGAATGAAAGAGCCATTTGCAATGTTGTCAAAGAGCGCCTCACAAATGAAGATTTACAATGCCCTCAAATTTCTAAGTTTGGTATAGTTATATATCTGTTAGAAGGACAATTAGATCATAACCACTATGATGCATAGTAGTGCTAACGAACGCACAAGTTACCTCGTAAATGATTGGATATTTTTGTGAAATATTTGACATTCGTACTGCAATCACTACTTCTTGCTAATGCTGGCTGAAATTGGCAAAGGACATTATGATGCTTCCTATGATGCAGGTCAGTTATCTATATTTTATCAGTATAGAGTTCCACCTGAAAGAGAAGGAGCTTTATCTGTAGTTCTTCAGATTCCTTTTGCTAATGTTGGGCAGATCATATTTCTCCTTTGTTGGAAAGGCTATTTGAGTCAGCACTGTCTGTCATTCTTGTTGATATAAATATTGAAGGATTGGAGCGTCAAAAACACTTAACGGTAAGAAGTGTTCCCTGGTTCACTGTATGATTTTCCTTGACGATCCGGTTGATGATTGATTATATATTGTAACACATCACAAATCTGGTATAGCAATACAAAGAATCATATATTTTTACTAAGTTCTCAAGCATAGATTTTGCGAAGCTTTTCATGATGACATACTGATGATTTTTCCTTTATTTTTTCCCTGTCTCGACTTGTTTCATTTATCATCTGCTATTGTCTATAAGCATTTCATATAGCTACCACATGTTCTGTTGTCTGGATTTAAGGTGAATCTTTCAAAGTTGCATTACATCTACAACAAATAGCTCTACAACTGTCTCAAGCTCTTGCCCTGTTGTCACTTATCACTCAGTAAGACCCGTACATTCTATGTATGATGTGTTTTTTTTTTCCCTCTGTGGAAATTAAAAGATCTTTAAGTAAATGTTGATGATCATGAAAAGTAAAATTTGCACATTTCATGGAGGAACCACTGATGATCAGAACTGTCAGGTCTTGGCAAAGATATTACCAAAAGAGGCACTTTTATGAAGTTGCAGATGATCAAATCAGCTTCAAGCTATGCAAATTCACAGCTTCATGCTTGCCAAGCTCAAACATTAGATCTAGCCAGGTTCGATCTCTTTCATTTTCTAATAGCAGCTGTATATTTTATCAGAACCTAATACTTGCAATTGCACAATTCATGTATCTGTAAGTTAATGCAACTGAAACTAAAGAAGCTGTTAATATTTGCTGTAAGTTGCATAAGCTCCAAGAAATGTACCTTTTTTGTGCCTAAACTGAAACACAAGTGACCAGTTTCTTTGTTTCGTAACTCATTTTGATCATGCTATCTTTCAGTGGAAGGGATCAGCTACTACCAAGCCAAAAGGAAGCTTATGTTTCTTGGTATTTTTGAGTTTCAACTTAAATCCTGACTGATTTTGTAGATTTGTGTACAAAATTGGACTTCTAAAGTTTGTGGCCATCTGTGTATTCACTGAACTTATCAGAACATGATGGATTTAATTGTTTTCTTTCATGGGATTGATTTCAGATGCTGCATCACAATGTACTTGGAGGTGGGCAATCAAAATTTCCTTTTAATCTCTCCATCCATCTGTTCAGCTGAATGATGATAGAAAGGCTGGCCTATCCATTGCTCCAGTATTTCCCCACTTGATCACACAGGTCAGGTTTCTTTGAATCTCTGCAGTTCTATGTTATTTTTCCTGATTTGATGTCACATTGTGCTCCTTACTGCATGTAATTAGTACATTATAGAACTTGCCAGATATGATTGTGGTCAAGGATTCATATGATAAGCCAACAATGGCAGGAGGCCTGTTCATACCTAGCAAAGCCAATCCAAGCATCTCCTGAACATCCAACACAAACATTGATTTGGTCATTATATGTAACTTGAAAAATTATACCCCTAAGAAGGGGAAGATAAAAGAAGGTAGATTTATAATTGAGTTCTGTTATTGTTACTCAAGTTAGAGTACAAAACTTCTCAATAGTTCCTAACTAATGATTGATCAACAAACATGACAAGATCATAGAGAAGAACAGTGCCATGATATCTAATTATCACTTTGTTCAGTTGTTGCTGAGAGAACCATTGGGTTCATGACTAATTAAGAGACTGTATGAACCGTGGATACCTAGAACTGCCAAGAGGACTTCTCAAAGAAGCAAATTAGACACTTTAACAGCATCTCAGCGATAGACAAGATAGAAGCAATTCAAATTCTAATACCCAAAAAGTAAGACTGGCTCGTCTCTCCATCACGAAAGCTCATGAGTCATGAGTATGTACTTAGAGAGCTGCAATGATTGCAAAGTGTTACCAGCCCTGGAGCAACTTCCACTTCTGAAGACCCTTCACTCATTTGATACGCTAGAGATCGTTGATAGACAGATCTCCAGCCAAGGGGAACCGGGATTACCGAGCTTAGAGTCATTACAAATCCGCAACATGAGAGAGCTTGTACGTTGTACTGGATTTAAGGCTGGTGATATGCCTTGCCTTCACACTCTGAAGATCATTGAGTGTCCAAGACTCGCCTACTTGCATCAGCTCAACGATCACGTTCGCATGGAAATCATTGGTTGCCCAGCACTGAAATCAATCCTTTAGTACTACAACATGAACCACATCTATACTATTTGGAAAAAATTCTGTTGAAACTGCTGATTTACAGAGAGGGCAAGTAAGTGAACAATGGCTCTGCAGTCTGAACAAGATACTTTCTAGGATATGTATTTGCTTGTTTTGAAATTATTTCTGATATAAGTATTGGTGGAAGATAATTAAACAACAGTGATAAAGTGGATATCATATGCATTTTAGTAAGTACGTGTAGAGAATTCATATCGTTGCAAGATTTAATGTCTTGAAATACATATTATTCAGGAACTGCACAATCTTATATTGGAAGAAAATGACACAAGTACGATTGGAAGAAAATGAGGCATTGGTGATACCAACAAAAGATCGAGTTCTAGTGGATCCACAAGATGTTGGTTGTTTCATCCACCAAGGATCTTGTCCAATCCATCACTACTAAAGTGTGTTTGCAAAACAATTGAAGATGAGATATCCTTCCTCCTCTTTTTCCATCGGATATTTGTCACAATACATGTGCATTGTCCTACTCTACATTTAAAATGTGTTCAACTAGTAGGAACCTCCTCGTATCATGTACGGGTAATGTCAATATAAACTTGGCACAAGTGATCAAGATCGAATTTTGATTCGAACCCGTTTCTTAATTGAGAATGTACAATCTAAACCTGATAGACTCGAGTCCGAATTTATTGATTTATAGATTTATTTTTTTATCAATATATTGATATCACTTGAAATCTTGAATATTACAAATTATTTAGAATCTTCATAAATAAAATCCCTTATTCATATAATAAAATTTCATATGTTTAAAAAAAAAGATATAAAGTAGCCCTTATGAACTCAAAGACATTAATTAGATTGGATGTGCGAAGATTTTTTTAGGTATGAAAAAGGTTTTTCACTATGTTTCATGATTTAATAACGACAAACAAGTATACTAATTGATAAGGAACCAAAAGTTCTGATTAATACTAGTTGATTTCCCGCACCTTGTATACAACATAATTTATGACGTTTTTGACGTAAAATTTCATTGATAAAACATTATTATTACTTTGATAATGATAACGTTTATTTAAATCTAATATAGTTGGTTAATTCATTTTGTGATTTTTGGTATTCTATGAAGGTATTTTTTGATATGTTATGAAAGCTTATATTTAAAATAAAAAATATACTAAATACTAAATAATTTAATTTTAAGAAAAAGTTAATACTATACGTTATATGACTTAAATAAGGATCATAGATGAAATAATAATATTTAAAAATTATTCTATACATAGAATTTGAATAAATAAAATTTGATATTGTTGATACCAGGAACCTTCAACGCGGTAAGACCACCCTACCAAAACAAAATACTGCCAAGTATAAACTTCTCAAGGTGGCGTCAGGCCCCAAACTCTGCTGCCTTCGCGATCGGCATGCGTCACTGGCCCTCACAGTAATTCCCCACAAGACAGATTCCCCACAAGGCGGAGGCCCGGTCCAGGGTGTTGCTCTCACCGCGCTATAGGCATTATGATCGCGAAGGAAAAAGCCCGTCCCATCCACGCAAGTGGGTGGGCGGCAGCGTCCCATCAGGCGAGCGGTGGGCGGCAACGTCCCATCCTGGCCTTTGATTGGCCAGCTCCGCGGCCACCGCTCCAAGAACCAACCAGAGAGCGACACGCGCCTGGGCGGCCCTCGTCCCACAATCGATATCTCGCTCCAACTCAGCTCAAACCTCAACTATAAATAGCGGGATCTGTGCACCAGAACAGGGGCATGAAAAAACCTCGTGAACCACATACATTAGATCTCGAGCTAAAATCATTGTTGTAACTCGATACACCTAAACGCGATAGAGAACATCTGTCTACTGTTGTAATCCCACAGCTAATACAAAAGCATCTTCAACACTACCCTCATCGCGTTAAACACTACAAGCGACCAAATACTTTCCATCTCTTCGTCCATTGACTCGGCTGAGTTCTAATCTTGTACTCTTATCGCGTTACACCACTGTCGGTGCTTTCGGACTTCAACATTGGCGCCGTCTGTGGGGATATTACTCAAACTAAGCAGGCACCGCTTCGACTGACGCAGAGTGATGGACGCTAACAGCAACAACGCTTACTACGCGGACGGCACGGCCTTCGGGATGCAGCCGTCACCTCCTTGGTATTACGGGTCACCACCCGCGATGCCCCAGGCTGCACCCATGCCCGGCTGGGGACCGCCCGCGCAGCAACCACAGGCCGCCCCAGGGTGGAACCCGGGTTTCCAGCAGGATTTCCGGCCGCAGGCCCCCTTCCAAGGGTATGTCCACGCACAGTACTACCAAGAGTACGCACCCGCGCAGGAGCCCTACGTGGAGGAATACTCCACCACCAACGGGAGTTCGACTGGGCAGGAGGTGGAGCAGGACGCTCCCAACGCGTTGTCACCTCCCAACCCCCACTTCCAGGGCTACGCCCCCGCGTACCACTACGGCCAAGGTGCATATCCCATGCAGCACGGCCAGGGTGCTTACCCGATGCCCCACCAGCCGTATGTACCCGCTTGCGCCACGGCTTACTTGCCGGGCCAGGCATACCACACCCCGCCTCCGGGGAGCTCGAGTGAGGACATGAGCATATCGCGAGGGCGATCCACCTCTAGGCCTCAATCCACACGCTCCGGCTCCCGAGGCAACTTGATGGTGGACGATCGCGGCACCACTTACGGCAGCCCTTTCGCCGACTTCATCCAAGAGGAGCCCATGCCAAAGGGGTTCCAGAAGCCGTCAACGACGCTACAGTTCGACGGCACGAAAGACCCGGGAGAGCACGTCAGGCAGTTTTTTGTCCACATGACGTTCAACACCTACAATGACGCCATGTACTGTCGGGTCTTTCCCTCCACCCTTAAAACCGCCGGGATGAGGTGGTTCACCAACCTCCCAGTAGGCTCCATCACGTCTTTTAAAGACCTAACGCGACGGTTCATGTCCCACTTTAGCGGGTCACGAACGCGCATGAAGACGACGAAGGATCTCATGAGCGTGACACAGGGAGAGGAGGAGACCCTGGCAGCCTTCTTCACCCGGTTCGTCAACGCGGCATCGGAGGTGCCTCACCTCAACGACACCTCCGCCCGCGACATGTTAATCCACAACCTCCGCGACGGAACCTTCAAAGTCAAGATGTGCGGGAAAACCCTGCACACCTACGAGGACGCCTGCAACGCCATCACCAAACGCGTTTTCACGGAGGACGCAGCGGGGAAACCTACGCAGGATCGCGGGAAAGGAAAGGCCAAAACCACCCCGGAGGCTCTCACCGTATCCACCACACCAACAAAGCCTCAGGGTGGGCAGCGCGGCGGGCACAACCGTGGTGGAGGCCGTCGTGGCCGCGGGAATCAGGGATACCGCGGGCCACGCAACAACCGCGGTGGCAACGGGCCGAACAACAACGACCCATACACCGGGTCTAACACCACGGCCCTCGGGCCCCGCAACAACGGCGGTCAGCCGGCACAAGCAAATACTTTGGCCGGTACCGCGCCCGCGAGAGGAGGGGTCAGTCCGAACGACCCAAACCTCTACATCAACACCATCGCGGGGGGATCCACCCTCGCGGGGTCTAGCGGTGGGGAGAGGAAGCGTTATGCTTGCGCTTCGACCTCCGGCGGCTCCATCAACAGCTTGGGTCCGGCGGGAGTCCCTCATGCCGACATCACCTTCCGACCCAGCGATTCCCACGAGCTCATCACCCCGCACACAGATCCCCTGGTTGTGCACGCAGTTATCGCCACCAAAATAGTCAAGAGGATCATGGTGGACACGGGAGCATCGGTGGACATCCTGTACTATGACGCGTTCGCACAGCTGGGCATTTCCCCCGCCATGCTCCTGCCTTACGTCGGGAAGCTCACGTGCTTTTCTGGTAACGAGGTCGACGTCGCAGGGTTGGTCACGCTGGACATGACCCTAGGGGACGGTAAGGACGCCCGCCGGACTGAGCCCATCGAGTTCACCGTCGTCCGACTCCCTTCCATTTACAACGCGATCATGGGACGAACGTCGTTGATGAAGTTCCAGGCCGTCGCGTCCATCTATCACCTGGTCTTAAAGTTTCCTGTGGAGGACCGGGTGGGCGTCGCCCATGGCCAACAGATTGAGGCACGAAAGTGCTATGAAGCGTCGACCCGCGCTCGGCCAGCCGCGTACACTATCGCGGGGGGATCCAGCGCGGAGTTGGATGTGCGGCAGGAGCGTGAACGCGAACCCCTCGGTAACTTCGAGAAGGTTGCCATCAGCCCCTTTCGCGACGTGGCCGAAAAACTTTATGTCGGGGATTGCATGACCGGAGTGGACGCCGAAAGCCTACAAGCTCTCCTGGCCCGTTCTCGCGACGTATTCGCGTGGACGGCGACGGACCTGAAGGGCGTCCCTCCCGAGGTGGCGCTCCATTCACTACGAGTCAGCCCGGGGTCTAGGCCCGTCTGCCAGAGGCGCCGGAAGACCAACGAAGAACGCGCCAGCGCGGCAAACGAGGAGGTTGAGAAGCTCCTGCGGGCCAACTTCATCCGCGAGGTCAAATATCCCGCTTGGCTCTCCAACGTCGTACTGGTGAAGAAGTCCAACGGAAAGTGGCGCATGTGTGTCGACTTCAAGGACCTCAACAAAGCTTGCCCCAAGGACAGCTACCCCTTGCCTTCCATTGATGATCTGGTCGACTCCACCGCCGATCATAGCGCGCTGAGTTTCCTCGACGCATATTCCGGCTACAATCAGATAGCCATGGATCCCCTGGATCAGGAGTCCACCGCGTTCATCACTCAACGCGGAACTTTCTGTTACAGGGTGATGCCTTTCGGCTTGAAGAATGCGGGGGCCACTTTCCAGCGCCTGGTGGACCATGTCTTCCGAAGGCAGTTGAAGCGCAGCGTCTCAGCTTACGTCGACGACATAGTGGTCAAGAGCCACAGCGCGCAGGAGCACCTGGCCGATCTGGCCTAGGTTTTCCAAACCCTGCGCGCCCACCGAATGAGTCTGAACCCGGAGAAGTGCGTCTTCGGGGTGAATTCGGGGAAATTCCTCGGTTTCATGATCAGCGCGAGGGGAATAGACGTCAACCCCGCCAAGGTCGCCGCGGTGTTGGACCTGCGCTCACCAACTTCGCGCAACGAGGTCCAGCGGCTGGCCGGTGCAGTAAATTATCTGGGGCATTTTTGTTCCCGACTGTCGGACCGCGCTCTCCCTTTCTTCTCCTGTCTAAAAGGCACCACCACCTTCGCCTGGACGGAGGAGATGGAGAGCGCGTTCCAGGCTCTGAAGGTCTACCTTGCCAATCTTCCAACACTCTCCCCGCCCCTCCCGGGGGAGGATCTGCAGCTGTACATTGCCGTGAGCCAGCATACTGTCAGCGCGGTCCTCACCCGCGATTTCAGCTACCCAGTGTACTTTACCAGCAGGGTGCTCCAGCCTGCAGAGCAGCGATACTCACCCGCGGAGAAGATGTCTCTCGCCGTTGTGGTGGCGGCAAGGAAGTTGCGGCCCTACTTCCAAGCGCACCTGTCCTCTCAGACCTTCCTCTGCGCCAAATCCTGCATCAACCCGCGTTGTCGGGAAGAATGACCAAGTGGGCGGTCGAGTTGTCGGAATTTGACATCTCGTACCACCCGCGGACCGCGATCAAGGCACAAGCCCTTGCCGACTTCGTGGTGGAGGTCACCTTCCCCGACACAGACGAAAGCCCCGACGAGTGGAGGGTCTTCGTCGACGGCTCGCACTGCGATCTGGGGTCGGGTGCGGGGGTGGTCCTCGAGGGACCCTCCTACGCGTCCGAGCACGCCCTCAACTTCGGCTTCGAGGCTACCAACAACGAGGCCGAGTATGAGGCGGTGATCGCGGGAATCGAGATGGCCCTGTTGGTGGGCGCGCGAAGAATAAGGGTCTTCACAGATTCTAAGCTTGTCGCGCGACAGGTCGAGGGCCAGTACGAATACACCGCGGGTTTTCTACCTCAATATCGCGCCAAGGTCAAGGCGTTGATTGCCTGCCTCGAGACCTTTGTCATCGAATCCATACCGCGTGCAGCAAATGCTAAGGCTGACGCGCTGGTCAGAATGGGCTCGGCTCTCCCGCCCGAGGCTGGCACTAAAGTCGTGACACTAGTACAAAAAACCCATTTTATCACGGTTCATTTTTACTTTTTATCACGGTTTTTAACCGTGATAACTTGTTCTGGGATAAAAAGGTTTAGGGGACGGAACCGTGATAATTGATCGTTTTTTATCACGGTTCTATACCCGTGATAAAATACTAATATGTCCGGGATAAATAGGGGATTTTTAATATTACAGTTTAGTTAATATCACGGTTACTGAACCGTGATATAAAGTTTTTTTTGTTTAAAAAAAAAGGCCGCACGGCTCAAACTGAACCGTGATATAAACTGAGCCGGGACACCGGGTTAAGGTAATTTCTTCCTTCGCTTTTATTTCTATCCCTCGTGTGCTATATCAGCAACAAGCAAAGATATACTATAAGCGTTATAGTTTTTTAATATATAACACCAGGAAGTCAAGTGGGTGTACAATGAACATATCTTCAACAGTTAAAACACTGAGGATGGTGAATTCATATAAAAACACAAGACCACTAAGTAAAAGAGTAACAAGTAAATCATTCTAACTAAAAAATTAAACGTTATTCACTCACTAAAAAAACACTAGCAAGCTCGTTATCCAAGAGACCAAGTCGGATTGTGATCAGCTACTTGCAAATCCTCTTAGCTTACTCCCTTGGTTGAAAGAGCCTTCAATAAGCAAGCTATCAAATTACCAAGAAAACAAGGCCAAAATTCAATGCAATGAACAGTCAACTGTCTATAAATACAATAATATACAAAAAGCATCAATTAACCCGATGGTCGGGGATGATTTGCAAGAAAATTGCATACTATCATTATTGAGCAAATCAATTCACAAAAGTTGTAAATACTGGTGAATTACAATTCATGGAATTAAGATCAGTTATTACTAGACCTTGTGACGATGGATAAAAGTAAGACATATCACCTTAAGACCTTGTAAACAAGAAAGCAATGTTGTATGTAAGTGCCAAGGCCTCAAAATTTGCTGGAGTAGTCTCTATAGATCATATGGATGACAATGCAAGGAAATCAACTTGCACGGAAGCCCTGAAAAATTAAACGACCGATAATTAAGAGTAGCAGAGAAGGCCCACTCTTGATGCGAGCAATCTGCAAGTGTGCAACAGTAGATGGCAAGGTTGACCTAAATATTCAATTCATTCCAAAATCACAATACTCCAAATGAAGTCTCATTTGAAACACCTATATACCTCACCTAGACAAGTTTGTATACATTAATTTGCAAAGATGATATGCACTACAGGAACTCACTATGAGAAGCTTAAGTAGAGCAATCATGACTACAATTGTTAAATCATCTACAATATAAAATACTTTATAACAGCCAGATGCAGGGAATTACATTTGCTATAGTTCAATAGCAGAATAAAAATTTTAAGAAAATCATTTAGCAGCCGTGTGTCTCATACGAGCAGAGTGAGCATACCTTTCCTTCATCAACAAGCTCTTGAAAGCCTTGTAGTTGCTCAAGGACTGGCACACTTGGTCTTACCTGCAACAAATTCAAAAAAAACATAAATCAACCATTCAAGCACATTAGTTGCAAGAAGGAAGAAACATAGACCCAAAATTCAACACCAAGAGTGAGAGAGAAGAAGTGACCGTTTCGAAGACTTCAGAGGCGGAAAAAACCCTTGTTCTGATAAGTTGAACATTAAAGGCAGATTTCGAAAAGGGGAAAGAGAAGGATTAACGTTTAGTACAAATGGAGGATGTATTGTGAATGAAGAATTGAAACGATCTACAACAAGAACCGAGGGAATTCTGACCACAAAAACAAATTGAGAAGCAAGAAGAACGGTGAATTCTGACCTCAATCTGGCCCCTGCCAGCAGCGGCATGCAGAACAGTAGAACAGTTGCACCATTACCTGCAAAACAAGGCCACTGCCGTAAAACAAACACGGTAGAATTTTGAATCTATAGAGCAACTAGCAAATACTACTACACTCTTCCACTTGGATTTAACTACATTATCCTGTAATGGCAACAATGGCATTGCCAAACAACTGAGCTTGATCGCCCAACAAAGTAGTTATGGTCCTTGCATTGTATTCCCCATCACCAACGACTAGCTTCAATCTCCATGAATAAGCTAGTTGACGTTCAAATGGATGGATTATGTTACTTCCTAATGAATAGAAATCTGTTTGTGAAGTTGCAATAATTGAACAGAATGTTGCCACAATTTCAACAAACAAGCAGATATATCATCCAACATCACCCAGCAGCAGAGGGCTAGGGATTGAGCAATTCTAAACAGTAGATCTCAGCACTTCAACATGGAAAAAGGCTCAGAAATCACATCCAATAAGAACAACTGTTCCATAGACTACAAGGCTAGTTACTAACAAATACAATATTGGACATGACAAAGAGACTTGTCAACGACTTTACCGATTAGTCTCGGCCGGCAACGGCCTGTTGAATCCACCTCTTCGATTCATATACTGGCGTGGCTGGCGCTTCGGCACCGCCCTGACTCCGCTGACATCAGCAACAGCCACAGGCTTCCCCTTGGTCGAATCGAATCCCATCGGAATCCACAAGGCACATCCCGGCTCCTCCTGATTTCTGCGCCCTTCCAAACCTCGGCGAAACCGTGAAATCGTACAGGATCCAAAACACCTCGGGGCTCTTACTCCTGCCCGCATTTCGGTGAGGCCGTACTCGCCCTCGCCGAACACGAGGAGCGGCCGTGTAGAGGAGCCATCCGTGACGAAACCGAGATCGGCGGCATAGGCGGCCGTGTAGAGGAGGCATCCGCCGTTTCCAGCGGAATTAAGGTCAGATTCGTTGAGGCGTCTGGCGACGGCGGATCGGGAGATCAAGATCTCGGAGACAGACGAACTCCAGGTGGCGGAGGCGGCGGAGGGAGGGTTACGAATGAGAAGTTGGGGGACTGTTTTCCATTGGGAGAGACGGTGAAAGGTTTGACGAGATTAGATTTTTTAGGTTGGGACGGATTTGCCAGCGAGAAGTTTCACGTTTTTTTTTTTTTTATCACGGGTATTTAAAACAACCGTGATAAAAGACTATTTACCCCCGTCCACATGAAACTGTGATAAATTAAGTGTGATAAAAGACTAATTTTGTACTAGTGTCATCGAGAGGAAGATGCAACGCGGCGTCAACCAGGCGGTGTTCGCACTGGCCACGGAAGGATGGATGGCCCCCATAATCCGATATATCCAAACTGGGGAGCTGCCCCAGGACGATGCCATGAGCGCGCGTAAACTCAAGCTCAAAGCGGCGCGGTACTGCATCGAAGGCGACAAGCTGTATCGCCGCGGCTACGCGGAGCCCAACTTGCTCTGCGTAGACGAGGCCACCGTCTCCGAGGTCCTCGAGGAAGTACATGAGGGCATATGTGGAGGTCATCCGGGCTGGCGGACTCTTGTCCACAAAGTAATCCGGATGGGGATCTATTGGCCCACCCTGCGCCACGATGCGGCGGCATACGTACAGAAGTGCGACAAGTGCCAACGCTACGAAAACGTCCAGCACGCTCCGGCACGAGAGCTGCGCGGCATCCAGCTGGCCTATCCGTTCGCGATGTGGGGCATGGACATCCTAGGTACCTTCCCTAAAGCCGCCGGGCAGGTACAGTTCATCCTGGTCCTGGTCGATTACTACACCAAGTGGGTGGAGGCCAAGGCCATGGCACGAATCACAAGCACGAAGGTTTGCGGCTTTCTCTGGAAAAATGTGGTTTGTCGTTTCGGCGTCCCAATCGCGATAGTGACAGATCACAGCCCCCAGTTCGACAGTGAAGAGACGCGAGACTTTTGCGCGAGTTTGAGCGTAGAGTTAAGGTTTTCCTCGGTTGCACACCCTCAGTCCAACGGACTGGTGGAGAATGTTAACGCGAGGATACTCGACGACCTCCGGCGCAAGCTGGATGGCGTGCAGGGCCGGTGGGCCGAGCTTTTACCACTTATTTTGTGGACAAATCGCACCACCCCGCACAGAACAACGGGTGAAACACCTTTCGCGATGGCCTACGGCAGCAACGCCGTTGTGCCCGTCGAGGCCATGCTACCCACAGAGAGGGTCGCGGGGTACGACCAGTTCACCAACGACGAGGCCCTCAAGGTGGAAATGTACCTTCGCGATGAGCGCCGAGACGCGGCGGAGCTGCGCTCAGCCGAGTATAAGAGAAGGACCGCGGCATACTACAACAAAAGAATCAAGCCCCGCGGCCTCAAGGAGGGCGAACTAGCCCTCCGAAGGGCCGGCGGGGGCAAGCTTGACGCGAAGTGGGAAGGACCGTACCTCCTTTCCAAGGAGGTCGTCCCGGGGGCTTTTAAACTCACAGATCCGACGACGGGACAAACGCTTACCAAGACATGGAATGAGGCACGCCTCAAGAAATACTACGTGTAAATAAGCCAGGGTTGTCAGCGCGTTGTTGTCACTTGTAATGTTTTTATTCTATCAGTTATCATATGAATAACACAAGACAACTACCCCATGCTGTACTCGATGAATTCAGTCGTTACGGGAAGCCGCCGAGTTGCCGTCCTCGCTTGGGGTTTGTCCGCTAACGCGCGCGATGCGCTTAGGCGCGCTCGAGTCGGGTTCTACCCCTTGTAGTTGCACAAAGCCTTAAAACATCAAAAACTCCACAGTCGTTAGGGAAACCCGAGTTGCCGTCCTCGCTTGGGGTTTGTCCGCTAACGCGTGCGATGCGCTTAGGCGCGCTCGAGTCGGGTTCTACCCCTCGCAGTTGCACAAAGCCTTAAAACATCAAAAACTCCACAGTCGTTAAGGAAACCCGAGTTGCCGTCCTCGCTTGGGGTTTGTCCGCTAACGCGCGCGATGCGCTTAGGCGCGCTCGAGTCGGGTTCTACCCCTCGCAGTTGCACAAAGCCTTAAAACATCAAAAACTCCACAGTCGTTAGGGAAACCCGAGTTGCCGTCCTCGCTTGGGGTTTGTCCGCTAACGCGCGCGATGCGCTTAGGCGCGCTCGAGTCGGGTTCTACCCCTCGCAGTTGCACAAAGCCTTAAAACATCAAAAACTCCACAGTTGTTAGGGAAACCCGAGTTGCCGTCCTCGCTTGGGGTTTGTCCGCTAACGCGCGCGATGCGCTTAGGCGCGCTCGAGTCGGGTTCTACCCCTCGCAGTTGCACAAAGCCTTAAAACATCAAAAACTCCACAGTCGTTAGGGAAACCCGAGTTGCCGTCCTCGCTTGGGGTTTGTCCGCTAACGCGCGCGATGCGCTTAGGCGCGCTCGAGTCGGGTTCTACCCCTCGCAGTTGCACAAAGCCTTAAAACATCAAAAACTCCAAGTCGTTAGGGAAAACCGAGTTGCCGTCCTCGCTTGGGGTTTGTCCGCTAACGCACGCAATGCGCTTAGGCGCGCTCGAGTCGGGTTCCACCCCTCGCAGTTGCACAAAGCCTTAAAACATCAAAAACTCCAGTCGTTAGGGAAACCCGAGTTGCCGTCCTCGCTTGGGGATTGTCCGCTAAAACACGCGCGTCAATGTCAAGCGCGGTCCTAGTACCTAGCTTGGCATGGGGTTGGGCACGACGAGTTCACGAAAAATCCATGTGTTAGCCTAGTGTCAAGCGCGGTCCTAGTACCTAGCTTGGTACCTAGCTTGGCATGGGGTTGGGCACGACGAGTTTTCAAAAGACAATAAATGCGCAACAAGAAAATAAGCACACCCTAAATCACAAAGGCCGCACTGCGGCAAAAGCAATATGGACGCTCTAATCGCGTCAGAATATAGCACAATTACAGCCGCAACGCGGCAAACATCAATGTATGGGCCCATACGGCCAGGAGTAATAACAGTTGACATAACGCAAAAAAAAACAAAAACAAAAGACAAAATAAATCTTCAAACTTGGCAAGGAAGGGTTCAGACTTCGGGGGCATTGGCCGCGGTCTCGGGGGGAGGGGGGTCCTCAAAGGTTTTCTCTGTCTCGGGGTCAGCAGCGGGGAATTCTTGGTTGGCGTTCACAGCATCCGTCTCCTCCGCGCCGTCTGCCTCCACGCCCGGCGGTGGTTTCGCCACCCCATCCTCCCAAATAGCTCCCATTTCGCGATGGAGGTCAGGGGCGAAGTACTTCACCTTGTATCTCTCGCAATACTGGAGGGCGGCCGTGACAGCGCTAAGAGCTTGGACCGTCCGCGCGTCGTCGACACGTCGGTCCATGTACTCTTGCGAAACGAGGAAGTCGGGTATCGCGCTCTCCAATTTTTTACTGGTTTCCTCCAGCTGCGAGCTTAACTCCTCGTTCCGCGCTTTAAACCCCGCGACATCCTTCTTCAGTGCCGCAACCTGGGACCTGGCCGACTTGAGCGCCGCGGCGTCTTTTTCCGTCTGCGCGCGCGGCTCCCGAAGTGACGCCTCGGCCTCCTCCTTGGCCTTAACCGCTGCCTCCGCCCGGGCCTACTCCTCGCACAAGCGATCGGGGAGCTAGTTCACCCACGCGTTGACCTGCGAATCGGAGCACGCGATCAGCTTCAAGGTAAGAGCTATGACAAAACAGCACAAAAAGCAAAAAGGGCTACGTACCATGTGGCCATACTTCAGGCACTCCCCCTTGACCTCCCGCGCGTTGAGGGTCCGGAACCACTCCCTCTCCTCTTCATACCCGTACTGACCCTCTTTGAAAGTACCCCAGGCAGGCCTGGGGCATGCGAAGCCGGCCACCTCCGCCCTCCGCGACCAGTGGCGGCGACTCTCGGCGCCCGTCGTGATCTGGGCAGGTCCCTTTGAGGGGGAGAGAGACTGGTCCTCGGTGGCGGCCGCGTCCCGCTTGGACCTCTTGATCAGCACCCCCTCAGCGCGGGCAGTGTCCTCTGCGCTCTTGCGCTTCAAGGCCTCCGCCTACGCTCGTTTACCCTTGGCGTCGGCACGGGCCTTCGCGATGGTTTCTTGCCCCGCCTTCGCGGTGGCTTCCTTGCTGCCTCCGGTTTGGGCAGTGGAGGGGGCCCCAGAAGTAGCGGGGGCTGACTTACCCGAGACGAGGGCTGCGAACACATCCATACCTACAAAACAAGCCACCAACAATCAGTTTTAACGCGTTGGAAGTATTAATATAAGCATACATTGAGATAAGGTAAAGTCTGCAGGAGAATAGGAATACCCTCGCCCAAGGACGCCGGGGACGCGGTGGGCGACGAGGGCACCACGTCCTCCCGGGGCGGTGCCGGCCTCAGACTGAGCCCCGCGCGCTCAAGGCGCTCTTGCGTTATCCAAACGCTCTGTTCCCTTTTGCAGGGCGCGGCGAAGGCCTTCTTCGCCGCGGCGGCCTGTTTTGACGCACCGCGTTTGCGTGGGCGGAACCGGTCAGGGAATATGGGGCAAAGCAGTCTGTCGCCCGAAAAATCGTGCACGATAAACCACTTCTCCTTCCACCGCGGGCCAACGTTGGAAGGGGTGATCAGAAGGTTGCAGTGCGTGAGGCTAAAGTTCACGATGCCCTTGCTGTCCGATTTGATCGTAACAATCTGTTGCATATGCCCCACGGAAGGAGGATGACCCAGCTCTAAGCAACGCATGTGATAGGCCGCGATGACACTCCAGCAGTTTGGCGCCATCGAGGCCGGGGCAAGCTCCAGATCGAACAGAAAGTCGGTAACGTAGCGCGGCAATGGCGCCCGAAAGCCCGCGGCAAGGCTTGCCGCGTAAACCACGACGCCCGCTTCGTAGACGGCGAAGTTGTTGCCCCCATCAAGAGGCAGCAGGAGTTCTACCCCGGCTGGCCAGGGGTACTCCGACGCGATAGAATCCAACTCTTCGAGAGTCAGGATAGATGTGCTGCCTTTCTCCAGCGTCGTCGGGTTTTCATACTCCGCCAGACGCCCGGGCCTCGTTTGTCGGAAGCGGGGAACCTCCGCTTTCAATCGCGTCAGATACCGCGAGGGAAAACTTCTCGCGGTCCCAGAGGTGGATGCCTCGTCACCAACGGCCTCGTCATGGGGGTCGTAGGGCTTGCAGCGTGCCATCGATCGCGAGGATGACTCACTCTCTGTGCGGGCGGCGGATACTATGGTGGGGTCGCTCTGGCTCAAACCAAAGGGCTCGCGAAAGTTGTTCTGAGAGTCGCTCGCGGACATCTCCCGGTACTCAAGCGAGGGGTCGGGCGCGTAGAAGTCGTCCCAGTTCGCTATCCTATCACCGCGATCCACGCCTGAGGGGCAGGAATCGCTAGAAAACCCCAAATCCAGGGCACGGAAGCAAAGAGGCTCCTGGAGGAAGGAAAAGAAAAATGATATGCATGGGAAGAAGCAAACATGCAGAAGCATATAGCGCGATAAATACACAGTAAACGATAGTACTCATGAGCAAGTGTAGAAAGCAAATAAAGACAAGGCACGCGGTACCCCAACCACGAGCAGGTGTCATTTCGCAATAAGGCGAGAAGCCCTGTCAAAACAGACCTAGGGCCGCGCGCGCATTGTGTCAAGAGAACATTCCGCCGTTCTCAACACGCAAATCCAGGGGTTGGCCGAGGTAACAGGACGCTGTTCGGACAGGACGTCGCGCTAAGCACGTCGTCCTCGATCTCCCGCAGGCGCGACGCTTTGCCTCCCACGACGCTTCGCCTCCCACGATGCTTGGCCTTCTCGGTGGCGGCATCCGTCGCTCTCCGCCACCCAAAAGCTTCAGAAAACCCTAAGCCCACCCCCTAGTGAAACGTTTTCTCGGCAAAAACCACCCCGAACGCCACCGGTATCCAGCGGCGGTGACGCCGCTGAAATTAGGGCATGCCCCCGAAAAAACCCAGAAACCCCAGAAAAAACCCGGAAAACGCAAGAAGATAAGGAAAAAGGAAAGAGAGAGCGAGCGTACCGAGTGATCACGAGAGGGCAGAGGCAAGCGTAGATGACGGCATCGTTGGCAGACGAGCGGTTTCCGGCGAACAAGAGCGAGGGCGAGAGAGAGCTTGTTTTGAAGTTGAAATGGCGAAACGAGGGAGACGAAGCGGTGTCCTCGCTCTTTTAAAGGGCATGGTGGGCCATTTCGCTAATGGGCCACGCTTTGCTAATAGGCCCATTAAGTCTGCCGATCCGTTAAGCACCGCGCACCTCCTACTCTCCCCGCCGTACTCGCTTGGGCCCTCACCCCAGAATCTCCGCCGCGTTCTATTTACCGCGTTTCCGGTCCCAAACGCTATCTTTGGACCCGTCCTCAAAAGGGCATCAAGTCCCGGTCCATGGGGTTGTGTTGATACCAGGAACCTTCAACGCGGTAAGACCACCCTACCAAAACAAAATACTGCCAAGTATAAACTTCTCAAGGTGGCGTCAGGCCCCAAACTCTGCTGCCTTCGCGATCGGCATGCGTCACTGGCCCTCACAGTAATTCCCCACAAGACAGATTCCCCACAAGGCGGAAGCCCGGTCCAGGGTGTTGCTCTCACCGCGCTATAGGCATTATGATCGCGAAGGAAGGAGCCCGTCCCATCCACGCAAGTGGGTGGGCGGAAGCGTCCCATCAGGCGAGCAGTGGGCGGCAACGTCCCATCCTGGCCTTTGATTGGCCAGCTCCGCGGCCACCACTCCAAGAACCAACCAGAGAGCGACACGCGCCTGGGCGGCCCTCGTCCCACAATCGACATCTCGCTCCAACTCAGCTCAAACCTCAACTATAAATAGCGGGATCTGTGCACCAGAACAGGGGCATGAAAAAACCTCGTGAACCACATACATTAGATCTCGAGCTAAAATCATTGTTGTAACCCGATACACCTAAACGCGATAGAGAACATCTGTCTACTGTTGTAATCCCACAGCTAATACAAAAGCATCTTCAACACTACCCTCATCGCGTTAAACACTACAAGCGACCAAATACTTTCCATCTCTTCGTCCGTTGACTCGGCTGAGTTCTAATCTTGTACTCTTATCGCGTTACACCACTGTCGGTGCTTTCGGACTTCAACAGATATTATATTATATATAATATGACTTAAACAAATATGATGATAAATTGATATTATTATTTTAGTATTTATAGATATAGTTGGTATTAAATAATAATTATAGATATTATTATGATACATATATGTATAAATAAGATAAAGATACTTATTTTTTTATTGTAAAAAAATAAGAGTATTTTATTGTTGAGATATAACTAATTTAATATGAAGTGGGATCGAAAGTAACATGATGACTCGAAAGGGATAACTTTAATGTTTATAGTTTCTTTTAAGGTAAATCTAAATATTTTCTGAATTGGTGCGGTATTAATAGATTGCATAGATAGATATTTGTTTGGATAAATTATAAGTAGGAAAAAATGACGTAAATAATCCCATGTATCAGCTTTCAACCAAAAATAATATCAAGTTTGAAAATCATCACCAACGATACGAAGTATCACGATATAAAACAAAAACGATTCGGAAACGTTTTTCGACAAGTTTTGCGGTGGAATCAGTGATGTAGTGATAAAAAAATTAGACATGACAACATGATATTTTACACTTGGTTGAAATATTATCGATCGTCATATCAACGATTCCACTGCAAAACACGTCGGTAAAGGCTTCCGAATCGTTTTTGATTAATTTCGTGATAGTTCATATCGTTGGTGATGATTTTAAAACTTGGGATTGTTTTAAGTCATTTTTCCTACTTATAATTTATCCAAATAAATATCTATTTATACAATCTATTAATATCATACCAATTAAGAAATAATTTAGATTTAGCCTAAAAGGCAATATAAATATTAAAGTTATCCCTTTTCACTTCCGGTCCCACTTCATATTAAATTAACTAGGTCAACACCCACTTCACCTCCAGATCTTCAAGTTAGGCCGACTCACCATAGTTGGTCAGATCGTTGAGCTCCAATCGCAATTGCAAGAGTTAGCTACTCTAATTGAAAAGGTCTTAGCAACTCAGACTCATAGTGTCATCGAGAAATGACAATGGAGTGTGCCTCCTATTGGAAGGAAGAGAATAAAGGGATGCGAATAAGGCTTGAGATTCTCGACTCTTTTCTTATGTGAAAGAACTCTTATGTGAAAGAACAAAGGGTACGATGTTCTAGAGCACTAGAATATGAAACATCTTAGAAAAATCAGAATCTACGGGTTGGAAAAGATCAATGATAAGGCGCTAGCCCAGCTTCCTCGGCCAGTTCGACTATATTCCACGTGTTGAAGGGATGAGTTGTCTTGTGGGTGACGTGGACTTCCCCATCATCCGCCAGCATGTAACTTGTCGTTGCAAAGAACCCACGCACAACCCTTTGGTGTAATCTAAGCAACAAATGATCTCAATGAAGTTTTTTGGTATATATGTACTAGTATATATGTACTTACTATTTGTAAGTTGTTTATGCTATAAAACTTTAGGAAAAAATGATACATACTTGATATACCATTGGCTACTCTCATTGATCGGGAAATAGGTACCACCTCTTGCATGAGGAAAATTGTAGACGATCCTATCAAATAGTCGACGACGAAGCTGAGGATGGTTGTTCATGGAATGAACATCTACTTGGTGAAAGAGGCTTGTGAAATCATGTTAAGAGAGATGACTTGGTTGAGGACATTAGTATTGGAGTGGGATACTAGACTAGCTGCTAAAGTGACAAATGCAAGTGATGTTTTAGAAGGTCTTCAACCTTACAATAACTTGGAGGATCTCACAGTGAAAAACTATGATGGGCAGAAATTCCCAACTTGGTTAGCATCCCCATCGTGCCAAATTGTGAGCATTTGCTTAAACAGTTGTCCAAATTGTCAAGCTCTACCATCCATAGGAGAGCTTGAACTTCTGAAGAATCTTACAGTTCGTTCTATGCATAGTGTAAGAGCTGCGGACAGTCATTTTCATGGACGGGGTAAAAGCAGATTTTCGAGTCTACAACCATTAGAGTTCCGTGATATGAAAGGTCTCCTCAATTGGAGTGGATTGAAAACAAGAGACATGCTTCGCCTCTGTGTGTTGGAAACTATTGGCTACCCAATGTTGGACAACTTGCCTTCATTTGAGCACCTGTGTGTCAGTTGTTAAACTTAGAAATCAACAGTTGTCCAATTCTACAACCATTACTTAAGCTACCGTCACCAGTACTAAACGGTGAAGCTGAAGAACTCATCATCATGCATACTGATTTGGTGACAGAAAGATGCCAACCTGGAGGAGGTAATTGGGCAGCAGTCAAAGACATCCCTTATGTAGAATTCGATGGCACCAGAATCCTGACGAAGTTGTCAAGTCAACATCTTAAGGATGATAAGGTATCATTTAATATAGATTATTGTGTGTCTATATTTGTTGCAGTGATTGTAAACTTACAAAGATTTGGATTCCAATTTATTATAGTATATCATCCGATCCTTTGAGCAAACCCGATTACTCAATCAACTTTTACCTAACGGGTTCACGTCAATTAAACTCGATTTTCTCCTTAATTCTCTTATTTTTATATTGTGTTTCAATCTTAAAATCCTTAATCGATTCATGTGTAGTTGAGTTTTAAAATTCATTAACGGAAATGAAAATTCTGTGTGGTAACCACTAGATTTTTCGAATTGATCGAGACTTTGAAATTCCGTGTAATAGCCTTGACATATTATAAAAAGCTAAAAGTATATATAAGTTAGCCATAATATCTATGTAATTACATAAAATAACCCTATTGTTATTTTTTTTCTACACCACTATCTTTCTTAAAATAACCAATGAGAAGTATCACTTAATATCTTCCTATCTCTAAAAGCTGAAGCCATCACTTCACAAAAATTTCATCGCTAATTGGTTCCGGTAAACCGCTGCACTCAGACCCCGTTAAATTCATCGCTTCCCTTTTGCACTTTCCATTCCTGTGTAATCCACCAAAAGCTCCACAGTTCTCCTTCTTCATTGTTGATTCCTGTCTACTCGATTTAGGGTTCCACTGCTGCAATTTCCGGTTTGAGATTTTAATGTCAATCGTCATAATTATTGTAATTCACTGTTGCGTTGCTGCAATTCATTTTGTTTGAACGTGTTTCCGCTCGGCTGCGCTGCGCTTGATTTAGGGTTCTACCATCGGCTTCAATTTCCATTTCCAATCGTCTTTCAATTGGGTCATCTTCCAATTTCCGCTCGAATTGCCTTTCTCCACTCGCTTGCTGCCAACGTCTTCTCCAAAGGTATATGCAAAGAACTATAAGCCATCACACTTCAATTAACCGTCTATGACTATATATTCAATTCTAAAGTGTTGTTTTTTTGTACAACTTATGGCAATTCGACCGAGCAAATTGGGTCAAGTTACCTGCACGAGAGTGGTTCATATGATCAAGAGAGTAACTGAATCAAGATAGTATGGAGACCTAGAAGCAGCTTTCACCAGGCCAATCAACTGGTAAGGCTCATTTCATGGTGAATTTTACAAAATTGTTTGTTTGACTTTCTTCTCAATCCCCTCTGTTTGCCACAAAGAAAAATACACAGTGGAAACAAGCAAGCAATGGAGTTCATAGCAAAAGGGTGGAGTTCTATGGAGGAAGTTGACAAAATGATAGACTATTGTGAACTAAATGGCATACGTCTTATTCCTTTCCTGAGGGTAAGATTTTCATTTTAGTCTGAATTAATGACCAAAATATTTGAATGTATTTTGCTCTGCAAAAACACAACTTTATGCAATTAATCTGAATTGTCTGATTTGCTCTTTTGGCTTGCAGTAAGCTGATAATTCCAACACACATGCTCAGTATTGGTTGTCCAAACTGCACCTCTCCAGGAGCATGCAAAACAGTGTAAGTGAGTAAAATTGCTTGAATTCTCCGATTATGAAACTGAGAACGACAAGAAAAGGGCAATTGAGTTGAGATTATAATCTTCGAAGCAAAGTTTGCGTGAGCACTTATGTCTTATGTCTGTTTATGATTAAATAATGATAATCTATTTTTATTGTGCTGTATGAAATCACAATCTTCATCTATGCTCACTCTGCCTGCATATGATGTATACAAAGGTGCTTCTTTGCGTGAGCACTAATGTCTGCTTATGATTAAATAATGATAGTAGCTTATTATTGTCACTTATTCTGCATTGTGCATAAATCTCAAAATCTTCAAAGTCAATAGCTTATTATTTTCTTTTCAATGGAGTATCCAAATAGAACATTAACCTTCTCTTTGCTATTTAATTTTGACTTCCTTAAATTTTGTGGTTTTGCCCTCATAATTAGCACAACAAATGTATTCCATTTTCTTTTCTGCTCTTTAAGTTTATAGTTGAAGGACAACCTAATTCATACAATGCATCTGTAGGTGGTTGTTAAGATGACTGATGGAGGAGTAGACCGTAGCGTGGAGTGCACCGGAAGCATCCAAGCCATAATCTCTGCATTCGAATGCGTCCATGACGTAAGAACACGAAACCTTATCTAGAAACTAGAAATGCAATATCAAACTGCCAAAATTCTTCATCTGTTCTGATAGGGATGGGGAGTTTGTGTGCTGCTTGGAGTTCCAAACAAAGATGATTGCTTTAAAACTCATCCAGTCAACTTTTTGACCGAGAGGTTGCTCAAGGGCACCTTCTACGGCAGCTATAAAACCCGTACTGATATTCTAGCCGTCGTTGAGAAGTACCTGAACAATGTAATAAGAATGAACAGATGTGCTTAGTTCAATACCAAATGGGGAAACTCAGATTGATGTCTTTTTTAATTGTTAGGTGATTATTATTGGCAGGAAGAAGTTCATCACCCATGGAGTCTCCTTCATGGAGATCAACAAGGCATTCGATCTGACGCCTAAGGGGAAGGGCCTAAGATGGATCATCCGTATGATCTCTTGAAAAAGTTTCAACAACTAAATTTGAGGAATAAACATATGCTCTGTTGACTTTGGAAGTTCAGAGTGTAATATTTGTTTGGGTGCAATGCATATGTATGAATAAACATATCCTCTTTCAGTGTATTTGATTATGGGATGTGAAAGAACTTCTACAAAAAAAATTCTCTTTTTATGGTTGAAGGACAGGATGCACAACAAATATACCTTTTTTTTTTACTCATGTACTCATCAAGTTGTATATATGAACCCTACTTAAGTAGTGCTTATATTTTTTGTTTTCTCTTTACATTTACATGATGAAACTTTTGAATCCGTAAGTTTACACGATTAGTGTTGAAATCAATTTCAAATTGATGTCTGTTAAACTCTCTCTATTTGTTCTATTAAAGAATTAATGGCATACAACTTAGTAACTTTCTTTTAGTTTCAAATTTCTATTTGCTAATATGCAATGCCTTCACACATGTGTTTTTTATAATTTATATAAATAAATATAAGCTACCACCTCTTTAAACAAAATTATCCACCTCTTCTCTTGCCTTTTTTTCAATTTTTTTCTTTTATATTCTCTAATATTAATAAAATAATACTTTATATTAATTAGTTGATATCTTTTTGCAATTGTAAAGTTTAAAGATAGTATACTCATTTTTCTATATTATTCAATTTGAACGTTAAATAAATATAAACCAACCTATAACAATTTTAATTAACACGATTAGATTACAATATTACTTATTGAGTCTCAATGAAATATTGAATCTCTTTCCAGATTAAAATAAAATCCCGTACATTTGACCAAAAAAAATCCCTTTAAACTTAAAAAAAAAAAAAAATCCCGTACAAGGTACGGGGTTTACACTAGTATAGTTAATACACATAATTATTATAATTTTTAAATGTTCATTTTTATAAATGAAAACCCTTACCTAAATTTATACATTTTTGTAAAAACAACTCTATCACTTGCATATTTTTTACGACACTATATATACACATTATGCTTACAAACACTAATTTTATATTAGTTTAAATAAATTACTTCAATTAATGCCCCCTCTTTTAAAAAACACTCCGATAATATGATAAATAAAATAAAAAATTCAAGTTTATATTTTGTTATGAGAAATGGTAAATTATTTCCAAATTTACATAGGATTTTGGAGTTTTGCATGTTAATTTGGAAAAGGTGATTATTTTATTATACAAAATAAGAATCTTTTTATAAGGATAAAAATTGGATGAATTTTTTAAAATATTATCATATAGTGCCATGGAAAAGAGTAAATAAAAAATAAATATTTTAATGTTATAAATTTAGGCATATTAAGATAATAGGTTAAATAGTTTTTAAAAACTAAAGATAGATTGATGTTATGTAATTACATAGATATTATGACTAAGTTATATTTTTATTGTCTTTATATAATATGTCAAGATTACCGCACGAAATTTACAAAACTTAAAAATCACTATATAAAATTTGAAAAACTTTGGGTGTTACGTGAAATTATTAAATACATAGGCCACGAAATATCCAAAAAAAAGGGTAGTCATTAGACCCGTCAATTGGGTTGGGCCGGGTCGTTTCAGGTTCGTATTAAGTTCTGGTTGGGGTCCATCGGGTTACGGGTCAAACTGGGTCGGGTCGTTGCGGGTTTTCGGGTCGGGTCAGATCAACTGAACGGGTCAAGAGTATCAATTTTTTTACAAATTTTTTTAAAAAATACTATTTAAATAATAAAATATCATAATAAAAATATTATTATTGATTTAATAATAAAATATAGAATAAATTTTAGAATAAATTTTATATGTTATAATATAATTTAAACTATAAAATATCGGGTCCGAACCAACGAGTTTAACCCAACATAATCAGGTTTCAATCGGACCGGGTTGAAACTGGGTCACGGGTCTACATTTTCGCTTTGAAACCCAAAATTTTCAGATCGGATCGGATCGGATTTGCAGGTCGGGTCATCTTTTTACCAGTCTAGTAGTCATTATTAGTAGGTTACCCATCTTGCAAAAGTTTGAAATCTGAGGCATCCACTTAAGCGATCACATACTTCCATAATCAACGGCTGTGATCTCAACTCTTATCCCTCCAAATCCAAATCCATTTTGCTGAACACTACACGCTTGCACGAGCCGATGACCCATTTCAACTGGACCCACACCTAAGGGCAAAAAAGATCTTCTCAAACAGAAAGGGCAAAACAAATCTTACCACATCCATCGATTAAAATCAGCCGAAACCTCCCACGTGTCAATCACACGTGAAACAAGTCGTTAGTCACGTCCAATGAAACGTCAAGGCATTTTCCTCCTCATTTCCGACTCTCCTCTTTTTTTCTTTTTCTTTTTCTTCTACTCCTCTTTCCAGCTAGCCGTCTTGATCGCCAACCGTAACGTGTCTAGCGAGTATCGACAACTGTGAAATGACGAAACTACCCTTATCTAACTTTTCTTCTTTCCTATTTCCTCAACGTCCCCCCTCTTTCTCTCCGTTTCCTTGTTTAGCGTCGTGTGATCAGTTTCCTCTGTAGATCGATTTCGCAGCTTCGCCTCTAGAGAACCCTAGCTTTCTTCCACTAGAACGATTTAGGCGGAGTATAATTTCACCTCTTCTACATCAGGTATGGATTCCTCTGGAAATCCGATTCTGATTCTGAATCGTAGCTGTAGGTTTGATATTATTACTTTACGTAAGTTCAATTTTTGTGTCTGGATTTGATGGATTTAGCTTTTCGAATTGCAATTCCGCTTTAGGATTTCGATTATTGATCGAATCGATTGAGAATTGATTGGATTTGTTTGCATCTAGGTCTCACAGATCTACTTCGACATTTTTTTTTTTCGCGGGGTTGAGTTTATTCACGCTTCTTTTACATTCGTCCTTGAGCATGATTGCTTTGTTGGATCTGTTTAAATTACACAGTCGATTTTCTTATTAGTAGTGATTTCGTTCAAGATGTTGCTTTAGATATTGCAATTTCCGTGACAGATTGTTCCCTTTTCGTTGTAAATTGCCGATAACAACGATTTTGTAGGCTTGGCTATTGTTCTTTTTTCGTATGGAGATTCAGTATTGGGGTGTTTATACCAATTATAGATCTCTTGTATCACATGTGTAGAGGTGTTATCCTTAACTCAGTTTTGATTAATTTGGTACTTACCATACCTTGTCTCATGAGATTAGATGCTTTATATGTCTGAATGCGATTATTTAGCACAATTCTTCTATAGAGGGTTCTTAGTTGCAGTTGTTTGATGCCAAATTTGTTACCTGCTCTCAGTTGCTCTATGGTTCAGCAGAGTTACAGTCATATGTGATCCATAAATATACATGCCTATGTGCTGTAACTCTTACCATAGGCGACCCATTTAGGTGTTATACATGGCTATCCCTCTTAGAACTAGCACTGGACTTGAACTGACACATAATTACATTCTTTGGCATGTTGCAGAGAGAGGTCATGTAAGCATTCTGAACTGGCTGAATGACGCTTGGAGTTTGAGTGATTAGACTTTGTTGGTGTACAGCAGATGGGTAGATGCAACGACTGTGGGAAATTGGTGAGAATGGTGGCGCTTGAGGATTCTGTTAATTCGTATCAGTTTGCTCTTTACCTCTCTCCAGTTGTCTCAGTCTGGGATTGTATTGTTCGTAAGAGAAGGTATTCCTTTAAACCTGATTGGGTGTAGGTAAGATCCCTCCTGTCGGTTTCTGAAGTGTAGATTGGTGTAGATTTAGGCTCTCAAAGGAATAGAAGTAATACCTCAGTGTCTTTAAGTAAAAGGATAACAAAGTTGGAAATAAGGAATATAGGAAGAAAAATGCATACGAAACAGTAGTTTTTAGTTT
Organism: Polygonum maritimum; assembly: GCA_963924305.1. Lineage (NCBI taxonomy): Eukaryota > Viridiplantae > Streptophyta > Magnoliopsida > Caryophyllales > Polygonaceae > Polygonum > Polygonum maritimum. The sequence goes on along the minus strand of OZ002729.1, from coordinate 45,109,266 downwards.
TTCGAAGTAAAGAAGTTGAGCGCTCGCAGCTTGGAGTGTAAGAGTGGAGCATATCGGGGTGAAGGACTCAAAGATGGAGTCTAACAAAATTCCTCATGCTAAAAAAGCAAAGAAGAAGCAAGTAAAAGATGAGTTGGATCGTATGAAGCAAGCTGAGAAGAAAAGGAGGCGTCTAGAGAAAGCCCTGGCAACTTCAGCAGCCATTCGCTCTGAACTTGAGAAGAAGAAACAAATGAAGAAAGAAGAACAGCAGAGGCTAGATGAAGAAGGTGCTGCCATTGCTGAGGCAGTTGCCCTACATGTCTTGATTGAAGAAGAAGCAGACGACTCATGTAAAACCCTTCTGAATGAAGACAACGACGAGTTGAACCACTGGCAAGGCTCTGCTGGTGGCATTGGTGTGTTTATGAATGCAAGATCTACGTTTTCAAACCAGGACTTGCAGAGATGCGCCTTTCAAAGCATTAGAGAGATCCCTAGTTCTGATGATGGATATGGGTATAAGTGGAACCATTTTGAGTATGGTGGCTGGTCTGTTCAATCAAGACCTTCTGAAAGAAGTTTCCCCTTGTCGTATCTTGAAGGTGCTCAAACTGATGTATCTGCAGGCCTTTCAACCCTTCAGATTGGAGATGCAAATGTTGATACCGTTTTCTTTAACAGATTCTGATAAAGATCTGATGCAACAGCTCAAGTTCTTCTGTGAGCGGTATTGGTTCCCGATAATCTGCTGGTGTTTTCTCTTGCATTGCGTGAGAATTTGGACAAATTTTATTTAATTTGTGTCTGGTGTTCTGCTTCAGACTGCTTGTCTCCTGTGTTTATTCAATTGTAGTTCGGTTGTTGTGTGAAACTCCTTGCTATCTCTGAAGATTGCTTTTCCTGCGCTGTTTTTGATCCGACTCAACTTAATAATGTCAGCATAGTGTTTGATGTACCTTTTAATTTTTGTTTCAGTGTTATAGTTGTTGACATGCTTGCTTTCTAGATATGGCAGTACAACTGTAGTAACTTCTTCAGTGTGATTCTAGCGACAATGAGAGAGCTCGAGCGTAGTACCTGTGGATTATGATAAACTCCTATTGAGATTCTAGCTAATTGTCTCATTTACATACGTAAGAAGATGGCTTTTATGGTTGTACTGAAGGGATTGTAACAAAAGATGACTTTTGGTCCAAATCCAACCGGAACACATGCCTCAGACGGACACCTGAGCGGGTATGGACAAGGCCTCCAACCCGTAATTTGGGCTTGGTCCAAATCCAACCCGAGCAAGCGAGCTTGAATTTTGATCAAAGCCCGGCCTTGATCCTTCCGGGTTTGCTCCCGGTCTAGATGTCACCAAGTACAAGGCCAAGCAGATGTTATGGAGACATCAACTGCCATGAGCACGACAAATGTTGAGCTAGAGGCTACAAAGGAGTTGGAGTGAGACAAGACTTACTTGGAGGCCAAGGACATCCCTTATGTGGCCATCACAATGAGCGATGGGAGAATCTATTTCCTTAATGCTCAACTACTTTGGTGGCAATTCATAGGGCAACCGTACGCCTAACATGTACTCAGAAATATTGTTGGGGGATTAGGTTCGATCCTATGGTAATCCTACATTATAATACACAATAAAGTCTTTTCATGATAATTCAAGCATGCTCTTTATTTCTCTCTTGTGAGCATTTCTTGTGCACCAATATATGATACTCTTATGGATTGATTAATAGAGAACATCCAGCCTCTAACCTTATCTACATCACAAATATCCAGCCTTCACTCTTAAAGAACAAAGAAATCCAGTCTTGCTTGGTAAATAAATTACTTCCTCTCTTTTTTTTATATAATAATATGGGTTACTTTTGGTCACTCGCCTTGACCAAAAAAATCTTAGTCATGACAAAAATGTCAGTCTATTCGCAATTGCTAGGCATCCAAATGAAGAATACAGTGTATTATGACACACTAATTGTCATTTGCCACCAAATCACCAATGACAACGCAAATGTACTTCGCCTAATGAAATTTGGGTTACGTGCGCACTAATAACTTTAGATGCTATTGCCATTTGTCTGTCATGTTAAGTGAACATTCTTTCATAATATCTCATTTTGCTGTCATGATCAATCAGCCACACAATTTGTAAAATTGACCAGGCGTCTATCAACCATGAGTTAAATTATTCAATAAATTTAGCAATATTTTCTGCCCTTCAGAAAATACAATTGTAAATCATTCATCTGCAAAAGGTGAGATAGATCCTCATATGCAATCGAACGTGGGTGCATTCTCAAACAAACCCAAAAGGCGGGATAGATCATAGATTCGAGCACTAGGTTCATACACATAAGAAACAGGCATTCAAGAAGTTTACACTTAAATGGAGTAACATTTTCTAACAGAAAGTTTATAGAAAGATTTTACATTGGCATTATGGTATACAAGGAATACCTGAAAAAAGGATCCAAAGGAAGTCTGGGCTCGGCTTCTTGCTGCATCTATCAACTGCGGTTGCCAGCACTTGTACTTCCTGCAAGGAATGCGTCTCCGTCGTCCTCGTGTTTCTGTTTCCTAATCACTTCTTGATTTGGTTCTTCAAGAACGGTGCTGGCAGATGGTTTGTCGCCTGCTGGTATAAGATTTCTGAACCAAGATCCTTCGAATCTTGGACTGTTTCTGTTTGGGCTAGGGTTTTCTGGTGAAGTGATGCCAGCTAGAAACCGGTATGCCACTTTGCTGGCAGATACGATCTCTGTTTTCGCCTGTCTCAACTGCAGTAATAACAAACGATTTCCATATGAGATTAGGCAGATGCAAAAGGGAAGGATGGATGTTTATCAGATAATTAAGAGGGGATTACAGAAGAATCAACAAATGGGAAACCGAGCAGGAACAACCAGTCATAGTATGCAGTCTCAATCAAAATTCAAATAAAAGTATGCTAGGAGGGAAATTTGCCATAGATGATCAAATTTGTCAATCATGGCGAATTTTTTATAGTGATTTTTAAGTTTGTAATGCTATTTTTTTTATCTGAATATAGATATGCTATTAGCAAAGAAATGTGTCATATACTTATGTAGTAAGATGGAAGTCCTTTAACAAAGAAACCACTTATGGACTGGATCTAGAGCTACATCTCAGATATTGTCTTACACTGAGAGGGCAAATTAAAAACATAACAGGAACTCAAAACCAAAAGTTGGCATAGTAACACACCCGGAATGCTGTGTTCCCAGCAATTTCGACAGCAGCATCACCAGCATGGGCAAATCGATTAACCCAACCTGCAAAAGAAAAAAGTCTACAATGGTTACTATTAGTGCTAAAAAGAGAGCTCAGTACATATAAGGGCTTACAAAAGCAGTCCTTATCTATTTCTTTTAGCACCTTCCACACCAGGAAAGAACAGAGGGTTAAAGGTGGGATATACAGCTCTTTAGCTACTTTCAAGTTCAAAACATTGTTTTCACCTGTACAACTTGGTTCTTGAACGTTCTTTCAAACAAATATTGAATAAAAACTGTAGTGTTCAAGATTCTCACTTCCATAAATTAAGAAACCAGCAACATTCTCTGGCATGGACCATTGGCCCTTGTACTCGTATAAGCAAAAATGTATCTTTAAGAAGGCAAAAGGTGGTAATTGAACTATTACCCACCAGGCCCATCAGCACAGAATACTCCATAAAGCAAGTAGAAGGATTCCAACTACTAACATACTGGGAAATAAGCACAACTATGGATATAAGCAAGTTTAACATTGCTGATATCACTTGATAAAACAGCTACTTTTAGCTTTACTTCATTATAAAAATAAGCAAGCCACCAAATATGTGCTCATCAATTCTATTCTTGTGATGCATGAATGATTAAAGATATGAAGACAAAATGAAGAATGCCTTTCACCTGGAAGTTTAGGCACACCCAGCTGTTCACATAACTGATCACAGAAATGATTACAGTTTTTTGCTAGCAAGTCATACGAGCTTCCAGGCCACTCTCTGCTTAGCTCCCTCAAGATCTGATTAACCTTGTCGATGGGCATATTTGTTTGTCCAAGAATTATTTTTTCACGATATGTGTACATAGGATTTTGTCCAGATGGACAGCTAAAGACTCCAGTTCCTTGTTCACAATACCCAAACGACCATTCATCATCTCCGTATACCTGTCAATTATAGCACAATCAAAGAAAATCAGCATCTGTAGTGCACATAAACTTCTTTCATAGAGATATATGATTCAAAGTTGAAAAACAGGTGAAAACTCATCACAGCCTACTTTTGCGTCCATTCAAATTAAATGGAACACAAAATTTATCATCCTATACAGATTAGATTCAAGTAGAATATTGTTCTAATGCTACCAAATCAAGAATTCAAGATTGAATCCAGTTTAATTTACAAGTAATCATGCAAAGCTATCCAGCTTTCTGAAGACCACACAGAACGAAGGTGTGATTCACTAAATTGTAGAGGTGAACCTGTAGCATTCCTTGTAAACATAAGCAGAACTAATGAAATTTTCAAACTCTGCTCAAAGGAAGAAAGCAGAAGGGACTACTAAAGGTCTGCAGCTGAATAAGAAGCCAGAGGCAGTTTCTTTGACAACTTCAAAGTTCATTAATGGTGGTTTCGTTAGAGCAAAGAAAAAAAACTTGCACATCAACTAAGAATTCCTCGTCGGTCCACTTCACATACAAAGTGTTCAAGACTAATCTCATAAGCAGAAAGCTCAATCAATACTCGTCAACACTCAAAGACTAAATCTAGCATAGATCAAGCGCTTTCCTGCATCGAATAACACCATTAATCGATCACAACAAACCCCAAACCCGACCAACAGACCACAAAACCCTAGATCTGCTGCCGAAACCACTCACAGACCAAAATTCGAGCAATGGCGGGAACAAACCCTAACAAGCAGATTCAGAAACACGAAATACGCACCTGGACAGCACTATGGAAGATCCCGCCTAAACCGATTCCATCTTTGAAGATCTTGTTGATCTGCATAATAGTATTGTTCGTCTTGTCTGAGCCGCTATTAGTCACATCGTAGATATGGAGGACCACCTCCATTGCCCCCTTTTGAATGGCGAAAGCCTTGGATCAACGGCAGAAACCCTAACTCCGCCACAGACTTACCACACACAAGCAAGCGCGAGCACAAGCACGACTACCTGAGCTGTAAAGCCAGGAATGGAATGCGTGCTTCCGAAGAAGAGAGAAATTTGCTTTGTTTGCGGAAGCAGGAAAAGCAAACAACGAAGCGAGAAAGACAACGACCACCACTCTTGCACCCCTCCACAACAGCTGTTTCACGGTTCTTGCTTTCTTTATTGTGTCTCTGTTATTTTGACCGATGTTAAGGAGGAGGATTAACCACTTCCATTCGTCGTTTTTCTTTTTAGTGCATTTTCCCTCTACGGTTAAAGTTATTGTGTTTGTTTGCAAGAAGATAATCAAAATATCCCGACCAAAAAAAGAAGATAATCAAAATATAATAACGTATATTTCATTCCTAAATAAAAGGTCAAATGTTTGGATTACATTTGTAAAGCACTTTCTTGGTCTTTTTTAAATATTTAATTGTTAAGGTATATTTTTGCAATGGATATTTGAAATTTTTTGTTTTCATTGTTTTTCGTACCTAAGTTCTTGTATTTTCCATATTAAAACCTACATACTATTTAAATTTGAAAATCTTTGGAACAAGGAAATTATGGAAACAATCCTAATAATTAAATACCAACAAAATTATAAATTATAAACCAAAAGTTGTCCTGTCATTTGTGTTGTTTTATAGGAGTTTTTGTTTTTTGGAAATGGCTTAAAAGTTGGTCAAGTGAGTTATTCTAGGTTGATTAATCGGTCGGACCGGTGGTTTTGTCGTTGAAACCACCGATTGGTCTGCTTAATTGGGTTAACAGTTACTTCCCCTCTTTATATATTTTTTGAAATATATATGGTCGGCTAAGGTTAGAACCACTGGTTTAGTAGTTTGTCATTTGTGCAAACATAAACCTTTATCAAGTCAAACTAAATCGGTCATTCGGTTCAGGTTTAAGTCGGTTCGCTTCCGATCCGATACGTCGGTTATTAGCGGATAGAGAGCACGCTTAATGCTAGATGGAGCAAGGCTTGAGATGGATTGTATGGAATAAGAAATACATCAGAATGTGATTGCCTATGCCAAATACTCAATCTTATCTTTAATGCAAGCATGAGTAAGAATATGAAAAAGAAAACATACACGTGATCAAATGTATTCATTTACATTGGAGTACATTAATGATAAAAATGCTCGAAATTTTGAGAATGATAATTGTTACACCATTGTATCATGTTTTTTCATTAAAACATATACCAAGACATGCCAGTAAATTTACAAGGCTCTCTTTGTGGGATCTTATGGAGGAAAGTTTGGAGTTGGAATGTCCAACTTAGAGTAATAATGTTTGTTTTAGGAAGTTGTAATAACTCACTCCTTAAAAAAAAAAGAATTCAAGTTGTAGAGGGTTGATTAGGGCTATGAGCATCGAGTTGAAATCGAACCAAATTGAAAAAATCTAGTTTGTTTTGATTTTTTGGCTTTCAATAAATACAAGTTTTTTTTAAAATTCGAACCAAACCGAAAACCTGAAACCTAGATCCTAAAAATTGTTGAAGAAGAATTGATGTAAGGTTCGATGATTTCTCACGAGATCACCCATCTTCATGCAAATGAAGACTAAAGTAAATATCTATATATTGCCACAAATTAGGTTTTTATAGCTGAAACCAGACCACCAAAACCATGGACACCAAAAGTTATTATACACTTTTATTTTAAACGGTATAATAATAGTTAATCTAACATCAAACGATCGTTCTCAACCGATCTTAACGATTGCCTTATCAACCCAAAAATATACAATTAATTTTAAATTTGACCACAAGTATATAATATTAGTGTTTTTATAGATAAAAAGAAATTTTATGAATTATGCTACATCTTTCCTTACAATATATAAATCACTCATCTAACAGTTTAAGAAATTGGGTATTCTTAAATTGCACACTTTAATTTTTTTTCCAACCATGCCTAAAACGATATGCTTTTGTGTTGTATAAAACAAAACATAGTGTTTTGTAATGTGGGCGTGAGACAAAAATGTAATCACTACCCTCCATATCTATCATGCACCGGATACAACTTTTGCACCATTCTTCATGGGGACACGTGAGATTCTTCATTTTTTTATAATCTGTCTAACATCATGAACTTGCATTTTTACCCGTTGTAGACACTCTTAGAAATGCTAACTCATACCAACCCGACCACTTATTAAGAGGCCATCCATCCTGGTACGAATGTTCCTTTAGCACGCTTAACTTCATTGTTATTTGTCCTCTTGAACTATGAAAAGAAAGAGCTTTGGTTGGTATATAAGGAGCATATCCCTATAAATTACTGCAGTGTTATACAATCGGATCGAAATGTTCGATTCGATTTGATCGATTTTGTCTTATTTTTTAGTTTTGACTTAACCATGTTATGCCATCTAGGTGACGGTTGATAAAGCTTGGGCTTGGTGTGGCGGTTAGGAGTTTTATACATATAATAAATAAATTTGAAAAATAAGTTTAGGGATGTTTATTGTGAAGATTCTAAAAACTTATGAAGGGTAGATTCTAATTTTTTTACTTTTGGAGAAAAATGAGAATGAGTTAACACTTGTGGATTTGGAAAGACAATACTATGTCCTTTGAAAGGAGGATTTTGCATAAAGGAAGTGTTTGAGTTTATACTAACATGAATTTGACGAAGTATGTCATATTAACGTCATAGAAAAAATATTATGAGATAGAAGGTGTAGAATGAAGACATGATAGTTCTCTTAAGGTGAAAGATTTGAGCCGGTGCTAGTGCTAAAAAAGAGATTAACTTAATTTTTGGGATGAGATGCAAATGGAAAGGGTTGGTGATTTGTGCAATATAGGTTGTATCTTAAGGTTTAACTGTTGAAGTTGAACTAGAAGGTTTACTTGTTGAAATTGAACTAGAACATGAAGTTGTGTGATCACTTATTACATAACTTATTCACAATTATGAATAGCGAGTTTTGTCATGTTTTTTATTGGCAATGTGATATGATAAGTATTATGAGCAATGCATTATAAGACAACCATTTCTTTTATATCATGGTTTTATGTACTCCTATCATGCAATTTGTACTCCTGTCATGCAATTTTTAATGCAATGCTTGTTTATTGACAATTTAACGAATTATCGAAAATAATAATTTTAATATTGGAACTTTGCAAGTAAGCTGTGTTTTGAGTTAGGGGTATGTATAATTCATTTCATGATTGATTAAAGTGTTGGTCATCGAAAAAATTATAAGCATAAAGTAATACTCCTAAGGAGAGAGAAAGATTTTTAAAAAAAAACTTAGATCTCATAGTTTCTAAGAATGCGTTCGACATTTCGTTGTTGATGGTGTTGATGTTGGCAATGCTGATTTTCTTTAATGTTTCGTCTTAATGCCATCAAAACACCAAGTGTTCTCCCCTACTTTGTATTTGTAGAAGATTTCAACTCTATCAACTAGCCTACTTGAGGACAAACCAAAGCTGCTTATAAAAATGAAATTAAGATGGAGAGGGTAACCGAACACCTAACAAACACTTGATAGTGTTGATTTTTTTTTGAATTTTCAACTTCAACACCATCAATTCGTTTTTTTGGGATTGCTGAACACAACCTAAAATAATAGTTAGTCATTAATGATATTTTGACAAGTTGAATTTTTTTATAATCCATTAATCGAATAATAATAATATGAAAACATCATTTTATAACCTAATGACCAATTTTTTGTGATTATCATGTATATACGTAGAGCAAATGCCACCGTAAGGTATACTTAAAGTGGTATATTTGAAGTTTTAGCAAATGGAGATGCTAGAGGATAAAAAGAACTTTATTCTATACTCCTCTTCCTCCCAACATACCCCGGTATACATTAAAATATGCATAAACAGTATTTGGCTTTAATTTGAAATCTATGCATATGCATGGCTTGTGTTGTATGAAAATCTTTCCAACGACTATAATGTATAATGTATGTAACGGGTAGTTTCAACGGTAATATTTTTTTGCGCTTTTTATAATGACTATTTTTTCAACCCTCTTTATAAGGTGACCACCATCACCATTTTCATCGGACCATATTCTATAAACCCTCTAATTTTTTTCTTGTGAAAATCACACAATGAATAATTCTCATATCTCATCATCCTCTTTGTCTTCATTAAATCAAACCCATGAGTATTACTATCAGATCATGACTTGCTTTTGGTCAAGAGCAAAATTTATTGGTTCACACTTATGCGAATAATAATCAACTCTTAGCGGAGTTGGATGGCGACGGGAGCGTCGACAAGGCTGAATCGAGTCATAAAGGAGCAGTTCTTGGGCATATAACTTATTTCCGTGATCGAGAGCAAGCTGCTTATAAACTTTGCATGAATTACTTTGCCAAGGTTCTAGTGTATCCTGAGCACAAATTTCGTAGAAGGTTTCGAATGAGCAGAAATTTGTTCATCCAAATTGTAGATGTTGTCAAAGATATCATGACAATTTCTTTATGCAGCCTTAATTAATGCTTATGTATTAAATTAAAAGTTAATCCAATTGTATTCATAATTAGCTCAAATTAACCCAAGCTTGTTATGATTTCCATAATGATATATTTTTTTTATTATTAATAAATTATATTAACATCAAATTAAAGGATAAATTAAAATTGAAACTAAAACTAAAAATGGTATTACCGAATACCTTATTTGTTAGTTATTTTTAAAAGGGCGTGAGTGGAAATAACAAAAAAAAGAAAGAGACATAGCATTTCAACTCCATACGACATATATGGCTAGTTACTTACTGTACACACTTGCTAAAGCGCTTGTCGCATTAGCTCACTGGTGAGCACTCATGGTAGTATCATAAGGTCTCGGGTTCGAGACTCCAAGGCGGCGGTTTGCCCTATTTCCTTTAAAGCTGGTTAGTAATTAGTTCTCATTCCTTGTGGATGCTCTAGGCGAACCCAAATAGTACTTGCGGCGACCCTAATCCTTTCATTATTAGATGATTAAAGGGTTATACCTTACCATGACAGATGGTCTTAGGGTCTTGCTACATTGTTTTTTTTTCAAGTTCTTTTTATAAAAAAGATAACTTTTTGGGGAACTTTGTTTTACTTCATGATGGGAGAGATGTATAGAGTATATATTTAGAGGATTGAAGGGTTATACCTTACCATAGCAAGTGGTCTTAGAGCATGGATCATCATAAGCCATAAGTGGAAGGCTATATTTTGAAATATACCATATGGAGGAGCTAGAATCAAAAATACCCGCATAAGTTATATATTTTGCTCTTTTCATTATAAGGTAAAATAGATAAGCTATATTTTAAAAATGTGATAACGACTAGTTTTAAAATGTGGTAACGACTAGATTTCAAACGACAACATTTTTAGTTGTTTCAAATGCACTGTTGTATAATATTTTTAGATTTTTTTTTCGGACTTTTATAACGGCTAGTTTAACGGCTATTTTCTGAACTTCTATATAAGGTGACTACCATCACCATTTTCATCACACCATATTCTCTAAACCCTCTAATATTTGCCAACCGGCTATTCCCACCATGAGTAATTCTCATATCTCATCATCTTCTATGTCTTCATCAAATCAAACCGACGAATATTACTATCAGGTCATGCCTTCCTTTGATCAAGAGCAAAATTTATTGATTCGCACTTATGCGAATTATAATCAACTCTTAGCAGAGTTGGATGACGACGGTGACGTCGACGAGGCTAAATCGAGCCACCGAGGAGCAGTTCATGGGCATGAAACTTATTTTTGCGATCGAGAGCAAGCTACTTATATTATTTACATCAATTACTTTGCCGAGGTTCCAGTATATCCAAAGCACAAATTAACAAGCTTGTTATGATTTTTGTAATGGTACAAATTTTTATCATTAGTAAAATTTTATAGCATCAAATTAAAAGGGTAATTTTGAATTATAACTAAAACTAAAAAGGGCATATGTGGAATAAACTACTTTATAGTTGTGTAAAGAAGAATAAATGGAATTAAAAGCTAAAATACACAAAATGGGGACAAGTATAGCAATTGAATTTGATCGGTATATATGGAGAGCTACCTGTAAAAACTTTTTTGGGGAATTGAACTATGGCTTATGGTGGGAATAAGATATATGGTATATTTGACATTTTTCCTCACGGTGGTCGATGGTCTTAGGGCCTTTCTACATTGTTTTTTTTTAAAGTTCTTTTTTTATTAAAAATGTATTTTTTTACCTTGAAATTCGTAAAAATAACTAGTTTTTATATATATCCCAGCAAAAAAAAACATATTTTTTTAATAAAAAGTACTTTTCATGAGTATTAGTATATATTTATTTTGTAGAAAGTATTATTTTTACTTTAAATCCGAGATATATAATTGATTTTCATAAATTTTAAGAAAAAAATATATTCTTATACTAATTTTGTTTTTAGCATTAAGTTTAGGAACGGGAAGTACTAAATGCCCAATCTCCCAATCTGTAAGATAAGAAGCTGTTTAGGTTATAAAAATTAAATCGAACGTTAAGCGAATCAATTGATTCAATCGTCGTGGCCATAAAACCTTACTAGGTGTACCCGTCGTGCCATGCACGACAATGCCTCACACTTCACATTATAAAATTATTTTTATTATAAATAAGTTATTAATGAGTGAAAACATGTAATGGAAATTTTAGCAATGAAAATGTTATTTTTTTCTAGACGAAAAAGATTATTTTTCAGATTTGTAATACCGCACGTATGAGATTATAAATATATATTACATATTCTAATTATAAAGAGCAATTTAGTAAATTCAATTACTTACTTTTTCATCCTTCAAAATTTGTAATAATGATATGGAATATACAACTAAAGTTGGAATACTTGTTTGAGAATCAAACCAATTCAAAAATTTGTAATAATGTTATTGAATTTAGCAAATTCAATTACTTACTTTTTCATCCTTCAATTACATGTCAACGTATGTTTTGGGAATATACCAATTCGTTATGTATGGAGGATGAGGGTTCTATTTGTAAAATATTTTAAATTCAAAATTTTTGAATTAATTCTTACGTAAAGAGATTAAAAAGATAACTAATATATCAAAAATGATAGAATATCTTATAAAAATTCAAAAATGTCTTTTACATAAATTGATAATAAAGAATGTAATTAGATTAATTAAAATAACATGACAAAAATTTAATTGTTTAATTATGAGAGATAAGTTATGTGGAACATGATAATGTATAATTTAATTAGAAGTTAATAATTATAAATTGATTTAGTATCAAAGATTAAAAAAAATTATTTAGAAAAAGGGTCTTTCATTCTTTAATTATTTTTTAAATTCGAAATTTTATATTTCTTGTTACATAAATAGATTAAAATGATAATAGAAAAGATAAGTTAATTAATATGTATCTAGAAGGAAATTTTAAAGATAGATAATATTGTTTTAAAGATAGATATTAGATGAATAAAAAAGGGATAAAATTAAAGATTAGATAATTAAGGAAATTTTAAAGATAAGTAGTATGTCTTCAAGGATAGATATTAGAGGGTAAGAAAAAAGATAAAATTAAAGATTAGATAATGAAGAAAAATAAAATATAGTATATAATTTTAAATAAAGTGGGGCCAGAATCAACATGGTGGCTCGAAAACGGTCGGCTTTTATAATATACTAGCAATTGACCCGCACCTTGTACGGGGTGTTATTTATTTATTTGTTACTTTATACATTGATTTTATAATAAATAATTACAAATATTATCATATGTATACTTTATTTTTAAATGACACTTATCTTTTTGATTATAAAATAATATAATTCTCGTATATAATCAACTATTTATAAAATAATTATATACTTTATTTATGTATGAACTATTAACAAATAAATATATGTAATTAAATGATCGAGGTAGAATGCCATGAGATAAGATTTATTATAAATTTTATTAAGCAAATATAGGTAATAAATAATAAAGATAAAAAAATAAAACCAAATTATCTTGTATATGCAATTATTATGTTATGAAAAATGAATAAAATAAGAAGTAAATAAAAAATAGGGATTAAATTATCCAAGCATGAATTTTATCCCCTATAAAAAAACAATGAAATTAACTTTATCCATCAAGTTTGTGGTTGTTTAGTAAGACTAATATAGGTAGACAAACAATAAGATACGTATTTACTTTTATACGTAATTAATTTTGTTCAATGAGCTCAAAAAAAAGTTTGTTCAAAATTTTGTTATTAGTGACAATGACCATCATAATTAATATGTAATTACATGTTTGATGAGATACGTAATTGAACTAATAGAGGTAGGCAATGCAATTAATTTTGGTGTTCATAATTTTATTCACGGTAAAAAAAAAAAGATAAGATAAGAAATTATACCAAAAAAAAGATAAGAAAGAGAAAATTTTGTAGAAATTATAACCTATATGGAGGATAAAAGATAAATTTTTCATGTAATAGAAAGATAAATTTTCCAATTCAATAGATGACAAAATAATTTATATAAAATATATTATTTTAATAAAAGGGGTGATGTGGCGCAATATGGTGGCGGAATTTGCTTCCGCTTTAGTATATAGTAATAGATAGATAGATATTGATTCTTTCTTATTTATTTAAATTAAATTCTTAAATAACCCCAATTCCGAAGGAATCTGTCAGCAATCCGAAATTTCAAATTCAGTCTTGAACACACTCGCAGGCGAACGGGAGCCTCTTTCAAACCATTCCTCTCTCTCCCCCCTCCTTGATCTGCCAAGAACCTCTCTTTCTTCCCGTTCCCCAAGCAAGAGAAGCCATGGAAGCAATTCTCACAGACTGCGTTCAGAACAACCTCCAAAATTTCATGTATCGAAACGCCATTTTCCTTTGCGAACGCCTTTGTGCAGAGTTCCCTACCGAGGTACAAAGCCTTTCGCCCCTGTTCTCTTTTTCCTCACAACTTTCTGCACAATCTGTAGCTTTTATTCCAAGCTCTCCTTTCGATCTGCGTAATAGATTTGGCCGTCAGAAGATATGCTTGCGGAGGCTAGGGTTTTGTTGCGAATTTTGACCTCGACGTTTATAATTGTGTTAGCTGCTAGAAATTGATTTTGTATTTACTCTTGGATAACGGGGATGCCTTTTGTATTTTGATATTGTAAAAGAAATTCAAAAAAATACAGGAAGAAACCTGTCACTTGTTCGTTAGTGTTTTTATTAATCTTATTGTGTTACAAGAAGATTCGAAAGAAACCTTAAGACTTCAGTTTGTGGTACTTAATTGTGCTCACTGTATCAAATCTTGTTGTTTCAGGTCAATTTGCACTTGTTAGCTGGGTGCTACTTGCGCAATAATCAAGCATATGCTGCATATCATCTATTAAAAGGTATTTTGTGATTTTTTCATGATTTTGTACAGTTCAATTTATATCATAACAGAGCATGAATATTCTTGCTTGTTAATCCAGTATTCAGGTTTCTCTTTTATGTTTTTTCAACTTTTTTTTTTTCCTGATGCTTTATTTTCAAATTTCATCTTCTCTTCTAGTAATCCCTATTGTGTATTTCTCTGAGAAGGTGCACAAATGGCTCAATCGCGCTACTTGTTCGCCCTATCATGTTTTCAGATGGATCTTTTAAAGGAAGCAGAAGCAGCATTATGCCCTCCAAATGAGCCTAGTATAGAGGTATCTTATTGTATCTGTTAGAAGCATTACATTAAGAGAGTAATGTGGATCGACTTCTCTTGCTCAAGAATAGTTATATGCCAAAGTAAGCGTTTTAGGTTGGAAAGTATTTGTGTCTTTCCAGGTTAACCCAGCATCATTCTCTTGCCTACATTTAATATTAGCGTTTACATATATATTTTTCACCCTTCTCATAGGAGAAAATAGACCAATAAGAACTCATGACAGAGATTTAGGTTGAGTAGTTTCAGAGACTTAAGAGAATGCTACCCATCTTCCCAAATTGAGGGTGCATATGTGGTTATTTGATGAAAAATTGTGCTTTTTTTAAATGTCCAGCCTTCTAAACCACAATAAGAATTATATAATATTTACTTTTTTGCTCTAGAAGGTTTGAAAATCTAAATCACGCAATACTGTTAGCTCTTTTTTTTTGGCAAGGAAGGTAATGATAGCAATATTGCAATATTCTCTTACTAATTAGCTCCAATATAGCAGTACTATGAAAGAGTATACAGTTTTATTTCAAATTGATTTCTGTGTCCTGGCGTTTCTATGTCTTTATGTTAGTTGAAATTCACTGGAAGACTCATATATTCATGCCTCTTACTCTTCAGGTCCCAAATGGTGCTGCTGGTCATTATCTCCTTGGGCTGATTTATAGGTTATTTTCATCTTCTATTGCATACTGAAGATTCTTAAAAATCTATACAATTGTGTACTTGTACTGTCTGATACTATATATCTGATATTGTCAAATGTATTGACAGCAGTTAATTTTTTTTCCAAGTAACCTATGTCTGGAAGTTGTTTAGCTGAGTCCTATATGTGTTCCTTGAAAACTATTCTGTTTTTACTTCAGGTACACTGATAGAAGAAATAATGCAATCCATCACTTCAAACAGGCTCTACTGTTGGATCCATTGTTGTGGGTTGCTTATGAGGAGCTCTGTATTTTAGGTAAGCCCACTTTATCTAATCATTGCCATTGGAAGGTATTTCTATGAATTACAGTCAATTCATTGTAGGTTATTTGACTTGGGATTTCGTGTACACCTCCCTGTCTGTAGCAAATAAAGCAAACACTTAGGATGAGGTATACCTACCTTGAGCATGGCATCTGTTTCTATGATTTTCAAGAGGGCTCCTAAAATCTCAATATTTCATTTTGGATATCTATTTTCATGCCATTTCTGCATATCTGATAGACTAAATGGATGCATTTTTCTTAAATCTCAATTAGTCAGATGGATGGGTTGACTTTTGTAGGTTCTGCTGAAGAAGCTGCTACAGTTTATAGTGAAAGAGCTGCTATTTCTGTGCAGAAGCAACAGCTGCAGCGAATCAGTTCTGAATCCCTTCAGACATCTATTGAAGACTGCAATGTCCCTACTCGGATGCCAGAAGATGCAAGTCCAAGGCAACTAAGAAGCATGAATCATGTAAAAGAAGGTACTGAAAATCACCAAGGAAGTGTTGCTCCGAGAGGTTTTGCCAATCAGATAACGAATAGCGGTCCATCTAACTTCACATTCTTCAATACTCCATCACCAGTGACCACACACGTAAGATTGTGATATGCATCTTAAACCTCTTTATAATTGTATTTTCCCAAAATACTATGTAACTGTTTCATCTTTGTTTTTTTGACGCCTTTTTTAGACCTCCTGTTTGCTGGGTATAGTTGGCTCTTGATTATAGCTGGACTATTTCGAGGTTTAAAAAGAACTGATGTTGGATAAGTGGGGAAGTGTTAATTACATAAATGCCAGTTATGTAAGATAGGAAATTCAGATCATACTTGCAATTTTTCAGGAGAACAACCTGTCTGAGCTGCCTACATTAGGCTTTTGTTTGATTCGATCAACTTTGTTACATCATTAAGCTAGTTGTTTCAATTCCTTTTTTGCTCATTGAGCATACCCTAATTGTGATAGTCTTCACTCTCCACACATCCCTTCCTGTTTTTTTTTTTGGCAAATGACTAATGAAACATAAAATGCTATTTACAAGGCTTAAACAATTTTGCTCCCAAGCCTGTCATTATAGTTTATATACAGATAAATGGACTATATGCGTCCCCTCCAAGTAGAGCTGCATTCTCAGATAGCTTTTTCTTCTGTCTAATGTAGCTTTCAGGTGCTGCTCCCCCACCACTTTGTAGAAATGTGCAACCAAATCCAACTAAAATGAGCAGTGATAGCTCCGCTCGCTCAACTGTTAATCCTGTAATTCAAGCTCCTCGAAGAAAGTTTGTTGATGAAGGGAAGCTGCGGAAGGTAAACTTCGATAATATTTACTACTTTAAGTTGGATGTATATGATGCCCATCTTTATGTTTCTCATTCTCTTTCCACCCATAATTACTATCACAAAAAGTTAATTGACCAAAAAACCTAATTCACTTAGACTTTAGGAAATTGCATTTTATAGAAATTTCTTCACCTAAATTGTCAAACATATACAGATTTGATTGCCCAAGTGAAGTAGGTTTTTTACCTTTCATTTTTTGTCTTTTTTCACGTGCAAGATTCACTTTGACTAATCAACTTTATTATTATCCTGAGTAGCATCAAGTTTATGCAAGAAAAAAAAAATACAACATGCAAGATTCACTATGGCACATCAAAGTTTTTGCATAATTTTCACAACTTTATTATTTTTCTCACTGTCCATTGCCATTCAAGTTTTCTGCTTGATAATGTTTACATTGAAAGCTGAGGCATGTATCACAAATTTTTCTGATTGATCTAAGGAAATTCTATGTTCTTTTCAGATTTCAGGGAGACTGTTTTCAGATTCCGGCTCTCGGAGAAGTACTAGACTTTCTGGAGATGCTAGTGCTGCTTCAAATGCAACTGGGACAACTCTAGCAGGGAATGGTTCTGTCCATTCCATGAAACAGTCTGGAAGTTCAAAGTTGAACTCATTGGCATTTCGTTCAGTCACAATTCGTAAGGGAACAGGCTGGTCCAGTGAAGCTTACGAAGAAGGTAGTATTCTTGTTATGATGCAGTGAAGTGCTAGTTGGTGCCTAATGTGTGGGTCATCAGGGGACTTCATTGGAATGTGCTTTCCTTTTTCTTTTCAGACTCTATAAGAATAAAATATTGAGCTGTAACATCCTAGTAATTTGAGAAAATAACTTTTTAAACTGGAAACAATTTAGCCTTTTACTTCCACATTCCCTAATGCTATGCCTACTTCTCACTCAGCCTCAGTTAGCTGTTCAGCTCATTTGGTTGCCAAATCAGTCATGACCAATATTTCTGCTACTCTTCTAACCTAAACGCTTGTTTTACTAATCACTACTAATGCCTGTCAACCCACTCAATGGTTCTTGGTATCCAAACGGACCAAACCATGACTTCATTGCAATAAGGGCCCTTGACCATGGAACCGTTTTCTATGTAACATCATTTCCTCCACCTTCCCAACTCCCTTCACTCTAAACTCGGCTATGATCTGTTTTTGGTTTTTAATCATTCGAGATTAACTGCTGGAATAATTCTATATCTGGTAGAGTTAAGACTTTTGGTTTTGTTTAGTTTTATATTCTTGAATCTTTGGTGGGTCAGTTATTGAGCAACTGGAGTTGGTTTTTCCTAGATCAGGCTGAAATTTTCAGTTGTTTCTCTAGTCAGGACTCCGGAGTGTCATCCTCATTCAAGGTGTCAGGATATATAAACCTTGTTGAGCTTTCTGTACACACATGATACTTGGGGACACACAGAAGTATCAGCCCTGGAGTACTATGCATGTGTTGATGCTTCCCAAACAATATGCATGAACTGATAATTGATACTTGAGACAGTATTATCCGTTCTTAATAGATATTGGTCCTGCTAATGTCTAATTCTTGGTTATTATCCATAGAAGGATTGTATTTATTCCTTTTTGCTCATTTAGTTTAAGTCAAGGATGAAACATGTGGATTTTGTGTGAGATTTATGTACAAGCGTCAGGTTTGATAGCATGTGGAAGTATAGAATCTGCATGCTTATTTTTTCGTAAACAATTGCTAATTTAAGATAAGATAGACCATTCTTTGAGCTGCTAATTGCTGTATGATGTATTTGTTCTTCTAATTCTCCATAAAAATACATAGTATCTATGATAATGATACCATATAGTCTAGTTATTATGTGTTTTTTATATTGATCTGGGTGAAAGATACTTATATGCTAATCACCTGCAATTTGCCTTTACTTGCTTTTTTCTCAGGACCACGCCAGGAGGATCTTGAAGACTCTAGTTCATATGGAACATCGGCTTCCTCTGCATTGCCATCTGGTGATGTTAAATCCTGTGATCAGGATGATGGGAACATGCTAACATGTAGGAATAATGTTGATGCATCAAAGATCCTAGCAGGTGCTGTAGATATCATGACCCTATTGAAGCAGTTCGGAGAAGGCTATAGACTTTCCTGCCTGTACAAGTGTCAGGTAATGGGCCATTTTCAGCCAAGTATTAGGCACCTTCAGCATATCGTTATTGCTGTGCTCATTCATCTGTAGTAATGTTTTTTTTATCACAGGATGCATTGAATATTTATCAGAAACTCCCACATAAACATTATAATACTGGCTGGGTGCTTTGCCAGGTAAATTTATGCTCTTCATTGTATTTTGTTTGTGCAGTTCTCTTTAGTTAAAATTTGCTAGTCCTAAACATAAGAAAAGGTATTGAAATTGAACCTCTTTCTATCACTTAACTAATTAAGTGAATATCCCAAGACTGTAATGCTAAATTGGGAGGATCAATTTCTGTTTTGATTTTGCTATAAATTCTAGCGGAATAGAAACTGTCTATTAATCAACTAATAAAATGTAAATCATATTTGGACAATGAGTTTGTTAGTGATGAGGGCTGAGGTACTGGCATTAGGAATGTTGTGGAGGATGCTCTTTTCTTATCTGTTTTTTATTTGCAATATGAGTACATTCTTGCAACTGCCTTCCAGATTATTCTCATACTGTTTTTCACTACAAATTAAATTAATCAAATCAGTGCCACATTGTCATTTGATATCTAGCAGCTGGTGGGTGCAACATGGACTTTTGTTTTTCCAGAACCTTGTAGTAGAGTCTTCCCTTTGCCAATTTGAGTCATGTTAGTGAGATGCAGAGGGCTACAAAAAACAGTTCTGAAGGCTGATTGAGTTTTTTTTATATTTGATAAAAAAATAGCTCAACAAAGCAGCTGCCTAGTAGGTCAGCCGTGTGTTCATTATCAACAATTAAGGCCCTGCCTAGACCCTTCCCAGACCCAACCCAACCCAACCTGCTGAGATCACTCTGCCCGTGAATCATACCCACCTAGGCCTATGTTTAGAACACTGATTATGTATACCGTAAATGTTATTGCTAGTCGATAGTGAATTTATAATAGAATAATATGATGACAAGATATTGTAGGTGTATCATATGGCATTTAAATTCACTAACTTTATGTGTGTTTATGACTTCAGTTATAAAAGGACTAGTAGTATTGCACCCAAATTGAAGTTCATTCTAAATTTCCATATTTTCTAAATAAAGTAATGTGAAGGCGTTCTGCTGCAGGTTGGGAAAGCTTATTTTGAGTTAGTTAACTATGCAGAAGCAGAAAGTGCCTTTAGTCTAGCACGACGTATGTCTCCTTACAGCTTAGAAGGAATGGATGCATATTCTACTGTGCTTTATGTGAGTAAGCATTTATCTTGTACTGATTCTTTGTAATATTTTTCACTATGGCTTTCTGAATCTCATTACATCAGTGCCTGTTATCATGCTTAATATCAGGGGTAGATTAATTTTGTTTGCTTTTTAATAATTAAATCCAGCATTCTCTTAATTTTCATGACCACTTTCTCCATATATCTGCTAACAAGACACTAATAGTTCTATTTTTATGATAATGATTAACGTGATCAATGAAGAAAAAATGTACCAGGAAAGAATGAATGTATTGTACTTTGACATCAGTTTGGTGGGTCAGGTTTGTGCTGGTTAAATTCTGATCTTTGGTTTTAGAGGCCAACTTTATTGTACCTTGACATCTGTTTGGACTTTGCATGCTGTAGCATATTCATTTTCTTATCCAATGAAATGCTAACTTATCTTTTCTTGCAGCATCTTAAAGAAGATATGAGATTGAGTTATCTGGCTCAGGAGCTGTTATCAACTGATCGCCTGGCTCCCCAAACTTGGTATATGCTAGATCTTTTCAATTTGTTAAGCTATGGCTTGCCATCTCAAACTATCTTTTGGAGATTGTTAGATAAATTAATTTATTATTCTGAAATAAGGCTATCGCCTGTAGTTGTATTTTACTTACAAATTGTGATAGCTCACCCCGCTCTACTTTTTAGGTTTCACTGCTCTTGTTTAGGCATTAGAGCTAATTAATTATTCCTTTGCTCTGCTGGCTGTAACCTCTAGGCTTCCTCTTTTGTATCTTTTCTTTCTCAGCCCATTGTAATCTGATATGGAGTTACCTCGCTCTCAAAATTGCTCATATGGGTGATTATGAGTTTTAGCTTTTTCATTAAGATTGATTCGCATTTAACTGTCGCATGGGTGGTCTCGTAAATGCGGAATTGACATGATATCATGCAATGATTCTGATTATTTCAGTCGCAGCAAAAAGTGGACCTTTATTTTCTTGTGTGATCTGCCACTTTCGGGATTTACTTCATGCAATGCTGTCCAGATTCATTAGC
This sequence comes from Polygonum maritimum, assembly GCA_963924305.1. Classification (NCBI taxonomy): domain Eukaryota; kingdom Viridiplantae; phylum Streptophyta; class Magnoliopsida; order Caryophyllales; family Polygonaceae; genus Polygonum; species Polygonum maritimum. Next base: position 45,087,733 of record OZ002729.1, on the reverse strand, counting down.
TATGTGAACTCATTTTGCAATTAAATTTGACTCTTCAGGTGTGCTATGGGAAATTGTTATAGTTTGCAGAAAGATCATGACATGGCCTTAAAAAACTTCCAGCGAGCTGTGCAATTAGATTCAAAATTTGCATATGGTCACACTCTATGTGGACACGAGTATGTTGCTTTAGAGGATTTTGAGAACGGAATTAAAAGCTACCAATGTGCCCTTCGAGTCGATTCAAGGCATTACAATGCATGGTATGGTCTGGGAATGGTCTATCTTCGCCAAGAGAAATTTGAGTTCTCAGAGCACAACTTCCGCACCGCAATTCAAATTAATCCACGCTCCTCTGTCTTGATGTCATATCTTGGGACTGCATTACACGCATTACAGGTATGTCCATTTCTGGTGCTTAAATTGTATATCTTTTTTGAGAGTTAAAGTAGTTTGGAGGTATTTTACAGTGCGCTTGGATTACACATCATAATGCAACTTTTAATGCATATATAAATTGCAATGCAACATTTCAGAACGTGTAATCCAAACGCACCACTAAGTTCTACATTTTGTAAAATTCCAATCAAAATGTAAATTGTTACAATTAGTAAGTTCAGTTGTTGATGGCTGTGTATTAGAAAAATAAAGAGGCTTTGGTGATGATGGAAAAGGCTATCGTAGCAGATAGAAAGAACCCTCTCCCCATGTTTCAGAAGGCTACGATTTTAGTTGAGATGCGAGACTACGATCATGCTTTGGAAGTTCTTGAAGAGCTGAAAGAGTACGCGCCTCGTGAATGCAGTATATATGCTTTGATGGGCAGGATTTACAAGCAGCTCTCCATGTATGATAAAGCTATGCTTCATTTTGGACTTGCTCTCGACTTGAAACCCGCTGCAGCAGATGTTGCCTCCATTAAGGTAAATTTCTTTCTAACGTATGCAGTAAATATTACCCTAGATGGAAAATATTTTACCCCATAGAAAAACTTGGAAAACTCAAACAAAAAATCAAACACTTCTCTAAATTGGAAAAACCGAAATTTGTGCTTGATAAAATGACCGCATATATAATGCACTTTGCTCATTGAGTGACCAAACGTAATGTAATAAAATTCACAACTTGGATGCATTATGTATCCACCCTAAATAAGTTACCAGTGATTTTTAGTAAAAAAGGTTTTAAAATTCTTCAATGCCTGACATCAGAAATAGTGGATGTCTGGTCTCACTTGCCCACGTGTTTGCTTGATTATGTAATTTTATTTACCCTAATTCAGGCTGCCATGGAGAAGTTGCTTGTCCCAGATGACTTAGATGAGGAGTAATAGATGCAGAAGTAGCAGGAAAGTCGTTGGACCTTGCTCATGTGAATCTCAAAAGCCAATTGTATCTTGTTAACCTTGAGAGTTGTTTAAGGCGCTTTTTTTTAACTGTACAAGTCACAAATTTTGTAGCGTAGCTGTATAAACATCAGTGTATCTCTTACATTACGTATATGTAGCGAATATTTATAATTTATTGCATCTAGCCATTGTAGTGGTGACCAATTTGTTGATGCTGATTCCTTCCATTCAAAATACTACACCCGAAGCTCAGATTAATGAAGAAGAAATTGTTGCGGTAAAGGTCAGTCCAATGACCAGTAACAAAAACGTTACTCCATATTGTTTTCTTCCATCTCTCAATAAAATAGCGCATTTGTCATTACTATCTAAGAAGGTGAGTGCCATGGTTAATGCTCGCCTTTGATTCCTCAAAAATTTGTGCAGTTTTATGAATAATGTTGTCTAGCTTGTTGAAAAACCAGTGATGGTTTTTTCCTGGCTTCTGTGGAGTTTCGCCTTTTGGATCACACTAATCTTGATGGCCGACATGGATAAACTGTTTTTTTTTCCGATCACCGTATCAACGATTCCATCGAAAATTACGTTTGAAAGGCTTATTGATCGTCGGATCGATAAATTTTTAGGATTGTCGTGTGATTTCTTTATATAAGGAAAAAAAAGCTCTTCTACATTGACCCTTAGTTCAACGTAGAGACGTTTTTCCAAAAGCTTTAGCATAATCAACGCATAAAAGGTCAGAATAAATTAACTTGAAAATGACAAAAGTCCAGCAGAATTGTCAAAAACAGTAGATTAGAATTGCTAGGCCAATTCAGCTGCTTAACCTAAGCACATTAGGGTTGAAATCCATCTCCAAAATCTATTCAAAACATGTCACCTTTATGATCTGGGATTTTACTAACTTGACAAAGATTGGAACTCCAAAAACTAGATCGAGTTCCACATTATAATTCAGCTAGAGTAACAAGTCAAAACGTACTAGAACCTATATTGCATGAAGATACAACTCTTACATCAACAAGCCACAGTTATTTATGTACAAACCAGCAATTTCAAATCACTAGTCACACACAACAACATTTCAACTGCATGCATTGAAGAAAACACTTCTGATTGAAGCAATGAACAACCAATACACTAGCATGTTCCTTAACTACTCGATGGGCGTTCATCGTCTTTCAAGCACCAAACTTGGGAACTTTAGCGGTCGAGATCTGAGCCAAGAAATGCTCCGCTACGAACCTTCGCTGGATCTTGCCCGTGGCCGTCTTGGGCAAGAAGTCGGTGATGAACACCTTCTTGGGTACTTTGAAGGCAGCTAGGTTCTTCTTGCAGAACCTCAACACCTCTTCTTCGTCGAGGTTTGAATCGTCTCTTGGTATGATCGCACAGTTGATCTGCATAGATTCATCCGAGAGTTGGTAAATCTCACTATTGAAGTCAATTCTTCTAGAAAGAGTGAATATTCAATAGAAGTGTATGTACAAGTTGAATGGTTAACTATCTACACAAAAAAAGATGACAATTCTTCACATGAAGAGAGGGAAAAAAAAGATTATTGTGTATGAAAATATAGAAATTTAGGATACATAAAAGAGAAAAAAAAATTGACCCAGTTTTAATGGAAATTTGAATCAGATACTTTATAGTGCACATAATTCATCCTTCTAAGAAATACAATATGTCACTATCACCAAAGCTTTTATTTTTTTGTCAAACAACATATTTACTTTTGATTAAAAAAACATCACACCAGTATTAGAATAAAACTTTGCTTAGTCCATCAAAAAAGGCCACACTCTAAGAAAATCAGAAGAACCAAAGGCCGAAACGAATTCCTCAAAGAGCCATGACATGAGTGACTGAGAAGTTTCCAATTAACTTTAAAGTATATATATATTTTAACCTTAGTCTTCACGTTGATACCTCTTGTGCATCTTTTTGACCATAACAGCAAAACAAATATATATCAAAAAGTCTTGTGTGATGCTTTGCTCCACAGCTCAACAAGCACTGGCCAACCCTTCCATTTAGTCCGTTACACAACACATTTTGTCTACTATTTTAAGGGAATTCGGATAGATGTCACTTAATCCTTGAAAAATTTCAATTATAATCCCTAACTTTTCCAAAATTCAAACTATACCCACTTCATCCCTCTACCCTATTTTGTTTCCAACCCAAGATTTATCCAACTCGTAATAACTAGAAATGTACGATAGGTATTAATTAAGCTAAATTGACAATTTGACATGAGGGCTTTAGAACGTGTGGCTCTTGATGGATGTATCCTAAGAGCCAATGCTTTTTCATACTTGTAGTAAGGAAAAAAGAGGACAAGAAAAGAAACGACAAATTAAGAAATTAAAATGCATGGATTTTTTTTTCTTTTGAGTTGTTGTGATTAATTTACCTCTTCGCCGTATTTGTCATCAGGCACGCCGAAGGCAACGGCCTGTGCCACGTCAGGGTGAGATAACAGCACTGAGTCCACTTCAATTGGCGATATTTTCTCACCTGAATAATTAAAAATAAATAAATATTAATAAAGCAACGGCTGTGATGAAAGCAAAAAGCAGATTCATGGTTAAGGCCGTGTTTGGCAAAACATCCGTCACGGGCCAAAAAACATATTGCAAGACTAGTAGTAATTGGTGGAAGTTCAATGCAATGCAACCACACAAATTCAAGCAAGTTGTCCTTTTTGACGGTGAAATAATTAATTAGGCGAGCTTCTAGGGTGTGGTAAACGCGATTAACCCTATAATATAGTATGATTAAGGAGTATTTTTCAATCAACAAGTAGCTTTGTCTATGAGCAAACTATTCATAAAATGGCATTGAACCCGGTATTTTCGGTGACACCCAATAAAGTCCACAAGACACGTAAGAAATTCATCTAATGGAAGGTTAATTCATCGATAATATTGCGTTGTTAGCCACGCAATCTCTAAAAAGGCAAATACTCTTTTCCTACGCCATACAATAATCTGATTTCATGGGCATGGGTTGCTCAGAAACCGTGAAGAAGTTGGCAACAAAATGAATATGGGGTCATGAGGCAAACACGGCAATAATATTACAGGCTAAAAAACAAGATACACACACAAGGTTGTAGTAAAATCGAATCAGGATTTTCCTATTTTCCCCCATCTACTACGAGTAATTGTAACTGATTTTGCTATCAATAAGTCAATTTTAATTTGCTCGTTTGGGATATTTTTCAGAGAATACATCCAAAATTCCAAAGTCTCAAATTCTTGAATATATCAAACAGAGCCGTGGCAATATAACATGGCTAACACTTCAAATTGCATGTATAACAACAAAGACTTTTTTTTTATAACGTAGGAACATCAAAGTAATTTTTAAATGAAAACGTTTGTTTAGACTTGATTTTTTTTAAACCTCTAAAAGTTTAAAATATTTTATTATTTTCTCTTGAAAAACGGTTTCTATATCAATCATAATTATCTCGTAGGTCCTTATAATACTAGTGGTTTATAATATACTAATAATTATGTGGCCACAACAAGCACCATGGTAGAAAAATAACGCAACAAACAAAGCCGACATATCTTACATATAGACAATAAAAAAAATACCCACACCCTTCACCAACTCTACCTAGAAAATCCTAAACGCCCTAAAATGACACTTTTGTTTTTTTTCCTATTATCTCATTTTTTTAAATTCCTCACAATTCCAAAATCTAAGTGCCACGAAAAGAATCATTTTATAATAAAAAAAGAGAGAGATTACCTCCACGGTTGATGAGCTCCTTGATCCGGCCAACCAGGTGCAGGTACCCGTCCTCATCCAAAAACCCCACATCCCCCGTATGAAACCACCCGAACTGAAACGCCGTTTTATTCGCCTCCGGATTATTCTTGTACCCCCGCGTAACATTCGGGCCCCTCACACAAACCTCCCCTTTCTCCCCACTCCCAAGAACCTCCCCCTTCTCATTCAAGATCGCCATCTCCTGCCCGACCGGCTTCCCGACCGAGCCCGGTTTATGCGGACCGGCCTCGGGCAGCGGGTTCGAGCTCATAAGGTGTGCCGCCTCCGTCATGGCGTACGCCTCAAGAACCGGCGCCGAGAACGCCTCCTCGAGCCGGTCCATGATGGACGGGGCGAGGGAGGCGGAGCAGGACCGGATGAACCGGAGTTTCGGGTAGGGGGCCGGTTCGGGCCGGGTCAGGTGCCGGTCCAGGATGATCTGGTGAATGGTGGGGACGGCCGTGTACCACGTGGCGGAAGAGGCGCGCATGTCGGGCCAGAAGGTGGACGCCGAGAACCGGCCTGCGGAGGGGAGTGTGACGGACGCGCCGGCGGAAAGGGAGGACAGAAGGCCGGCGATTAGGCCGTGGACGTGGAAGAGCGGGAGGACGATCACCGTTGAGTCTGACTCGGTGAGTTTGTAGACGGACTTGATGTTGGTGACGGAGGCGGCGAGATTCTGTTGGGTCAGTGGGACCCCCTTGGGCCGGCTTGTGGTCCCCGAGGTGTGCAGGAAGAGCGCCACGTCGGACGGCGAGGGCGATGACTCGTTAACTGAGTCCGACTCGGACTGAGTCAGGGATAGCTCCAGCTCCGAGTTAGGATCTGAAAGGAAGGCGGTGTGGTGTGGGAGACCGAGTTTAGAGGCGGCGGTCTGGGCCGGTTCGTTGCCGGTCCGGTCGGTGAGGAGGAGCTTGGAACCGGAGTCGGATAAGTAGAACTCGAATTCCTCGGCCGTGTAGGCCGGGTTCAGAGGGGCGGCGATTGCTCGCGATTGGACCACCGCCAAGAACGCGATCACGAACTGGAATTCGCATCGGGAGATCAAATCAGAATCCGAAATCGAAGCCGATTGGAATGTGAGAGAGATGTATATATATATGTGCAGATATGTTATTGCGATTGTGAAATGAAATTGAGAGGATTAGGCGATGACGATTGTTACCTCGAGGGAATTGGGGAAAGTGAGGGCGACGACATCGCCGGGGGAGACGCCGGCGGAGGAGAGGCGGAGGGAGGCGAGGGAGACGAGGCGGCGGAGGGAGGAGTGGGAGACGTCGAAGCGGCCGGAGACGGAGATGGCGCGGCGGGAGGGGAACTCGTCGGCGACGAGAGAGAGGAGGCCGGAGAGAGTATTGTTGTTGTTCGCCATTTTTATGGGAAAGGGGGGATTGTTGTGAATTGAAGGGGAGGAAGGAGGAAGGGAATTTATAGATACGGAGGAGTTTGGGAATTTATAGAAAGATCACAGCTAGTTGCCTAGTTGTGCCTTCAACACAGAACACACGGTTCCGATTTTTCTTTGTTTATTTATTTATTTATTATAATATTATTTTTTTGGTTGAAATTATATTAGTATTAGTTATCATACCCGCCTAAACTTTTTCTATTCTTTTTTTCCTTTGAAATACTCCCTCTGTTTCATTAATTGTGTCATTTTATCTTTCTACACACATATTAAGGAATGATTATTTTTCCAATAATACCCCTATAAAGTTACACTTTATTTTACCTAGAAAATTGTTAACAAAAAGAGTAATTATTATACTTATACGGGTAAAACTGGAAAGTAATGAGAAAAAAAACTAAAAAGACATGCTTTATGAAACAAAGAAAAATGGCTATAACGACACAATCAATGAAACGGAGGGAGTATTTAATTTGGATCAAGTGCTTGTTTCAAGGCGTTTGGCGCTTCAGATCGTTGGTTGAGCACTCATGGTAGTACCATGATGTTTTGGGTTTGAAACTTTAGGACGGCGGTTTTGCCCTATAACTTACGGTGATCCTAATCATTTTTCAGTATCACTTTTGAACTCATTTAGAAAATTAGGAACCAATTTGAATAGAGAGGGCAAATCGATATTCTTAAAGTTCAAATATGTGACCTCGCGATATACCATGAGGTCCAACCGATTGAATTGATGCATGAAAGTGTACTTTAGTTTGTTTAACCCTCGTATGCTTATTTAATTATTTTGAAAGAAAAATAGGTATGTAATTGAAAGTGTTTAATTTGTTATGATGGTCTCATTGTGGCTATATACAAACCAATTGACCAATAAAATACAAAAGATAGGGAAACCGGAAAAGCACACATCAAGAAGGGACAATAGATTATGCTTGAGAATTGATCTAATATCTACTTTACATATGCTTATATAATGACGGGGAGGTGGCATTGTCAATGGCGAAATTGTGAACAAAAATGATAATCATAAGTAATTTTTGAGATAAGTGTGATTTCGTATAGTTTAATCAACTTATATAATGAGTTAAGTTTTAAAATGATAAAGTTTGTTTGTTTCTCTCATAACACGACTCGATCATTATGAGACATGATATGATGAATGCCAACTTACCATATAGTTTTTTGACGAGTGGACTAGCTTATTATAAATAGTACTAATGTTAAGTACTTAGTTAGAGGTGATCGAGTTTACGTCATTGGCATTGTGTTAGTGTCAAATACACCAATTTTATAAAAAAACATATTTGTCTGCCTGTCCCAAATCTATGTGTGAGGGCAATTTGTAAAGAGACAACAAAACAATGTTATGATTAAGTTCATTGCTTTTTTTCAAGAAAAATGCTTAGGCTAGACACTTATTATAACATAATTGGTAGACATTTATCCTATGGTATTGTGTATTGGAGATGTGAATTGACAAAGATTCAATTGAAGGGTATGATATTTGCTCAAGAAAAAGGACGTGACCTAGAAACTTATAACTTCACTCGATTAATTTGTGTACAACGAGAGAGAATGGAATCCAATATATTTTGTGATTATCCAGAAGAACGTTAATGCCATGATTAACGTAACTGTAAGATTTCGGAGGGCCGAGAGAACTGGGTGACGTGTCAGGGTAAATTTAGGCACTTCGTACATAAGGTCGAAGTCCGTCATTTAACCCAAAAGCTTAAGCCAATGAGTAGAGGGTTTCTCCTTATTTATATGCTAGTTGTATTTGATCTATGAGTCCGATGTGGAAGTCCTCCAACATGCCTCTTCAAGTGGTAACTATCCTGGCCTAGTTAGCCCTTGGACAAAGTGGTCTAGCATCTCATTCTCTTTATAGTTAGCCTAGAGAACGGACGGTGACATCTCAATCTCTTTTTAGTCAATTCGAACCCAAAGAACAGGTGGATAGAGTTCATTTTGCTAAACACAAACCCAAATAGCTAGGAAGAAATGGACCCGGACTGGACCGGCTCTGATACCATGTGAAATTCCGATGGGCCAAGAGAATTGGGCGACGTGTCAGGATAAATTTAGACACTTCATATATAAGGTCGGAATCCATTATTTAACTCAAAAACTTAAGAGAATGAGTGGGGTTTTGCATTTCCTATCGATTGTTTTGCATTTCCTTTTGTGATTTTTCGTCCGTGCATACGACTAAGACCACGCACTATTCGAATAAAGTGGCCTTTTGAAAGGGCAACATAAAACTAAGGCCAGATTTCTCCCCGGCCCTGAATGCCATACCTTGCTGAAGGCCGAAAAAAAAGATTTTTAAAATGGCACAAATATCAATGATCCCCTGATACCAAAAAATTCATCACTTTTATCAATTCTCTTTCCTCCATATCATCTCATAATCCTCTCATTTTGTTTCACGATACCCACGTAAATATCAATGAACCCTTTAAACTCAATCTCTCTCTTTTCAACAATTATTTATTTATTTAAACACAACTACAATTCACCCCTCTTTTGCCCACCTTTTGCCCTCTTTCTTTGACATGGGACCCACTTTCGTTGCATTTCATGGGTATCGTTGAACGATACTCAGGCCATAAATTCACCCCTTTTCTTTTTTTCTTTTATTCATGATACCCTTTGAACCCCATGGTACTACTACCGATATTCATGGCCTAAGGTTAGCAAAGCAGCATGATTCAAAGTCTGACCTTTTGACTTTCTAGAATAACAAGAGGTTGAATATATTTGACCTCTAATTCAAAAGAGTAAATTTACGAAACTAAGCATTTGTAATTTCATTTCATACAAAAAACTATTATAGCTACTGAAGCCTAAAAAATATTCTTTGATTCAATAAATTAATTTATACAGTATGTTTGAAGCTTATTATCGACTAGGATAATTTTTTTAAAGCTCCAAAATATTATGTAATTTGATACAAAAAATTATTCTTTGATTTGTATAATTATACGGAGTAGTTCTTTATTTTACTTAAAATTACTTAGTTTCAAAATTCTAGTTACTAAAGCCTAAAAATAAAAAAAGAACAACCGGACCGGCCGATTGGGTCATTAATAGGTTGAAACTTGGGACTATTTTGTCGAACCGTACATTATTTTAAAAAAATATTTTTATATTAAAATTTATAATATACCTTCATTGTTATAATATTTAAAATAACATTTTATTACGAGTATTAAATAATAATATTTAAATAATACTTCAATAGTAATTAAAAAGGTTTAAGGCTTTAAGCTAAGCCCCCCTAAACTCGGTTGTGACCCAGCCTATCCGACTCAAAAAGATTAATAACTCGATGATCAGAGTTCATTTTTAACACAAGCTCGGTTGACCTAAACCATTTTTTAACTCAAATATTTAATATAGATCTCATCACCCTTTAAATGTAGTTAAAGTTTTCGAATCCAAAAATGACTCAAACATTTCATTTTAAAGCCAGAAAAATGTCTCGTGTCTTAAATCAAGAGACCAAACGACCTACTTATAAACAATCCAAGTCCAAACTAAATTGCAAATGACGAATTTCAGTTTAAAGTATGAAGACACAATACGCGTGACTTATGAAACAAAAATTGCACTCCAAATGCATAGATAAAATTAATTTCTCAAGTGATTTGCCATTTGGTTTTGGATGAACCACCCATGTCAAATCTAAACAACAGTGTTACGTTTGTGGAGATATGTCTAATCCGTAAGAGACATGGGCCTCATTACTTAGCTACTCCATATTTTTTTGTCTTCTTGTATGTCTTAAAATTTCAAGGAAATCTTAGGTTACAAATTGATTTTTACCTGGTCCCTAGTGCCGACATAAATCTACAAATTTGAAACATAGGTATATCTTTTGAGCAATTTAAGGAAAGAGTATTTTGAAATATATACCTTATAATATTCAATTCAGACGGTCTAATATTAGACTTCTACTCCCTCCGTCCCTTTATGTTTGTCCATCTTTCCGTTTTCGTCGTCCCGGAATGTTTGTCCACAATTCTATTATTTTCATTTATATCACTACTTTTTACACTTTTACCCTTATACATTCTACTTTTTACTTACTTTTTTTCTCTATTTCTCTCTCCATCCAATCATCTCCATCAAATACATTACAAATAAACTCTCATAAACCCAAAAATAAACAATATTTCAATAATTTTTTTTAATATTCATACTTATTGAATTTTTTCCATTAAGAAAACACCCATTTAAGGTATATTTGGATTAATTTTTTTGAGCTAAATTTCTCAACCTCTATTTTGTTCAATTTTTTAATCTTAACCCATCTTCACCTTCTTCATTTCAACCACTCATATTTCTCCACCAAATACCTCTTACACATTTTCTTAATTTACGCAAAATTCTACTTTATGGACATACATATAGAGACGGAGGGAGTAATAAATAAGTAGCTTACTTATTAAAAACAATTCGAAAAGAGTCGTACACAATCAATCAAGAGTTTCCCGATGCGGAAAAATGGGAACAAAATTTTTTGTAACTCTATGAGCTTATCCACCCATTATAGCCTATGATTTGTTTGGGATCTTTATTAGGGCCCATTATACATTATCAAAATCTAATAAATACTCTTTTCTATAAAAATCTATTAATAATTCGACTTACTACGTGATTGGTGTGGATTGGTCGGGTGTTAGTAATGTTATACACTCACGATAAATTCAAATTATACATATGATATAAAGGTTTGCGAAATTCGTAAAATGTATGTGATATCTAGCCTTAACACGAATCAAATGGGATATGAATGAAATAACGGATATTGTAACATATGCTCCACATATGCTAATAAGTCTATGTGATAAGAATCTTGTTTTAGAAAAATTTCTTGTTTTCATTAATTTAGATATTTAATAAGTTTTTCAGGTTAATTTTAAGAAATACTCCCTTCGTTTCAAAATACATGACCATTTGGACATTGCACATATATTAAGAAACAAATGTTATTCCTATATTACCCCTATCAAATGTAGAGTTAATCATTTGCTTAGAGAAATATGAAAAAGTATAATGATTATGATAAAGATAATTATTAGAGGTATAAATGGAAAGAGATGGGAAAAAAATGTGAAATGGACAAGTATTATGAAACAAGAAAAAATGTCCAAATGGTCACTGTATTTTGAAACGGAGGGAGTAAAAAAGACAGAAAATCGGGGGAGGCAGACAAAGGAAAGTACGAGTGTATGAGTAGTTAGTGACTGGGGGCGGGAAGATTGAAAAACAGTTGATAATTGGGGGAGGTGGCAATCGAGGAAGGTAAAGTTAGGACACGTGGCACGTCACTATTTGACCACTTATGACACGTGGGAAGAGGAGAGTTCCAAGTCGGTTTCCTTCCTCTTTCTTTGTACTTGTGTTGTGTTTTGCTTGCCTTCCATTCTTTCTTTTGCTTGCTGGCTAGTGACTACACTAATTACCCGAATTTCAAACATTGGCCTGGATTTAGGCTGGCCATGACTAATCCAATTTCAACATTTGTCATAACAATTTCGTAGTTTCCTTCCCATGGCTTTAGGTTGGCCCTACTCGGAATGTGCTAGTGATAGATAATATAAGGTGTTAAAAGATGTTTCGAGTTTGATATTAAGATTAAATGAATTGATTTTAGGATTTGAATCAAATGAAAATTTTCTTTAATCTGTAAATTGTAAATCGTAATCATGAAATGGATATACGTGAACCCAAAATAGAAATACCTGAACTCCATAAAATGCTTGTGATTTTGTGTTATTATGTTATTATGTGTAGTAATCTGATACATAACACATAATATCGAGAAACTATGTCATCGTATGTATTAATACAAACCATATTAAAAATTAATTTTGTTCATATATTTCCATCAGTGTACTGTATAGTCAAATATCTTCTTTGTCCTTAAATGGGTGTCTCATGACCATGGCAAATTATATGCATTATTATCAGTTTATGACCATACAAAGGGAGCCGACATAAAATGATTATAATAGGGCACATCATATCCATCTAAATTAGGAGGGTTCAACGTAATCTTATAATCTTATGTACAATCTTATAATCTTGTTCAGCAAGCATTAAATACAGTAATTTATAAGTAGGAACGGCCATATATTTTGCCAAACCTAAATACCGACCCAAAATAAAAAAAACATGAGAGGCATTAGAATTTAGACATTGAAAATTGCATTGCAAGGATATCCGAAGGTCTCCTCTATATATACACACAAATACAAGTAGCTTGCATCAATCCAAAAACTTTGCATTATTTCCCAACCAAAAACAACAAAAACCTTGCACGTACCACTCCAACCTTGCTCGATCGATGACTATGAGTTTTCTTCCTCCGCACCACACGTACATGGCGCCCGATGGTTTCTACTCCCCTCCTACACAAGCTGCTTGGATGCCTCCTCCAAAAGGTACCGTCAAGCTCAACTTTGACGGCGGTCTATCCCGACACCGGGGTTGTGCCGCAAAGTATCTGATCGAAATCGTACCCGAGAGGCGGCCCAACACGATGTACGACAGGGACACGGTCGACTCCATCAGGCGCACGATCGACGAGTTTCCTCGCAAGCCTCTTTTGACGTGGGTCCCTCGAGAAGCAAACTCGGCTGCGGATGCTCTCGTGAGACACATGCGCGACGACGTCTCCACCATTCTCGAGGAAAAGTGGGATCGGGGTGCCAAGTTGCCCGCCGGCGTAGCCACCGTGGTGGAACGGGAACACAACGGCTATGTATACGTCAGACAGCAAAAAACCACTCGGCCCCTTCCGTTCTCATGTAATATACTAGTTTCTACGTATTAGCTATTAGTACATTTTTGTACTATTAAACAAGGAAAAACACTTACGTATTACTTATAACTATATTAGCATGTATCTCATTGTTTTCATGTGTTCTTATTCCTCGGGGGAAAAGGTTTTAATAGCAAACAAAACAAAAAATCAATCAAAAAGTACACTGAAATTGATTTTAAAAAATACTAATGCAAGTACTTCTACGAATTTGCCTACGTATTCACATAATACATGGAAATTGACGGAAGAGTCTTGGCATGATGATATGTAGTACACATGTTATACATTCGAGTTGTCTCTACACATTTTTCTTAAACTTTTTTGTTGTTGTTTGACTTAATTCTACACATATACGCACATGTTTGACATGCAATTTGCACCACTATGACTAACCAGCTAACGACGAAGCTAGTCTTGAAGTGCAAATTCGGGTATAGAAAAAAGGCTAAATTCATATTCACTTATTATCTCATCGATCAGTCCGTTAGTAATTACCTCAAATAGGTATCTTTAGGTAGAATCATACAAAATTTTGGTAGTCGATTATCACTTCTAGGTTATTAATTAATATACTTAGTTTTAGAAGTTTGTCTTCCATTAATTCACAACATATATATGTTCTTCTTAAAACTTGCTACCAAATATATACTCATTCTTCTAGGGAACATTTTACTAGTTTAGACCTCAATTGCTATTATAGTCTCTATAATATGCCACTTGAATTAACCTAAGTGTTTGGCGTCATTGGGTTTAGCCTTGACTCTTCCGACTATGTCTATGAGATGTGCTTTTACCTTGTGCTTTCACAATCTACCAATTAGACAAAGCTAAGGCTTGGCTTAGTTCCCTTCCTCGATGTTCAACAACGACATCGGATGGATTAGCTAATGCCATATTATTATTGCCCACCTCGGGGATGTTAAGTCTTGTATATATAAATATGACTCTCATAATCCTACCACAATCACCATGTAATACTGTCTTCCAACACTCACCGTCACACACACAAAAGGAACACTAGCACTAAGCCACTAAGTCTTTGGCACTTGTCATATTTTACGCCATTTGTCCAACCCGTGGAAAGATGGCCAAGCGCTCTTATAAATAGGGAAAGTGGGAAATGAAAGAGGATCTTTGTTTTGGGTCTCTACCCGAGGCTCGGGTCAGAGCGTTGAAGTTTTCGGATCATATCCGCGAGATTATCACAAAATCATAAATAAAACACAATTCTCCTCTCGAGTGATCAAATCCGTTCCCTAGTTAATGCCTCGACTTGGTCCTGAATCGTCAACAATCTCGTGTGTACTAGATATCCGTATTATAAGAATTTTTGGAGCACGAGTATTCCTCATATATCAAAATATCTGAATTGATTTCTCTAAAAATGTAATGAAAGGGTGTAAGAGGTCGGTCACCAGCACTACTAATTCCAACCTCTCAATTGTATGTCTCTGAAGTCTGAATCTTGTTTGTTATACCCTACAAGGCTATTATTGAATCTTGGATTGTCACTGATCATTCTGGTGTGGTCATGGGCCTCACCTCATGGTGCAACACCAAAATTACCGACATGCTAAGTTCCACGTACCAATCAACATTGGAAAAACGATACCCTTTGCTTGTTTTCCATGTCAGTTATCAGCCTATCGATTTCAGACCATTTATCTTATAATAAAACGCTTAAATGCGAGACAAAATTCACAACAGATGAACAACCAACCTGACATATGAAACATTGAAACCAACAACCTCCACTAAACGTAGCAGTTTATGACATCAATAAGTTAAGACAAAAAAGGGATCTAAATGCTAACTGACGATTTTACATGTGATGAACAGAAAAATAACTAAACGAATACTGTAATGTAAGAAAAACAGGGACATTCAAATACAGTTGAACTTGGCACAAAATCAAGGATTGAGCTTTTTTTTTATATAATTCAGCTCTCGACGTACAATTCAGCTGCCAAACATCAATTCAGAGTTATGAAGCAGCTCCTTGCTTTTACATTTAACAAGCTTCAAGAAAATGCGATGAAACTTGCACTTTTAACTTGTGTAATATGCACATGTGGATTTCTAGGCGAAGCACGTACGTCAAACGGTCTAGCTCTGTTTATTTTACTCCAGTCCAAACTAGTATGTCTGTCACTTTAATCTAACCTGAAGTATAAGATGAACTTGCCTCTTGAAGATGGATCTTAGCTCTTCATTGGCTTCAAGGCCGATTCTCCTACATCAACGAGTGAATAACTTAGCAACCATCCAATTTGTAGCAGGATTAATCAGGTTAAGTATAAATAAAGAAGAGCTGAAATGGATTTTTTTACAAAACCAACCCCTAGAAATAGAATATAGCTTTTTTTTCCTAAACCACCACTATTTTAAAAACCAAACTTTATTTTCAAGATTTTTTTGAACAAATATTACCAATTAACAGTGATTTGTCAAAATGAACATTTTCATTTAAATTAATATTTATAAAAACCATAAGTTTAACCTTTTCTATCCATACAGCAAGCATTGGATCATCATTTATGGGCTTGTGAACTGTAGTTATTTTTGGGGAATTAAATTCATAAATCAAAACTAGAGATGTCACTGGAAAGTTTTAAAGGGTGGTTTTACGGAAATTTTCCTTCTAGAAACTTTGGGTTTTTGGAAGAAAACCAGTTCCACTACATTAGTCATTCATTAGACATGGAGAGCGTAATCGACAGGATAAAGAATGCAAACCCAATTTTTGATCCATTTTTCCCTATAAGGATCTTGCGCTGGCTTTGTTTGTGAGTGGTAAGATGTTGTTCAATTCTCAGGGAGCCGTCTCTCAAATCCTTCCATCCCATCAAACGGTGCTCTATCTCATAAGGAATTTCCTGCAATATTAAATGGATACATTAAAAAGTTGTTTGCTAAAGATAAAGATAATGATACACCACAATTACCTGATGAACATGGTGCAACAACTTTTCTCGGACAACTTCCAATGATATGTTTTTCATTACTTCTTCACTCATGATAAATGGATCTTCCTCCCATGGTCTCTTGACAGCCTACAAATCCAAGGGAGACACAAATATCAGAGCCGCCCTGTTAAAACCACATGATAAGTGACATATATTATTATATACAGAGCTTAGATGATAATTCTTCACACAGTAGCATTAGATTTTATAATTGTGCGGATGAGCTTGAGCTGACTTTTCGAAGAACGGAAAGCTAGTCCTCATCTAGCAGTCTGCCAGATGTGCTTCAGAAGATCACAAATTGCTTATTGATTTAGGCTTTAGCTTCTCAGAACCTTGTCTTACAGTTCATACTTCTTAAGGGTTTATACAAAAAGTAAACTTTGTTCTCTATATTATATGTATTCATAATGATAAATTACCACAATGTATTATTGCCCACTAAGCACAAATATACAATTTATAATTTTATCCTTGAGAAAATTACTAAATGCCGGTTATATCTCACTCATTGAGTCATCTTTCTTAACAAATCAGCAAACGAACACGAATTAGTTTTGAACTTAAAATAGATGGCATGCAATCTTGCAATACTTATGAGCCAGAAGTTAGAATTTTAGACTTTCATACAAGCATGCCATTAGTTCCCATGAATGCCAATAAGTCCAGAAATGTCTATAGTTAGGAGCTATATAGGCAAACAGAATCCAGTGAACTTCTCATCACTAATTTGAAACATCCCAGAAGATATAATGCAAAAAGAAATGACAAGGCTTCAATGGGAATACTTTTCCTAGCAAAGATAGAGTTCGCATCATATATTATACAGAGAAAACATACCTGCTCCATGAGAAAAGTGGTCAGATCTTTAACTCCAGAACCTTTTAGCCCAGAAATCATAAAAACCCTATGGAACAAAAAGATATAATTAGAAATGATGCAAGAACGTTCAGATTATTATTGACATAATAAGCATGTAACAGAAAACTTACTTCTCATATCCATTTAGCTCTTGGAACTCTTCTGCAACCTTCAGTAAATCTTTCTTTTTCTCAACCAAGTCAACCTTGTTCATGCATAATACACGCTTCTGCTTTGGGTTTAGCTCTTTTCCCATCCGATTAATTAATTTTATGACTCTTGAGTCAGGCCTGGATACAGTGAGTGCTGTCAGTAATTGGCAACTGCCCAGAACATACATATCTCTTTTCCCCAAACGAGTACATTATCCTAAGAAAAGGTACATAAAAACATTTTCTGAAATTTCCATTCTATGTCCTTGTCTTCACTGGCGGATCATACAAGCAAAAATAATAGGTTTAATGAGTATATTTAAAACCTGAAGTCTCTCTTTACAGTCAGTTTATCAACCAAGGGAATGTATTTTGGAGTTCATACATTCAACCCCCTAATATCATGACATCCAGGTGTTGTCTCAACTACTATTATGATGCAACAATTAAATAGACAATGTCTGTTCATCAAGCAACCACGGTAGGGGGGGGGGGGGGGGGGGGGAGAAGATTTTAAAACAAATATTTTTTCTCAAAGTCCTAGAGCCTTCAAATTACTTTTCAACATTACATCCACATCAAAAACTTTAGAGCAAAGATAGACTTGATGAAGAATACTTATTAAGGAAAAATATCCAAGGAAATGAGCTCTTGCTTCTCATTAGATAGGAAATGTAGTTGAACAGATGAGAAATAATATGAAAATGCAGCAGCTTGCTTACTTGGTAAGATGTCTGTGCACATCAAAAATAATTATCAGAACATCATAGAGGTCAATTGAGCTCCAAGCAGATTCAACTCGTGCTTTAGCATCCTTTGAGGGATATCCAGATTTCTTTAGCATCAGCCCAGGAGTATCAAAGAAACACTGCAGTTGAACATTATGAGAAAGGATGAAAAAATCTCGCTAGCATTGCTGTAAAAAATATTTCAGTTTTTACTACCACTTGCTTCCTAAGGAAGATTTGGGAATTTATCAATGCCCAACAACTATGCAACTAATATGCAAAGCCAGTAATGCAGAGGTTAAAAAATCCAATCTTGAAGGTATATTATGTTAGATCACATTCATGAATCGACAATATCAGACTCCATGGGGAAAAAAGTAAAAATGACTTACAATTTGGGTGTCTCCCTTTGTCATCAACCCTAAAACTTCATGTGTAGTTGTATTTATCTTTCGTGAAACCGCTGCCACCTTTGTACCAACCTGTAACAAAACGATTAAATAATCGAACGTTAAGGGTTTTCAAGACGATATGGATGTTTGCGGCCAATCCACATAAGATATACAAATTAGCCTAATGGCTCTGTGCACTCTCTTTATCACAGAGAGGAATATCATTTTTAAGGCATGAGCAAATTAAAGTTAGAAAACAAAAAGAAAATGTGGACTCTTACGCTCTAGAACCAAAACATATAAAACAGAATTTCTGAGTTACACCAAAGATTATGGAAAACATGCTTAATTTTCAGGTGTAGGTTGTTGCCTTCTCAGTGCACACCCTTTTAGATTGTGGAAACTTTGAACTAATAGCACAATGTTTTAAAAACATATGGAATATCAGAAGAGATATCTTAGTAACCCACAGAAATTTAGAAAAGAGTAACAGAGAAAAGTCCGGGCAACAACAGATACATAAATATGCCATAAATAATCCCTCAACTACAATACTGTACAGCTTCCACCAAGCCATCTACCAAATACTATATAGTAGAAGAGAACCATAGAAACATCTATGTCTACCAGATACTAAGCACATTTCAGCCTATTGTGACTCCAGAAACCCAAGCAATGGTACATTAGATGGCACTAGGCTAAGCTCAACTCCCCTATAGATTAAGGCCTTGAAATTATGATAGAATGTTAGTAACAGAATGGAGAATACACAAATGTCCCAAGCTCCATACAAAAAGGCAACACTCTTGCTTGCTTGCTCTATTTCTACCAACTAAGCACATTTCAGCCTTTGAACTTGAAATAGACTATTAGCAAAAGAATGGAGAATAATACACAATTGTTTCAAACTCCATACAGAAAGGCAAACCTCTTGCTTGCTCTACATAATAGCATACTATCAGAATGGCAACCTCCAATTTCCCTCTATTAACATGATTCAAAAACTATCACAACACCACCATACTTTCAGCAAAAACACAACAAGAAGCCTCATACCATGAAATTGGTGAGAGCGGACTTGCCAGCATTGGGAGCTCCAACAATCCCAACCGACAACGCCTTCTGGTCCTCAACCTTGACCGGCAAGGCCTCATCTTCATCCTCCTCCACAGCCTCATCAATGGCGGCCTGAAGAAGCGCCTTCGCAAGCGCTCTTTTCTTCACTATCTCCTCCACCTCCTCATCCACCACCAGACCTCGATTAACAACACTACTTTCCTCTCCAAAGATCGTCTTGTTCACCTGATTCCTGTATCTCTGGTCCCAAGTGCTGGATCGTGGAGCATTCGAGAGGCTCTCGGAAGGTAGGGCGA
This sequence comes from Polygonum maritimum, assembly GCA_963924305.1. Classification (NCBI taxonomy): domain Eukaryota; kingdom Viridiplantae; phylum Streptophyta; class Magnoliopsida; order Caryophyllales; family Polygonaceae; genus Polygonum; species Polygonum maritimum. The sequence continues at coordinate 45,067,899 of OZ002729.1, read as the reverse complement.
ACTCGGAGCTGTCGAAGGCGGGGGGCTCGGCGTCCGATTCGTTCTCGGAGGCGGAGGTGGTGGCGGTTGTGGAGGAGCTAGGGTCCAATTGAGGGAGGGAAGAGTAGAATTGGCGGAGAATGCTCGGAGGGAAACGCGGAATCGGAGATTTTAGGGATGAGTTGGAGGAAAGAGCTTTGAGAGCTCTCAGGCTTTTCATGGCCGAGGGTAAAGAGAAAGGGCGAGGGTGGAGAGGGAAGGAAGAAGACGGTGGTGATGGCGCCGGCGAAGGCTATGGCGGAGGGCGGGAGAACGGCTGGTCGAAGAAGGCTAGTGATGGGTTTTGTGAGGGTTTTGAGATATTTCCAGGAATGACATTCAGATGAGTCTGTTTTTGATAAATTATACTGTTGAACCCAAAATTAAGGGGTTTTCTATCTAACATCCGCTCTAAAACACTTATCTGAAATCCATCCTATACTTGTTTCATATAAATTAACAGCCTGTTTGGCAATTAGGAATTGATGGGAAAGGAAAGGGTGGTGAAAGATGAGAAAGGAAGAGAAGAGAAATTGTTGGAAAGTAAGATATATGTCTTGTGTTTGGATAATTGTGGGTTTTGATGGGAAATTGTAGATAAAATTTTCTTTTCCTTTTTTCTTTTGAGAGTATTTATTTTATTTTCCCATCAAATCTTACCAAATTGATGGGATTCATTTTCCATCCTTTCCACCCTAATTTTCCAATGGAATCTCACTCAATCATATCAAAGAATTAAAACAAACAGTGGAAAATGATTCTCATCATTCCCCTCCTATTAAAATCTCATCAATTCCCACCAACCAGTGGCGGAACCAGGATTCCGTGCCAGAGGGGGCTAAATATTTTTTTTTTACAAACCTAATTTTTTAGTGTGAAAACTATAATCATTGGTACTTAAAATAAATTCAAAATTGCTTAACTTTAGTGTAAAATTAGTCAAATGAGTAAACAAAATCAAACACTGTATATCAGGTTTTCAAAAAAAAATTTCCCTCTACCCTCTTCAGTCTCTTCTTCCCATCTATTTCCTCTTTGCCTCTCCACTCTTCTTCTCTTCTTCTCTTCTTCTCTCCCCCTCCAAATTTCTTCCTTCAACTACTTGCAACAACTAATTAAATCTTTCTTCACACTTCTCCTTTATTAAAAGGTAATCTATTTCATCAAAAAAAAAAGAAGGTAATCTATTGTTTTGATTTGTTCAAATTCAAGGTTATACAATATTAGGGTTTAAGTTTACATATATTACGTATTGTTTTGATTTTTCGTTTTGATTGAATGAGTATTTGTTTTGATCTATTGAAATGAGTAATTTCTATGATTAGTATTGTAATCGAATGCTTTTATGAATGAATCGTTTCAAGTCGAATGCTTCGGATGAAAAATCAATCGGGGAAGTCGTAGACAAGTCGGGGAAGAAGACCTCAGCCGTAAAGGCCGGGGTCACTCCAATCGTAAAGGTTGGAGTCAATCTAGCCGTAAAGGCCAATCCAGCCGTAAAGGTTGAAACAGTTTCGGCTGTAAAGGCCTAAGTTGCATGGGCCTTAAAGGCCAAAGTCACACGGGCCTTTTTACTGCTGGAAGTGGCTTTGTCTATTTTTTTTTGTTTTTGTTTACAGATGACATCGCGCTGCTATGAGACTAGGTCCGGTCGTGCTCGATGTCGTGCCGAAGAGAGGGAATAGATCATCTCGCTTTTGGAGGCAATTCCGGAGGAGTCCTCGAGGAGTCTTTATGGATTCATCACAGTTTGATTTTGGGAGCAGCTCTCCGCAAGATCCGACACCTCCCACACAGACCACAGTGGTATAGAGTACTCGAGGTCGACGTTCTTATACACAAGATGTCTTCGTTGAGGGTGAAGCAGACACTACGTCACCATACATGTGGGCGTTTTTGAGCAATTTCACATAGCTCTACAAGTTGTCGTATAGCCCAAGTGTAGTCCTCCACTATCTCATGGCTCAAAAATGCCCCCGCAAGAGTATAACTCTTCCATGTGGATGTGAAGCCAACAATTTCGAGAAAGGACAAGTTGTATCTGCATGAAAAAACACTTATAAAGCCTTAAACTATAGAAAATACCAATACAACTAAAATTGTCCATATTTTCACATTACTTACATGTTTGTGTTGTAAGTTGAATTCAACATTAAAACATAGGGAAATGCCTTAAAAAGGGATATCGAATCAGGACTAAAAAAACACATTCGATAGCAATTCATCTCCTTATCTTCTAAGTATCTCACAAAGTAGTTGATTTCCATAGCTTTATGGAAGAACTGTTGGAACACGGTTCTGCCTTCCATTTATTCCCAATGTACATCATATCGTGCATTTTACATTTGTCTCTTGCTAGTTAAGGGGAATTTATTCAATGCGCGCACATGCAACTTGGTTTGTTGTACAATTGCTTTGTATCATCATGTTGAACACATCCTTCTTCTCTAGTGTTAGTTTTCCGGCCCACGGATGACCAAACAAAGTGGAGTTAAGTCTGTGGTTGTGTATTGCATGTACAACAACAATCTTCCATGATCTTCCAGGCCGCTCATGACACTTCAATTTGAAACGACAACCACATTTCTTGTTTTGACACCTTTTTCGAATTGGCTTGTTTTCACTCGACGGGGTGTGCTTGCCCGCTCTCTCACAAACAAGCCATGCCTTTCCATGATGTGTCATGTTTGACTTCCTACCCCGACCAATTTTTATGCACATGTTATTTTGAATGCCTACTCCTTTAGCCCAAGCAATGGCCTCCTCTCGAGTATCAAATATTTTGTCAGTGGTAAACAAATATGAATAGTCTTCTGAACAATCCTCTTGAACCACCTCCGTATAACTTGCAAATTGTGGATGACTACTGAGAGGTGGAAACTGAACATATTAGGTGTTGATTAAACTTGCTCTTCTGGCAATTGAGAATGAGGTGGAACTCCGAACATGTATGGGGTACATTGTACTTGCCACGGTTGCACCGGTACAAACATGCTCGATGTAGAATGAAATTGCCCCGACTAACTGGAAATCCGACAACTGGTGTACTTTGTAAGTAATCTAGGATTCCAAAAGTGGTCGTTGTATCAACCACATTTTGATACATACTCTCGTCATTTATTTGAAGGTCATCAAATCCGATATATACCTCATTTTCTTCCTAAGAATATGAACAAATTATTGTATTACAAAGACCTCTTACGGAAAAGTAGGATATTGGTGTAATAGGCAGAAGTAGTGTTCCAACCGTTATGATTAGGAGTGTTCCAGCCGTTACGGTTGGTGAGCTTCGGGCCTTTACGGCTGGTGAGAACCGGGCCTTTACGGCTGATGTAGTTCTAGCCTTAACGGTCGGAGTCTCAGCTCATTTCAAAAACCCAAAGTGCTTCTCTACAAAATATTGCATACTCACTACAAAAATAAAAAGAGAATGGTTTTGATAATATGTAAAGTACCTCATTGCGAGAGATTGTAAACGAGTTATCTTCGGAAATGAAGTTATATCCAAAATCATTGTAGGACATTATGAATTGTTTTTGTTGAGATGATGAAGAAGAAGAAGAAAAGAAGACAAGGAAGAAGAAAGGAAGTTTCAATGGAAGAAATGGTGCCAAAAGTGGGAATAGAAAGATTTGAAGGTTTACTAATAAATGAAAGTAGGTGGGACATTGCCAAATGTTGGAATTTATTGCGTTTTTTTGGCATTCGCCGAGTCTTTACGGTTGAAAACGCTCCAGCCTTTACGGCTTATGTCAACCCAGCCTTTACGGCCCGTGCAACTCCAACCGTAAAGGCTTATGCACCTCAAGCCGTAACGGCTGGGTGAGCGTCAACTAGGCTTGCAGACCTATGTGTAGGGTGGACGTCAAATTAAAACCTTCGAAAATTAAAAGGTTTTTCACCTGATGGCCCTAAACTTTAGTCTTCGTTATTTTTGGTTCAAATTCCAACTTTTCTCACCTTGATTGGGATTGGCATTATTTACAAAATCAAAATAAAATGTTAAATTCATATTCATAACTATTTTTGATCGAGGATAGTGTGTCCATGAAAATCCAACCGTGAACTATTATCATTAAAGGTTTCATTATTTGACTAGACGTTCGAAGGTCCATTAGTCCATATCTATATTATCATTCATGTCGTCTTCGCTTTTTTGGTTTCATGTTTTACTTCTTTTTCACGTGTAGTTTTTTAATCTAATTTCTCTTTCTTAGTTGGTTTGCTTCCTCTATCTTATTGTCGATTTTTATAGGTTCTTCCTTCAATTCTTTGCAACTTGTGATATTGGTTTTGGGTTTCATGAGTGGACATGTTGTTTGTGTGGTGAATCTCAATGACGGTATGCCTTGTTGTGTACAATTTCTCTAGTAATGTATGGATTCAAAGTTCGTATTTGATTTCTCTTCCTCTTTCCTATATGGGTATTTAAGTTTGTTGGATGTAGGATGTTGATGAACTTTCAAGAATCAGATTTACTTTGTTTGATATTTTAAAGATATCTTCGAACATTTATTTTATTTGTGCAATTCTTTTCTTTCGCCTAAAATCATGTTATTGTTGACGAAACCCAAAACAAACCCCAAAGGATTCCTCTCTAAGTATTACATGGAAGTTTGGAAATTTTCAGGAGACCTTCATTGGAAACAAGATTGAAATTTTAATTTTGAATGATATCAAATACTATTCAAAAATTTTGAAATCTTAAAACTTTGGGATGAAACATTTGAGTATAAATACTTTGTGATTTGATCTCTTTTTTGTTTTTGTCGAAAGAGGGCAACATTTGTTTTGTTTTGTGTGGAAAGAGGGCAACATTCTTTAAACATTTATTATCTTATGCGATAACATTAAGTTGTTTACAAAAAAAAGTTATAGGAGTAGTAAATTCAACAAAAGATTTAGTACAAACTATACGATGATTAATTTGAGTGTCATCAACCCTAATGATGTCAGTCATTTCACATGGGATATGGGTGATCTTCACTTGTTGAGTTCATAAGATCGTAGTTCGGGTGGGTAACAATAAGGTCTTCATTGAGGATTTTGCAAGATACCAATGAATCTAATGCTCAACAATGTAATTTGCATCATTGATTCAGGCTGCGAAATACAACATCTAATTCAGTGGAAAGTGAATCCATTGAGTCACATTGAAATGTGAAACCATGCAGGAAGTTCCCCGATGAATACCAAAAGTTTCCTTCACGTCGGTGGTCCTTGAATTACTTTTTGAGGCATCATCAATAATATGTTTTACACATCCGACCCCCGACAGTTGCCATGTGCCAATTGCAGAGCTAACAAATGAAGAGAAATCGGGGTCTATGGACAACCTCTAATGCGTACGTGAACCCGATCTCTAACATTTATAGCAGAGAATAAATGAGCTCGTATGAAAGAGAACTCATTCAATCTCCAAACATCTCGAACTTGCAAGTAGTCACATATGAATAGTTTGATATGTTAAATAGTTTGATAAGCATCTTCTCATGCGATTAACATTGTACAAAAAAGGCTTAGGGCAGGATAAATACAATAATTATGTTGCTCTCTATTGGAATGGAGATCATCGTGCTTCCAAATCGGAGAATGGGACACTAAATCAGATTTTTGTGACATAATCCAAGCCAAATTAGGTTTAATTAATGAAACAATCAAAAAACACAACCAAAAAACCAAAAAATAGGCTTATTTATGAAAAACATCTAATTTGCAAACCCCATACTTTAAGTTATCAGAAAATCAACCTCTATATTAAAGAACTTATCCTATACTACATATCAAGCTCTCGTTAAATTTACATATATGTCCTCCCAAAAATTACTACCACGTTGTAAATACTATTTACCTATATGTCGCCCTATGAATCATTTGAAGTCATCAATACTTTTAAAAGGAATTAAGAAGTTGGTTCCATATGGTGTATTAATTATTTGAAGCCTACTTCAAAATGTATATAAACTAATATCTCTTATTTAGTAATTAATTTAAATTTTTCTTTTTAAATTCGATAATTTATAATTTACTTTTAAATATAAATTATTCATCTATTTTTATAAATACGAGTAAATTATCAACTTAAATATTAATAGACTACATGTTGTTCAAAAATTGAAGTGTTGGACTATGTAGCCAAAGTTTACTTTCATGGAATATACAAATTTTAGCTTTGAAGTAGTATTAAACTACTCCTACTTCTGTTTATTATTTTTCTCTTATGGAGTCTCGATATATCATGAGGTCTCAAGCTACTAAGCTCACGTGAAATGCCCAAAGTGAAACGGTACTTAAATCAAAGATCTAACTAGTTTAGCTCTAAAATACTAGTAATTAATAGGTAGATGGGCGGGATCTCATTGATTAGCTCTTATATATCTAGGAGAATTTATAGTTTTTTCGTATAATATTTTCTTTTGGTTTCGTGTATAATAATTATTTGTATATTATGTATAATGTTTTTTTGTATTTGTCAGTGTTATGTATATAAGTCTATGCACTTGGTTCATTATCTTCTAATATCGCGTTTTTTTATGAACAATCAACTTTTTAATTAGCAAAATTTTGTTATTTATAGTTGGTTTGACAAAGATCCTATGTAAAAGTATAATTTAACTAACTTTTTAATACCAAAGAAGTTTAACCCAAACATTGTCGACCGAGTGCAAGAAATACCTATTCCAATGTCAACAATTCGAGACTGAGTATATTGGGCCCCGAGCAAAAATGGATGGTTCTCAACATCATCAGCGGTAGAACTGATAAGTAAAATTTATACATTTAACCCAAGCACTAACAAATGGATTTCGAAATTAGATACATTTCCCAAAGTAAAACACTTTTTGTGGAAAATTGATAAAAACGGCCTTCCGACAAAAGAACGATTAAGAGAACAACACATATCAATCCCTCGAGGTTGTTTTCTGTGTCACAACACATTTGAAGACACAATCCACTTGATGATTGATTGCCCCCACACTAAACAAACTCTACACAGAATTAACCCAAACATTGCAAACCTAATCGATACAATAGATACAGCCAATAAGAACCCCTCAAGTATCTTAAGTGAGTTACAACAATTGTTAGGAGAGAAACAATTTTCCGAACTAGCTGTGTGCTGGTGGTGCATATGGCAACAGAGAAACAGATTAGCATTTCAAAAAGAACCAAATAGCTATATCCATGACCTGGAGAAGTATATCCGATCCCAAATTTATTTATGGACCAAGACCAAAGTGTGGACCGAGGATGAGGAGGAAAACGAAAACAAGGTAAAAACAAAAAGTAGAAGGAGACAAAAATCAAAATGTTGGGAAAAACCAGAACAAGGATGGGTCAAAATCAATTTTGACGGTTCAGTCTTGCAAAATAACTCTGCGTCTACAGGCTTTATAATTCGGGATCACAATGGTGACACCATTTGTATAGGCACAAACACAACTCGATCTAGTTCTATTATACAAACTGAGGCTCGAGCCCTAAGAGAAGGACTTATAGCAGCAAAACAAAGAGGATTTAAAAAAAATCTTAGTAGAGGGTGACAACCTAACAGTCATCAAAGCGGCCCAAGGAACTTGTGAGTCCCCTTGGGAAATTGACATTCTGATCTCAGACGTCTTGGTTATGATCCAAACGTTTGAGTCATTCGCGTGTCACATGTGGGTAGGGATCTCAATTCCGTGGCTGATAAAATTGCAAAGTTGGGCCACAATCTTCCTATCGACCACATTTCAAATCACTTAGAGTTATCTACTCTCATCCGTCAGGATGCTCTAGGACGACCCCCTTAGGGAGTCCTCCTAATTCTTACCTTTTCAAAAAAAAAAAAAATTTACATATTTTATTCTTATTCCTATTTATTTTGAAAAACAATAATAGAATTATGGTCATTAAGGAGTCTCATTTAATAACGATTACCCCATCTCAACCTCTGTTTTTTTGTGAATATTCCCATTATTTTAGAATTTCAATAGATATTTTTTTTGTTTTTTATTTTTAAATTGTTACTAATTGAATTGTTGAGAATATAAATAACATAATTTATTTAGTTAGATAATTACTATCCTTCTAGAATCGTGTATATTATGAGTAAAATATTTTGGTGAAATTGATATTTGAATAAAATTTTGAGTATTCATTATTTCATTACGCTCCACCTTTGTAGTTTATATTTTTATAGATAGATAGAAGATTTTTGGATTCGTATGTGCATAGGTTTTTTGCACGTAATGTTGTATAAATTGTTGCACATTGATTCATAGATTTTAAATTTTTTTAGATAATGCATTAAGTGTGTGCTAAGAATTAAGATGAACTTTTCATGTTGGGGTCATAAATGAAAAAAAATTCAATTGTATATATTTTATAGATAAATAATATCGGTATTCTTTACATTTTTAAGCTCGTCCGAAAACAGGAGGCTTGGAAAGGACACGCGGTCTGCTAAAGAAAGATGACGAATCGATCGAGGTCGAATTACCCGAAAAATAATAGTGCAGGGTTAAGGACGTTCAAAAGACTGCTCATTGTCTGATAGATTCCCTAAAAACCGGGATCTTGGAGTCGACTGTTGTGATCAGGGCGAACATACACTACAATGAAACCATCATCCATGAGGTCTACGAGTTCTTACAAGTAATTCTGGTTTTCTTTTGGATCTTGTTGAATCTTGGCTTAGGATTCACAAAGGTTACGTGCATTGTATTGCAGCAAAGGGTTCACAAAGGCTTGGATAAAGACCCCAATGAAGGCATTTGGGCATGTTTGCTATCCTTGGAGGATACCATGAGGAGGGTCAAGCCCCGGCCAGGTGATCCCATTATCTCTGCTCCGTTTGAAAATAGCTTGAGATTGGCTTAGTATTTTGTGGTTTCATCTGTATGTAGCAAATGAAGAGCAATTGGGGTCTATGGACAATCTCTGATGCCTATGTGAACCCAACCTCTAACATTTATAGTAGAGAACAAATGAGCTCATATGAAAGAGAACTCATTCAATCTCCAACCATCTCGAAGTTGCAAGTAGTCACGTATGAATAGTTTGATAAGCATCTTCTCATGCGATTAACATTGCACAAAAAAGGCTTAGGACAGAATAAATACGAAAATTATGTTGCTCTCTATTGGAATGGAGATCGCCATCCTTCCAAATCGGAGAATGAGACACCAAATCAGATTTTTGTGACATAATCCAAGCCAAATTAGATTTAATTATTGAAACAATAAAAAAACACAACTAAATAAAATTAGGCTTATCTATGAAAAATATCTAATTTGCAAACCCCATACTTTAGTTTATTAGAAAAGCAACCTAGATATTAAAGAAGTTACCCTATATATACTACATATTAAGCTCTCGTTAAATTTACATATATGTCGTCCTAAAAATCATACCACGTTGTAAATACTATTTACCCATATGTCGCCCTATGAATCATTTGAAGGCATCAATACTTTTAAAAAAGAATTAAGAAGTTGGTTTCATATGGTGTATAAGTTATTTGAAGCCTACTTCAAAATATATATAATATTAATATCTCTTATTAAGTAATTAATTTAAAATTTTCAGTTTTAAAATCGACAATTTATAAATTATTTTTAAATATAAACTATTCATCTTTTGAAAATACGTGTAAATTATCAACTAAAATATTAATAGACTATATGTTGTTCAAAATTTGAAGTGTTGGACATGGAATACACAAATTTCAGCTTTGAAGTATTATTAAACTACTCCTATCTCTGTTTATTATTTTTCCCTCATGGAGTCTTGATATATCATGAGGTCTCAAGCTACTAAGCTCACATGTCATGCCCAAAGTCAAATGGTACTTAAATTAAAGATTTAATTAGTTTACCTCTAAAATATACTAGTAATTAATAAGTAGACGACCCTCCTATCACACAGGATCTCATTGATTAATTCTTATATATCTAGGAGAATTTATACTTTTTTTGTATAATATTTTCTTTTGGTTGAGTTTCGTATATTATGTATAATGTTTTTTATATATGTCAATGTTATGTACATAAGTCTATGCACTTGGTTCATTCTCTTCTAATATAAGATTTTTTTATGAACAATCAACTTTTAAATTAGCGAAATTTTGTTATTTACAGTTGGTTTGACAAAGATCCTATGTAAAAGTATAATTATCATTTAATATCATTTACTACAATTTAACTAACTTTTTAAGACCAAAGAAGTTTGTATTTTCTTATTCTTATTCTTATTTATTTTGAAGAAAATAATAGAATTATGGTCATTAAGGAGTCTCATTTAATAACGATTACCCCATTTCAACTTCTATTTTATTTTTTGTGAATATTCCCATTAATTTTAGAATTTCAATAAATAAAATTTTCAATTTTTATTCTTAAATTAATACTAATTGAAATTTTGAGAATATAAATTACATAATTTATTTAGTTAGATAATTATCATCTTTCTAGAATCGTGAATATTATGAGCAAAATATTTTATTGAAATTTGAATAAAATGTTGAGTATTCATTATGCTCCACTTTTGTAGTTTATATTTTTATAGATAGATAGAAGATTTTTGGATTCGTATGTTTATAAGTTTTTTTGCACATAATTAGGGCTGAGCATCGGTTCAAAATCGAACCGAACCGAAAACCGATCTGTGGAAATTTTGGAACCGAAAACCGAACCAAATTATTTCGGTTCGGTTTGGTTTCGGTTGAGATCGGTTCGGTTTCGGGTAAAACCGAAAAAACCGAAGAAACCGAAGTCAATATAACAATGAACCGAAAACCCAAAAACCTAAAAAACCGGAAAAAAAAATGAAAATAGATCTACAGCGGTGCAGCCCCTGGTTTGAGCGTGCGCCGGGGGAGGAGCGCCGGTCGTCGGCGGGGGCTGGCTCGCCATCGGGATTGGCCGGCGAGTTGGGGTTCCAGATCTGAAGTCGGGGTTGGGGCTCGGTCAGAATGGGGGTCGGGAAAGGGTAGGCGAGTTGGGGTTCCAGATCTGAAGTCGAGAGGGCGAGAGAGAGAGAGAGAGAGGAAGTCGGGGGCCAGAGTTGGGTAGTCGTCGTCGGCGTGAGGAGGGGCTGCCGTGGATTGTGGCCGGCGAACGAGAGGCAGTTGGGAGTGGCGGCTTGCAGCTCCAAGGAAAACAGGGAAGTCGGGCCGACGACGAGGTGTGCGGGATTGAAAAGAGAAAGCGGGGAGAGGAAAGAAGGCGGTGTGCGGGTGGGCCGACGACGAGAAGCAGAGACGAGGTGGCCGGTGGGGAAGTCGGGGTAGAGACGAAGTGGGCCGGTGGGGAAGTCGGGAACTGAGAAGCGAACGAGAGGGTCGGGAACTGGGAAAGTGAGAAGCGGCACAATACCAGTCTCAACTCTCAACCTAGGGTTTTTTTTAGTTTCAGACACAAAATTCAAAAAAAGATTTTTTTTATTTCGGTTTAACCGAACTGAACCGAAAAAAAACCGAACCGAACCGAAATTCCCAAATTATGTGAACCGATAACCGAACCGATTGTTCTCGGTTTCAGTTTCGGTTTCGGTTCGGTTCGGTTCGGTCGGTTCGGTTAAAAATATCGGTTTTGTCGGTTCAATGCTCAACCCTACACATAATTAGTATAAATTGTTGCACATTGATTCATAGATTTTTGTTTTTTTTAGATAATGCATTATTTCTTGAATGATTTGGCTATATGGCATTTGGAAAATGCCATATTGTAAGAAAATACCACAATATGTTATATTTGCACACATGGCATAACCCCTCTCTCCACTAGTTGACCGGCGTTGACCGATTGTTGACCGGCGTTGACCGTCATCAATTGTCACCACAAAGTGACAATATTCACACCTAATTGTCACCACAAAGTGACAATATTCACACCTAATTGTCACCACTAGTGACAATATTCATATTAATTGTCAACAAAAGTGACAATATTCACACATAATTGTCAACACAGGTGACAATATTCACACCTAATTGTCAATACAAGTGACAATATACACATCTAATTGTCAACACAAGTGACAACATTTACAGCTAATTGTCAACACAAGTGACAATATTTACAGCTAATTGTCAACATAAGTGACAATATACACACCTAATTGTCAACACAAGTGACAATATTCACACCAGTGACAATATTCACACCTAATTGTCATCACAAGTGACAATATTCAGCAAATAACTAGAAGATTATAGTAATTATATCGAATAAGTATAGTTAAAACAAGACTTATGCACATAACACCAAATTATCATCACAAGTGACAATACATGTCATCTTAAGTGACAATATATGTCAAATGTATAAGACTTATGCACACAACTCCAAACTATCATCACAAGTGACAATATATTTCATCACCAATATTATCAAAAAATCTTCTTGATAACACCTAATTGTCATCACAAGTGACAATATTCAACAAATAACTAGAAGATCATAGTAATTACACCTGATAAATATAGCTAAAACAAGACTTATGCACAAGTGACAAAACGATTATCATCACAAGTGACAAAACAATCTTTAATAAAACTCATTGCCATCACCATATTATCAAAAAAAACTAAATTATCATCACAAGTGACAAAACAAATTGTCATCACATAATCAATCAAGTACCATCTTAAATAATCATCACAAATGACAAAACGAAGTGTCCTCACTCCTCACATAATCGATGAAGTACCATCTTAAATTATCATCACAAGTGACAGAACGAAGTGTCATCACATAATCAATGAAGTACCATCTTAAATTATCATCACAAGTGACAAAACGAAGTGTCATCACATTACACTCTAACTAGCAAATAATCACAAGTGACAGAAAGCAAAGCTAAATAGAGAAAGCGACAAACCAGCAACTGTCACTCGCAGTTGTAACATAGAGTAGCAGCTTCACCAGATTGCAAAATCCAACATCTCTTCCACTCAGCAGACGTTGTCATGCCACACAAGATATTCATACAGATCTGCAATCAAAATCAGCAATGAGCACAGAAATTGCTCGAATAAAGTGAAATCCGAGCACTAATGAACAGATCCAACTAGAACTAAGCCGGAAACCGGAAATTCAAAGCAGTAATCAAAGCCGACGGAGATTAAACGAGGAGAGAGAACTTACGATTTCGAGATTGATCCAAATCAAATGAAATCTTTGCTCCTACACAGCGTCACGAGGAGAGAACTTCTCCGATTCCTTCGCCGAGCCTCGATTCAAGCGATTAGGACAGCGTGGAGTCGGAGATGGCTGACTTTGCCAGATCTGAGCGATTCCTCCCTCAATCCCGCTCTACATCTCAATCACACTCCTTCCGCCGCTACTCCGCCGTCTTCTTGGCCAAATCTGTCCGCTCGCCGATCACGCACCTGGAAACCTCCTCCCAGAGGAGGCCTTTGAGACTGGAGTCACCGAACCACATCCATATCGGACCTAATCTTGAGCAGCGCCAAGGTCTCCTGCCTCGGCCACCGGTTTTCGCCACTTCCGCCGCCGAGGAACCGTCTCTCGCCGTCTCCTCACACAGTGACCGAGGCTCCGTCGCCAAAATCATCAATTGATCGAACGCTATCTCAGATCTAAGTGGCTCCATCAACGACGCCGTCGTAGTACAGAAGGATCGACGTTGGAGGCGGAAGACGTGGCCGGTCCACGCTCTCGATGGCGGCGGCGTTGTACACGGGACTGGCCACTGGATCTGACGAGGGAGCTTTGCGAAGACAGACGAGCCTGAGACCTTCACCGTCACATCAGATCTATGGAGGAGAAAGGAGAGAGAGGTTGGGAAGGATCGGCGCGAGAGGAAGGCAGAGAACGGATCGAGGAAAGGAGAGTGACGGTGGCGGTTGGGGATCTTCGGCGATGTCTTTGAAGGTGGAGAGCCGCTGGAGAGGGGAGGAAGGAGCGGCTTTGTGGTGGATCGCCGGTGCCGCCATTGGAGGACGAACGAGAAGACGCGTTTGAGGAGAGAGAAGAAGACAGAGGGATTTGGGTTTTATATTTTTTTTTATGCCAAATCTGCAAAAATGCAGTCGGATTTCTATCCGGACAAATCATGTACTCCATCCTGCCGCTTCCCCTAAATCCGTCTTATTTCTCGAGTGTTTGTTAAGAATTAAGATGAACTTTTCATGTTTGGGGCATAAATGAAAAAAAAAATCAATTTTATACATTTTATAGATAAGTAATATCGATATTCTTTATTTTTTTTGGTGAAAAAATATGGATATTCTTCCCCCTTTATATCTGTTGAGCCTGAATCAGATATTCAGACACGTCCTCTCTGTACCGAATGCTTCGACGGCTTGCCCAATTCCGTCGAGTGGATGAGATAGCAAGTCTGAGTAAATTTGATTTCTTCACTGATACGGAGTTGGTAAGCAAAACAAGCACAAAATCGCCTTCCACTAAAACCCTAATTTGAACCGTTCGTCATCAAATCAACCATATCTACAACGAATCTCTTCCGCAATTCGGGCGATTGAGCTGCTCTCTGTGCTCCAAAGGCTCGAATATGAGTTCTCTCGCCGCCAATTGGTCTCCGAGCTCATGCCAGCTCCAATTGGCCTTCAGATACCGAAACTCTCCGACGGCATTGGCTGTACGCAGTCGTGTGTTCGGCTCCTCCGGCTATCGTCGGTTGCGCGTCCTTTGTGTCGCCGGAGATGAGGCGGAGAAGAGCAGTGAGAGAAAGGAGCGTCCGAATGAGGACGATTCGTGGACGAGTCCGGGCTCGGCTGCTGACGGTTTATCTGATTGGTCAGGTTCTGACCAGTCTGATAGTTCAAAGTCGCCGGAAGGAGTTGGTGGTGAGAGTGCAAAAACTATTTGCTCTTTTAGTTTCAGTAATGGTGGTTGGTTAATTGTTGTGCTATGCTTGTGTTTGTATGATAGACTTCTGATATCTTGTGGTTTATGTGTGAATTTGCTCTAGGAATATTAGTAGGAGAGTTACCTGTACATAGATAATGGATAAATGTGAAAAGGATGGAAAGTTGTATGGTTTATGGTAATTAAGGCTCAAGTAACACATGGGTTAGATTATAAACTTGTGGATCATTTAGGCTACTGTATAGTACTGTATGTGATAATATGAGGCAATGATTGGGAAAGCTATATATTGGATACTAAAGTAGAAGTTGATTTAGCAATGTAGACTATGTAGTAGTACTAACATTTTGATTTAAGAAAAGTGTTAGTGCTGAAAAATCATGTTGATCTCCATCCTCCAACAGCAATCAGTGTACAGGGATCAATGCTTTGCAGTTTTGATACTGAATAGCTCTCTGTTGTTCTTCCCTTTTGTGCTAGGTGTGGGTTCTAGGATTGAGAATAGTAATTCACCTGACTTTAGCTTATCAAGATGGAGAACAAAGTGGTGGGTTGAGGAGGATAGAGTTAGTGTGTTATCTCAGTAACTGAATAGCTCTCCCCTTAATGAATTCAGATTGTTAGACGGAACCAGACTGCAACCTGTTCATTGACTGAACCATTATCAAAATTCTTTCACTCTGACTTCAGCATTAGGCTTTTGTGCTTTATTTCATTATGAAGGGAAAAACGGTATCTAATCAAACAACCTTCATGATCTGTGAATAAGATGCAAAGCCCGATTCTAGCTGCATTTTATACACAAAATCACTGGACATGTATATACGGGCCAAAAATAAAGCTTTAGCTTACCTTAGTTGTAATATCTAAATCCATGTTGAGTGCAATGGATTCCTTACAACAAATGAATGGGTCAGTAAGAGCTACGGTCACTTGGCTAAAATGAAATAAATTGATAAAAGAAGACAGAAGTTCCAATGGTTTTCAGCTTTTCCAAGCATGTTATTATTATCAGAAGTCAGCTATGAACCAGAATCAGATAGGGAAAACTAATCATATTTGTGTTTGACTGCTTAAAATCATTAAGCAGTAATTCAAAGTTAATATGAATTGGGCAAATCGATTCTTTTTCATTATGGTTAAACTTATCAAAATACCATTGGTGTAGTTAGTTAATTCTTTTTCACTGCTCGCTGATATTGGTAGGTTTGTTGCATCTTTACCGTATCCGTGATTCAAACTTTTTGTAAGCCTGATTCGTATTGTTTTATAATACATTATTGGATTAGAATAATGATGATTTGAATAGTTTGTTTACAGGGATTGTTGGGGCCGGACTTGCAGGAGTGTTTCTTGTTGCAGGGCTTAGCTTTGCAGCCTTGGCCATTAGCAGAAAAACAACCTCAAGTGCGTATCTACATTTGACTGTCTTTGTTCTATTCAATTTTAAAATTATCCATGAGATCTACAAGAAGCCCCTCATGGGTGCATTTCCATAAATATGTGTTCTAAATCTAGTGTTCTTTAATTACATACGCTCTTTGCCCCTGCTTGCATTTTTACTGCATTTGTTTATTACTGATTGAGCACATATTAACTGATTTCCAGGACGGGTGCAAGAGATGGAGCCATTGACTGAACATCAGGAAGTGCTAATGACGTCAGATGACGAAGTTCTCCCCAAGAAGGAGAATATGGAGGAGGGGGGAGATATTGTTGGAAACAATCTTGAATCTGAAAAAGATACAGAGGATCAGTCTCCTTTATCCTCTAAATCAACCATTGATGTTCTTGAAAGTTCACAAGTTGACAATGACTTGTCAGACTCATCTGGGCATGATAAGTTTACATCAAATGGTACACTGCAGTTTCCTGAAGCAGAGAATTTTGATGGCTCTGCAGGTGTCCCTAGCAATATAGATTCTCTAAACTTAGTTGTTGAGGGTACACCTGAACAAGCCTCAGAGCATATTGATATGATTAGCATGTCACATTCTAGTTCCGATGTCAGGCAGGAAACTCTTGAATCAATTGTAGAGAATTATTCCTCTCATGAAGTTGAGCTGTCTTCTAACAATATTTCAGATAATTTAGCCGAGGACCAATCCAAAGACAATTCAGCTGGTTATGAGTATGGTGATTCAGAATCCGAAATGATTTCTAAAGATGACCATGACATTGATGCATCATTCTCAACAAACAACCCATCTGAGCCTAGCAAAGTGCCTGACATTTCAGCCGAGGAGAACCACTCATCTATAGAATCTGAATGGGTAACTGTCGAGACGGAGTCCGCAGTACCCCAGTCATTTGTGGATACCCTGGAAGCAAACCAACAGATTGATATTATCAGTACAGATTCTGTTACTGAAGCACATTCTTCTGGGAATCCCGTTGCCTCTAAAGGAATACCTGCACCTTCTGTCCTGCCAGCTAGTCTACTGACTCCTCCAGGGAAGGTTTTGGTTCCTGCAGTGGTTGATCAATCCCATGGACAAACCTTAGCTGCTTTGCAGGTCCTAAAGGTAGGTTTCACTTTGCATTCTCGAATATCTGTACTTATTCATTGAAGATGTAGATTTTGTTGCATGAGAAAAAATGAATATGTACTGGTGAGGTGAGGAACACTTTTTATATTCTTGGAGGCTTATTGAAAAAAGAAGGTCGCTTGCCTTTTTTATGTACATAAGGGCACTCTACACGCTTTTTAGGTCATTGAGGTCAACACGTTGAACTTCCTATATAACAGATGATAATGTGTTGGCTTGCAATATGGAATTTGGTGTTTAATTTCCTTCGATTGTAAATAAGCACTTTACATGCTTTTCAGGTCATTGAAGTTGATGCTCAACCAAGTGACCTGTGCACACGCCGTGAGTATGCTCGCTGGCTGGTTTCTGCAAGTAGTGCTCTTTCAAGGTACTGATCTTTTGGCCATTGGCTAATTGAGTAAACTAAGCAGTCAGTCTGATCATAAATCTTTTCATTCTTGCTGCTCATTCTTCAGAAACACAATTTCGAAGGTCTATCCTGCAATGTACATAGAAAACATTACTGAACTTGCATTTGATGATATTACCCCAGAAGATCCAGATTTCTCATCTATTCAAGGTAAGGAAATACATCAAAGTTTTTAAATTAGTGTTGACTGCTTTTCTTAGTTTGTGTTAATTATTGGGGGGTATGGTTCACAATTCTGCATTTTAGGTTTGGCTGAAGCAGGACTTATTTCAAGCAAACTCTCTAGACAAGATATGCTTTCTTCTCCAGATACAGATACAAGCCCCTTCTACTTCTTTCCTGATAGGTAATTGCTCTCTATATACACACATAATGTCTGCTTCTTTTGTGTCTTTTGACTCCAACTGCTATTTGTCAAGCTATTTATTAAATGTTGGCCCTCTATTATGAATGAAGTAATTGTTGACACAGATTCAACGAGTCTAGCTTACGTTCTTTATCCATGTTGTTATTGACTGCATATCTTTAACTTGTTTGGTGAGTGTGAATGTGTGATACTGAAATATGCTGTGGTGGATCTGAACTTAGATTTTATCCTTCCATTCCTGCAGCCCTCTTTCTCGTCAGGATCTTGTAACTTGGAAGATGTCCCTAGAAAAGAGGCAGTTTCCTGATACAACCAAAAAGGTTCAACTGGATTCCTTATGCACCTTGTCAATTCTCATTTTTATGGAGACTGTTTAAGGATTTGTTTTTCTGCTTATGACAGACGCTACAACAAGTTTCTGGTTTCATCGATATTGATAGGATTGATCCAAATGCCTGGCCTGCACTTCAGGCTGATGTATCTGCAGGAGAGCATGGAATCATTGCACATGCTTTTGGTGAGTCACAGTAAACCTGTAAATTTACACTTTCTTCCTTGATCAAGCAGTCAATCCTCTCTTGCTGACTGAGATGCTATGATAAAATTATTCTTAGGCTACACAAGACTTTTTCAGCCAGATAAACCTGTCACAAAGGCCCAAGCGGCAATTGCTTTGGGAACCGGTGAGGCTGCTTATATTGTCAGTGAGGAGCTTACTCGTATAGAGGCCGAGTCTGTTGCTGAAAATGCAGTGGCAGCTCATACTGCACTAGTTGCTGAAGTTGAAAAAGATATAAATGCAAGTTTTGAGAAGGAGCTTCAGATTGAGAGGGAAAAGATAGAGGCTGTGGAGAAAATGGCTGAAGAGGCAAGGCAGGAACTAGAAAGACTGAGAGAGGAAAGGCAGAAGGATAATATCGCCCTAATGAAGGAGCGAACTGCCATAGAATCAGAAATGGAGGTTTTCTCAAGATTGAGACAGGAAGTAGAGGGACAGTTGGAGAGCTTGATGAGTAAAAAGGCTGAGGTATCATATGAGAAAGAGAGAATTGGTAAGCTTAGAAAAGAGACAGAAGAAGAAAATCAGGCAATTGTCCGTTTACAATATGAGCTGGAAGTTGAAAGGAAAGCGCTCGCCATGGCCAGGTAAAGCGTCGTTTATCATATTGTTTATTCTTCAACCACTTACAGAAATTTGATACATTTTGCTCTTGTCAGATTGGCTAACATCCAAATTTTGTTACCTTGATGGCATATTATATGAATGTAGAAGTCATCTGTAGGACCACTTGGAAATTCTAATTAATAGTATCTTTTGAAATAAGCGGTTTCTGTTGGGACAAATCTTGTCAGTTTCGACTAGTAATTCGTCATTCATCATGTCATGCAGCTATGCATGATGGGAGCATTGTAATCTTATTGAACTGGTCTAAAGTATGTCTATAATATGTGTCTAATTCCTTCGGCTGTAGCAAAGACATGTTTCTATCCTGGGCCTGGGGGAGGAATCTTATAATTTAGGTCTTTGTCCTGGAGTTCAAGTACTTCAACTGCATTGGGTGATTAACAGGCCTATTGAGAAAGAAATTTAACAAAAAATAGAACTGATTGATAATTTGGAGTCTGAGTGTTTAAGGTTTAAATATTTTATTTCTTGTGACAACCATACTACTTAATAGGTGGGTTTCTGTGAATTTTTCCAATTTAAATACATACATTGTAAGAAGATTTTTACCTCTTTGTTGCTATCTAGACAGTCAGTCCATAAATGACTTAATTTTGGTACCTAATTACTGTCAGGGCCTGGGCTGAAGACGAGGCAAAACGAGCAAGGGAGAATGCTAAGGCTCTAGAGGAAGCCAGAGGCAGCTGGGAGAAACGTGGCCTTAAAATCATAATCGATGATGACCTTCGGAAGGAGTCCTTAGAAGAATCAACCTGGGTTAACGCTGAGAAGCAGATTTCAGTCAGTGGAGTCGCTGGCCGAGCTGAAAACTTGCTTGACAAGCTAAAGGAAATGGCGTCTCAAGTGAGTGGGAAATCGAGAGAGCTAATAAACACAATCATCTTGAAGATATCAGCATTGATCTCTGCTATGAAAGAGTGGGCCACTAAGGTAGGGCAACAAACCATGGAACTCAAAGACGCTACCGTTTCAAAAATGGGCGAATCTGCCCAAGAACTCAAGCAAAACGCGGCTGGGTTTACTGTGACTGTTCAGGAAGGAGCGAAGAGAGTTGCTGGAGATTGCAGAGATGGGGTTGAGAAACTTACCCAGAAGTTTAAGGCATGATTTCCCTTTTAGTCTCTTTCCCTCCCTCTTATGAATAATTTGAATGCTCTTCTGTTTTGTTATATCATTACTCGGCTCTTCTCCACGGATGTTCCGCAGAGTAGCTTCCAATCCAGATGCAATGGATTGGAGATTCTAGTGAGCACAGATTTAGTGCAGGTGATCCTTTTGGCCTTATAAATAATGAAACTAGAGGAAATAAAGGAGGCATTGGTCTTTTTGAGTTCTGTACATGTAATGGTGATTTAAGCAAGAAACCATTGTATTGTATGCAGAATTGCAGATGATCCTTTTGGTCTAATAAATAAGGGAATTACGGGGGCATTTATCTTGTGAGTTTTGTACATCCTTTGCTTCCTTTTTCTGCTCTTAGGCAAGACACTTTTTTTTGAGTGCCCAAGTAAGCTAAGTTGGGTGAGTTGAGCATCAATTGTTATACACAGATCCTTTTTGGTCTCGGTTATTTTTAAACAACTTTTTTTGTTTAATTATATTTCTTTTCAATTGAGTTGTACTTCAAGCATCATTCATCGACTTGTTTTGGTTGAAGTTTGAACCCAAATGGCCAAATTAGGATACTTTCACTATGCTCAAAGTATCAAAAGTTTAAGAACAATAGAATGTTAGAGCATAATTAGCAGTTGGCCAATTTTTTTGGTCTTGTACTAAAAAATTAATATCATTGTGTAGTATTAAAATGCCAATTCAGCTTTTGAGTTTACTATTTCCATCTTTAGTACACGTGTAGCATTGTTGTTGAAAGACCAAAACCACACTTGGCCTTGCTGATGACCAAAAAACCACAATCATCACACTTGGCCTCCTCTTTTAATATTTTTTTTATTAGCTTTTCTAGCTGATGGCCAAAGTTTGGCCAACGGCTGAACACACTCTTATGGCCGACGCCTGTTGAAGATGAATTGAGACTTGGTAGGGATGAAAACAAGAAACGACCTTGGTCGTAAGAATTGGTATTAGAGCAAGAGAATGAGAGAGAAACAAATGTCTATTATTTCGATGCCTTCCAAAACTACACAATCGGTTGATAATATTCTCTCTCATCAAGAGCAGGTCAAACTGGTTTTCTCTTGTATATTTACAATGAACTAGTTCACTCAATGAATCCGGTACATATTTTAACCAAACAAAATAAAAATGAATCCGGTACATAATATAGAACCATAAGGTAAAAGAAAGGGGGAAATTCTACAAATAAATACACAATACATGTACCACGATTGAACTAAGCATGTAAAAAATACACACCTTTTACTATAACACTAATCATGATTAGGAAGTGCTTACAAAGTCACCTTTTACTATAACACTAATCAGTAATCACGGTTAGGAAGTGCTTACAAAGGTCAAGTTTTTTTAGCCAATTCACAAATCTGCTTTCAAATTTGAACAATATATATGTTATATGTGCTTGTTTTTTAACATGCTTTTTAGAGCATGTATAATGGTAGACCAACTTTTTTGGCCTTCACAATATAATATTTTTGGTCGAACCTTCACAACATAATATGAAGGCCAAAAAAAAAGTTGACATGCCCCATAATCAAAGACCAAAATTCACTTTGGTCTAAATCCATAATGGGTCATAGTGTTTTTTTCTCTCCATCTCCTCTTTTTATTACTTTTTTATTGAGACTAAATTTTGGTCTATCACTAACAATACTCTTAGATTGAACGCATGTAAATTTTAAAAATATATTTTAGTTAAAAAAATTTTAGGAATCAAAACATTTTGAAAATATGTGTTTCAGTGTTTGCTTACCCACACATTTTTAAATAATTAAGCTCCTATGATATGGAAAAATTGAATAAATTCATTTGATCAAAAAAAAAAAAATGAATAAATCATTGAAACTGAAAATCATGAGATTAAATTCCATCAAAATCATTGCATTTTTAAATTCTATGCATTTTATAATTCCTATGATTTTAAATTTACGTGAATTCACTTGGCTATTGCGCCAATTCTTCATTATTGTGTTTAACATTACAAAATTACCCCTCAGCTTCCATCGCAAGCTTATCTGTCTTTCCCCTAGAGAGGAGCGTCTCGATCTGCACCAGAAAATGGACATATTCAAAGCATTTCAAACTTTATAACGTCTCTTTCTAAATCCACAAACTTCTACAACCCTCAACAGCCATCTTCCATCGCTCACAACTTCTCTCGCGCTCAACTTCGTCTTTCTCTCCCAAATCTCGCGTCCAAAACTCTAATTGCAGAACGTTAGCTTTGATCTGTCGATGGAGTCCGGTAAAGTACGAGAGATTGCAAGGATTAGGGGTTTCGGGGACCGAAAACTGTCAAATGCGCAGTCTATCTTTGTTCAGAAGCTTGAAGGCAAATCTTCTTCTGTAATTTCGTTTTCCGCTGAGCAATCGTCAAGGTAAAACCGAACTCCAATTCTGTCCTCTTTGCTATCGGTGAATCAACCACATTTAAAACGCTGATTTGGCCTCTGTTGAAACTAATGCATTTGTATTAATCGTTGAATCTTGCTCAATTTTGTGAATAATGGCCGCTAGGGTTATTTTGAAGCTTGCTGATCTGTGTTTCGTTTGTGTTAGGATTTACTGTGTACTACTAACTCTTATGAAGAGATTAACTTCAGTGTTTGTCTTTAATTTGAGTTTAATCTTTCTAATGTTGTATGTGCTTAATCTTGTGGATGGCAGTAGTAAGCCATTCAATTATGAAGTGGATCAGTGCTATGATCATGAAGCAGGCAATGATGTGGTATTTAATGAAGAGATAAAGCCGTTGATATCGTCGGTGTTTGAAGGGAAGAGCGTGACCGTTTTCGCTTATGGAGCACGGGGAAGTGGCAAAACTTTCACCATTCAGGTTTTCCTGTTCTTCCTTTTCAGACCTGTTAATTTTGTTTTGTTCATTCATGGCTAGTTGTTGCTCAATGAGGAATTACAGTGGTTGTTTCAATACCGATTGTTTTCACATACTCTTGCCTTTGTTATATGAGCAATGTGGATATAAAACTTAGTAAGAGGATACAAGTAAAACCTGGACAGTATCAGGTTTTTATATATTTTACTGTACAGTAGTTGCTGAAGGTGCAATTCTTTTTGTTTTGTATCAGTGTAGAAGGAATTGCTTTCATGATGTGAGTGAATTTATATTGAATTTCATATTTATGGAATGCAAATATTTTTCAAATTTGGTCAGGGATCAGAGAATGTACCAGGATTGATAAGTTTATCTATGTCGGAATTCGTGGCCAGAGCACAAGAATTAGGGAACTCAGTTTTTATTTCTCTCTATGAGGTTGTCCAAGATCATGTTCTTGATCTGTTGGATTCTAAGAAACCTGAGATTTCAGTTTTTGAAGGTGCTCATGGGAAGATTGTACTGAAAGGTCTATCTAAGGCAAGTAATGCTGAGTATTGTTGTTTTTGTTATGAATTTTTCATGTTGGTGTAAAAATTCGTCACTTTTCATGCTAATATTATTCTAAGTATAAATTCTACAATTTGTTCCAGGCTACTATCAAGTCTATGTCAGAATTTGACAAGTTATGGTGCTCTATTTCACAAAGACCATTGCAAAAAATGACAAACGAGCCACCTCAAAGAAGCCATAGAGGGATGATAATCGATATCTCATCTTCTCTAGAAGACATGTCGCTTCTGGGAAGGATGAATATAGTCGACTTGGCAGGTCTACAATTAAGTTGAATATTGTGAAAACTAAAAGCAATGTTTGTATACTTGTCCAGTAAACATATCTTTAATCATACTTAACGATTGTTTTATTTGAGCAGGCTATGAGGATAAGAGACAAAGCACTAATGGTGCCAATCTGTTAGGTATATCAAAGATAAACAAATCACTCTATGCTGTACACAACGTGCTTCACGCCTTGAAGAACAATGAAACTCGTGTGCCTTATAGAGAAAGTAAGTTAACTAGGATGTTGCAAGAGTCTCTTGGTGGCATGAACAAGACTTTGATGATTACTTGTATGGTAAGAGTTTTGATCGTTTCCAACTTTAACAACTGTTTTTTTTTCAAATGCAAATTATTTATAATCCTTTTTTTTTGTTGGATGAAGGATCCACTTTTGCCCGAAGATACCATTAAATCTTTGAGCTTAGCTACTCGATCGTCCCAAGTTGTTAATATGACTAAGGCGGATCACACGCCTAGAGTCAAAAGCTCAATCAAGCCATATATGACACCAACGAGCTCATTCAAACAAAATGTGACTCAATCCTCGAAGCCTTTAAAAGTTGCAACGAGCTCATTCAAACAAAATGTGACACAATCCTCGAAGCCATTAAAAGTTGCAAGTTCTTCCGCTTCCGCAAGAAAGCAACCTTCATCGTTGTTTAGCACACCTCAAGCCAACAAAGTACAAGGGAGGTATGTGTTTATGGGTGTAAATCAATAGGAAATGATGCTTCATCAAATTTAATCATACTGTTTCTTGTATTGCTTTTCAGGAACTTGTTTGAGGAACTCAAATCAGTAAACACAAAAAAGGTAATGGTCTGTTTAAAGTAGAGATGTAGTTGCTGAAAAACAGCTTATGCAGAGACCCGTTGTTTCTTTTTTGCAGAGAACAATATCCAAGAAATATATAGATGACACTGAATCCCCTAGAGAACAAGAGGTTTGTGATGATTTATGTAGCTTACATGTGGGGATAGATGCTACTAGCTATTAACCTGATACTGACACGGCTCACTGCTTTCTTGATGCAGGAAAAATTGTCTGAGAGCAACATGGAGGTCATAGAGTCATCTAGAGACCAAGAGGTGAACCATCTCTACATCTTTCTACTAATGAGCAACAGGAAAAATTCTTGATGACACTAGAAGTTGTATGCTTATGTTGTCTCAAAAATTATTACTATTACTGAAATCTATAACTTTCTCTCCCCAGGGAAAAAATTCTGCTATCAAAGATATTCAACCATCTCTACATCTTCCTACTAATGAGGTAAGATTGATCTTCAATCACTATGTATGCCTCAATCATTTCTTGTAAAAAATGTTTCTCTTAATCCACACGATGTACCTTTCTGTTGCAGGAGGGAAATAGTTCTGTCAATACGATTCAGCCCATTTCAGAGGCTTTAAGTGAAGAAGTAAGAGTGGTTTCATCTCTATCAATATTATTAACTATGTTGAACTCCTGAATAATTAGTTTATTTTTCTGGAATATAAACTCACTACTTCATTTGCTGGTTCAAGAACAACGCCCTGATTTGTCAAACTCCAGTTGATCATCACAATATAGTGATGCCGGACATTGTTCAAGCAGGTAATCTGATATTCCAGTAGAATCTTTTTTTATTTATATTTTTGTGAAAAAATTACTAATTATTTCTTGCTACTAATATTTTTCCTCTTTCTAATGAAAGACAAAGAAAACAAGAGCTCGGCTATGAATGAAGCTGCTTCGCCTCCTTTGAGCATCAGGCTGCAAGAACTATCAAATCATTTGAAATCTCTTTATGCCTCTACTCCAATGAACATCAACACCGAGATAGAGAGCTACAGCTCATCAGTCAAGGCCAATGACAATTTTCTGGAACCTAGCACTCCAATTTCGCAACCGAGCAATTCCCAGTACGCAACGAGTCTAATGAGTCCTTGGGAGCGGCTTAAAGTTCGCAGTTCTGGGATGAAGGTGAATCTCTTTTACAAGCTTCAATATCTTTTAATGTCTTACTTTTTGGTTACTTTCTTGTTTTGATTTGTTCAACTGTTATCAAATCAATCTTATTGCAGAATTCCCTTGTCGATGAGTGCTTAACTTTCCTCAATTCAGCTAGCAAGTAAGTCAAGATTTTTATTTTCCTGTGCATTATTTCTTCTGCAATCAATTAATATTGAAACTTAAACTCGAGGGGACTACTTTTGCCTCTCTTTTTTCTCCTAGTTTTTATCACTCAACACTGTGATTAACTAACTACATTGTCTTTTCTTGTTTCATAGGGAGGAGCTCAAGAGTCTAAAGGTTCGTGATTATGCTACCAATATCTCAAGTGTACTATACGTACTGAGATGGTGTTTTTTATTTTGGTTTGGTTTATATGTATAATGGGATTTGACAGCATACAAACTAAGTTAAAACACTTGTTTTTGCTTTTAACGTGATACTTTTTGTGCGTGTGTTTTCTTGTTTTGCTACTAAAAGCAAATGTAAGTTTAACCCTTTATCTGTTGGTGTGATAGGGCATTGGTGAGACAAGAGCTACCTATATTCTAAAATTGCGAGGCGAGTCTCCTGAACCATTCAAATCTGTAAGTTCTTTCAAATCTTTGCTGAAATAATGGTTATATTTTTGAAGCTATGTGCATAATGTGGTAATTCACTTCTTTGATTGTGAATTTGTGCTGCTTCCAATTGTAGCTTGAGGACTTGAAAGAAATTGGTCTATCATCAAAACAGGTAAAACTTTATTCCTATGAATCAAACATCTCTAAGCATTTCTATATCATTAATAACATATTTTAAACATCCTTTGTTCTTATCTTCATTGCAGATTAAGGGGATGATGAAAAAGGTAGCTGATGATATTTTTGATTAAGAATGCATTTCTGCATTCAACTTCTAGGGTTTGATGAAATTTTCAATATGGAATAACAACTCTGTATATGTGTGAAACATATAGTAACTTGAGTTTTATTTGTTGTTGTAATTTTGGAGAACATTGCATACATGTTCATTTTATACTCTTGTTTGCTAAGAAATCTAAACCTAAGCCTATTCTTTTATACTCCTGCAATCCATTCTCAATCATCCAAAGCACGATGGGTATTTCTGGCTTACAACATGATAAAAGAACAAAAACTTACAGCGCCCCAGAAAGTAGTATCCACTTATTTGACCTGATATTCACACTGAACAATGGGTAATTCTTGGTTTACTGAAGATACTTTCTTCAGGGCAAGGGAAAGGCAAGCCTTTGAGCACGTCTCAAAGAGCATAGCGTAGTGATGGCTGTCACATTTGTGGTTGGATATCAGCTTGTTTGTCAGTAGAATCCTCTGGAGGGGCAGCACTTCCAGAGTGTGAAATACTCTGCCGTTTTGTCAAAGTCTCTTTTTAGGTAGTACACGGTCCCGGGCACAAAAAACTCGGGCATCATAGTTTCTGTTTGCACTTCTTTGTTAAAGAGAGCAGGCGTTTTGGAGGGTGGAGGCGATTTGTTTAACATCCCAGCAGGAGCAGTTTCTGTGACAGAAAAAACCATAGCATGTCTAACTACTTACCTGAACGAGAATCACTAGACAAGCATAGTCGCTTTGAGGATTTTTCAGGTGCATTCATGGACAGAGGATCCAAAACTTACCAGAGAAATTTGTGTTGCCTCCTAAATTGGTATAATCTGCAACCTTCCTGGCTACATCTTGTACAGATGACATAACCTGTTGTACATTGGTAACGAACTCAACGACTAAAACTGAGATATCCCTTACAAGTTACAATGCTAACCATGATGCAGCACAAAATCCTTGAAAAGAGAAATCTTGATCCAAACTATTACTGGTGTCAGATTTCAAACTAGAACCATAATTATACTGGTAATCACAAAGTAGAATGGGATTAAAAGATGTCTCTTAACTCCCTTAAAAAAGGAAGAAGTAGTGATTTTAATTATTTTTATATTTGGCGTTAGGCTAATTCTACAAGCCATAAGAGAAAGCATTCAAGCTGCAGCTTCAACCAAGGCTATTGGGAGAGACCAGATGACAGAGGAATCCCATATGATCAGATTTATCACAGCATAGTCCCAATACAATGTATCGAACAAGCTTCATCGAGCCAGAATAAGACGATGCATAAAGAATTGACAGGTGATACGGTTGGAAGCACACTTTCTGCCTAGTTGCAGGAAAAATGAGTGAAGCAAAAGCCGAGAACAGACACCTAAGCATTTTTTTCTGGGAAGTGAAAGAACGATGCATCAATCCAGTGTTGTAAACTGGTTCTTCTAATTGGGAATGTAACCTGTGGAATTACCCACAGGTTACACAGATAGAAACATAGCCAATTTATGGCCTAAATAGCATTAGGATTCTCAATTAAGATCTGTTCAAACCCAATCAACCACAAAGAAAAACAATATTGAGTTCAGAACACAGAAATGAAGAACTAAGGAATATCCTAACATCAAGCATACCAGTTAGTTTGGAGAATTTCATTCCTCAGCCTTGCCAAAGTAGCTATACTTAGTCAAGGTACGATATCATCCTGCAAGCAAATAAAATTGAAATATTTGAGCTAGCACATAGTATAAATAGATGAGAATTGAGAATTCAAGCAAGCATCCAAAAAAAGTACAGGAGCATGTTATCACATTAATATCACACTCATTCGAGAAATGTTCTACGCAAAATAAAGATGCAGATATTTTACGCACTTGCATCACAACAGTATTTATGAATCTGAACAGCTTTCAGCAAGTTCCATTGACAAACAGGGTGGAGTTGCAAATCCAATTGCAGTAATACAGTCTGGGTTAACCCCCAACTCCTCGCATGTTTTTCTCCTAAGCATCACTACAAGCAAAGATGTTGTGGCAGCTCCAAGAGAATGACCGAGCAGCCTTAACTTAAAACCCTGTAGATGAATTAGTGATTTGTATTGCTATGGAAATTGCAACTATGAGCTTAGAGAAGAATAAACAAATTTCCTTTACATCAAAAGCCAAGTTAGAGAGAAATTTTTCCCTACCTCATTTGCTAAGGGGAAATTTAATTCATATAACTCAGTCATACATCATGCACAAAAAGACAATCTTCATGATATAGCAACTCTTTGTACAAGCAGATGTATAACTATAAATGTTATGCAACTTAAGTGGTTTAGACTAACAGACCTGGGACAGCCCTCTTCCAAAATTCCAGTACAGGTTCAAGAGCCTCTGAGAGCGACGCAAACTCCAGCTTCCATCTATGTATGGACTCAATGCAGAAACTTGCACCTATGATCTTGTATTCCAAAGTTCTGAATGACAATGACAAATTGGCAATGAAGATGATGAAACTAACAGTAGACGTAATATCATACCAAATCGTCAGTTCTTCCTCCAATTGATTGATGAGAAAGTTAACGTCTAAATTCCAACAATTCATACCACAGTTATGCACTTGTGCTACTCAACATACGAATTCAATTCAGCAGTTTGCATATCCAATCACAATCTATGCATGATAACAGGGCATTTATATACTCGCTAAGCATCTGCAAGGGCCTTCAAAGGCTTTGATTTTACTTATTTTATAGTCAAATCGACACTTACCACAACAAGAGCGATGTATGTAGCTTTTGAGCTCGATCAGAACCAGGAAAATTTAAAATTTACAGATACTAACTTCTCAAAAGCCATTACAGGATAATTCCTCACGACTCACATTGGCTTTCAAAAATGAAATTCTGAAACGAAGATCAAATAGCTAACAGAACTTAAGAACAGTAGAAAATTCGAGAGAGCAGAAGGAAACAAATTCAGGAGAAAATCATTTCTTCTATGTGCTTTTACCCGCGATACTGAATAGATGGTTCAGTGGTCGCCTTCGCCATCTGTGAGTCCGATGTGAGAGATAGAGACCGGAAAACAGTACACCGGAGTTGGGTTGAGTAAATTGCGATGGCGGTGTTATTGCATGCCGATTTCCATGGGCCTCCCGAACCGAAATTCGAGAATTTAGTGAACCGAAAATCGAACCGAAACCGATTTCGGTTCGGTTTTTAAAAAGTATAAGATTTTTCTTTGAAAAAATTAAACTGAACTGAAAAATAACTGAAACCGAAAATTCTGAATTTTTTTAACCGAAAATCGAACCAAACTCTATCGGTTTCGATTCGGTTCGGTTCGATCGGCTCGATCAATTTTTTCGGTTTCGGTCCACCGATGCTCATCCCTAATTTGAGGCCCGGCCTATTCTTTCAGAAAACCTAAGAAGTTGGGTTTTGCGAAACACAAAGAAATTTGATAAACCTTATACATAAACTCCCCAATTTGGGGTTTATACATCACTCGACTCTTGTCGACGCCGACATTGTCAAACAAGGTCAAAATTTCTGCAAAGCTACCATTTTTCTCTCCTTTTTTGCTGTGGGAAGAACGTTCTGACGATCTAATGATTCCCTACTGGTTTGATTCGCCGGAATGATGGCGGAATCACGTATTAGCTCTATCTGATCGTCTTCGTCGATTTCAAATTTCTCAGTGAATTTTTCAATTTGCCATTTCATTGATTGTTGGCCTGCGGAATCTTGAGAATGATATGATGAACTGCGTATCTAGCATTGTGTATGATCGCCTAGATTATGGCGCTTACAATCGTATTCGTACTCTGATCGTTATTCTCCCGATTTGCTTTCAGAAAGAAAGTTGTGCTTTTTGAGAAAGTTGTTGTCTTTTGGGCGTGTGGCTGATAAAGCATTGCATTATCTGATACTAACTTTTTATTTCAGCAATTAACCGAGAGAACTTCGATCAGGGCTTCTTCGGACTCATTCCAAGCTGAGCCTGAAACGGTGAATTCTCTGTGTCGAATGCTATTGGATCAAACTCAGCCTATATCAGAGCGGTTTAGAATTTTGTTCTCTCTTCGTAATCTCAAAGGCAAAGAGTCTCGTGAGGCTTTAATTCACGGTATTTTGGCTTTCACACCCTCTTTTTTGGTTGATATATCAAGTGCTGGTTTCACTTTTGTTGGTGAAAGTAGTTTTTGGTTGAAAATTGTTGTTTTAGGTGAAAATTTGTGATAGGCATGTTATAAAAATTTGTAGTAGAAATGTGATAGGTATTTTATAAAAAGGTAAAATAAAATTTTCAAAGAAAAAATTGTTGGGGAAAAAAGTGAAACAAGCCTCAAATAAAGTTTATGTCTACTGTTCTGTTTTTTTTTTTGCTCGAACGTGTTTGTTTGCTTTGGCTACTTAGGTTTGTGCTTCTGAGTATGTCTTTCTTGTTCCAATTTCAGCCACAAGAGACCCATCAAATTTGTTGGCACACGAGGCAGCTTTTGCACTGGGTCAAATTCAAGATATAGATGCTGTCCCCGCTTTGGAATCAATCCTATTCGATCTCTCTTTACATCCGATTGTTCGCCATGAGGTAATATTGATCCGGACATGCCATTTTTCATTTGGCCGCAATCTCTTAATGTCTTTCCTAATGGCTAAAAAATGCACAGGCTGCTGAGGCACTTGGTGCAATTGGTCTTAACTGTAATGTTGCTCTTCTCAAGAAGAGTCTGGCTTCTGATCCCGCTCCCGAGGTCTGAGAAACATGTGAATTGGCCTTGCATAGAATAGAGGAAGTTAGTCATGCTGAAACGGATAAAAGAGAAGCTTCTCCCTTTTTGTCTGTTGACCCAGCTGCACCTGCCTCTTGTTCCTCCATATCCCAACTAAGGTATATTTGTATTTAGCTCTTCTTTTTTATATTGATATATCATGATTTTTTTCTTTCCTCGAAAAATATAGAGAGGTGCTTCTAAATGAAGATAAAGGCATGTATGAGAGATATGCTGCACTTTTTGCACTTCGGAACCATGGAGGAGAAGAAGCTGTTTCCGCAATAATTGATTCTTTGGGATCAAAAAGTGCTCTTTTGAAGCACGAGGTTAGCCGTTGCTCGCTCTATAGTTATGCTATTAGTTCATTCCATTAATCTTGTAACTTGACTCCAAGGCTGTGTTGCAATTTGTCTACTCCATTTAAGTATAAGATTGGCTTCCTCCAACTTATATATGGATAAGAATAAAAGGACATGTTTCTCATTAATGGTTTTACGGCTTCACTAGTACAAGAGATGTAAATTGTTAAGTATATCTCAATTATCATGTTTGTGCTAGTTTCTGTAGTAATATGTGGAATCACCGGCTTCTAGACTCAACATTCTTGATGCCATCTTTTGCTCTTCTGTATCTAGATTTCAATACAGTTGTATGTGCTAGACAGGTTGCTTATGTTCTGGGACAATTACAAAATAAAGCCGCTTCGGTTGCACTGACTGCGATACTTAAAGATGGCTCTGAGCATCCAATGGTTAGACATGAAGCTGCAGAGGCACTGGGTTCAATTGCAGGTAGACAACTACCTTTGTTTTTATTTTCTTTGTCTTATTGAGTTGGATCTCTCTTGTTGGCATTGCTATAGTTACATTTAAAAAGTTCTTTTTACCTAATAGTATACTTTTTCCTCCTCAAAAATAGCAAAATATAACTATATTTCACGTATTTTGAGAGGAAAAAAAGCATATTTTCTACTAAAAAGTATTTTTTCTCAACAAGTATAGCGAGGCCGTTGTATATGAAAAAGTGCACACATAGCATTATTTTGCCTATTACTTCTTGATTTCCCTCCCTAGTAGGAAGTAGTGGTGACGATAAGTTTTTAGAAGAGATTTGCCGCAGCCGCTTAAGAGAATTTCACTTTAGAATACCTATGTTTTTGTGCTTACTAGAAACATGTCTTGCTCAGTAAGTAGAGATCAAAGCAAGCCATGCTATGTCTTTATATCGTATAATTTTCCATGGGATGCTAACTAGACCTTAAGGATTTAGTCGAACGTATTTTCATCAATTGAAGATTATAATCTACTTGTTTTTTGGTGCTATCAAAGCAACCTAACTGCTGTGAAATTCTATGTATTGATGCAAATGCTCATCAACATTAACAAACATTTTGCCCCATCCATGTTAAGCCTAAATACTGATGGCTTTTTTTACCATTATAATCGTTCCTTAATTCGTTAACGGATGCTAAGGCTGGTTTGTTCTTTTTGCCATGTTTTCAGATGAGCAAAGTGTAGCTCTGCTTGAGGAGCTCACAAAGGATCCAGAGCCTATAGTTTCTCAAAGTTGTGAAGTGGCTCTGAGCATGCTTGAATTTGAAAGATCCAGAAAATCATTTGAGGTTTGGAGCTCTTATTTACCATTTCATCAGTAAATTAAAGCCTCTAATCCTTTTGGCATATAATATTGAACTGTCTTTTTCTTTCTCATGCAGTATCTTTTCATGTAGACTCCTATTCTGTAGATCAAGTTGCCTTGTGGATATCATTGCTTTTGACAAGGGGCATTATCCCATTAAGCTCAATTAAAAATGGTTTACAACCAGATCATTGTACTAATTTAAGTTGTAATGTATACATAAGAGCCTCGGTTTTTCATATCCACATTGAAATCTTTTATCCATCAATTGAAGTCTTGTAACGTGATAGTTGTCATAGGGACAATTTTGCCTCCTCCCTTTTCCTGAAGGGGGAAAACAATGTACCTTTGTTTTGGTATGCTACACATAATCATAACTTGGATGAAATCAAATCCATCAATAAACTCATACTTTTTTATTAAGAAGATGCTTGACCTTTTGAATCATAAGTGTTCGATTAGAAGTTGTGATGTTATACTACGCATCAGTAAGCTACGTAACCTCTTGAATATTAAGTCTTGTGACCTTTTGAATATTAAGAAGGTGCATTGAACCTTTAGGTTATTTTTCTTGTGCTTAATTGAATCATATTTAACCTCGGATTTTGCTAGATTGACCATCTATTAGAACTTATAAGTTGAATTATTCTTAGATTTTTTTAATTATCGATTGGAATTAACTTGATCACAAGTAAAAAATTTTAGTCTTTTTAGAGTCGATTGAATTAAAGAGGAATCTCAATCACAATTTGTTTTGTTTCTATTGATACTTGATGTTGTTATTGCTTGTCAATAATCGAGTTGTAATATACCATATTACAATCTTTTTTTCACTTGATAAAACATTTCGAATATGTGGACAAATTAGACACCTATTGTCATAATAAAAACACATATTTTCATGAAAATAGATTGTCTCTATATTCCAATTGTCTATTTTCATAAAAAAACACAATTCCAATTTTGCTCTGTTAATTTAATTTGTTTAGTAGTAAATAATAATCGTTAAACATTGGAAGTAATTTTCCAATTAAACGGAAAAAGGCAGAAAAACCCCCGACGGGCCCTCCCCAAACTCACCACTTTCATTTCCCCTCTCTCAATTCGATCCCTATCCTCTAAGCCCTCGTGACGTCACCGCCACCCTAACCACCTCCATCTCCGTCGCTCCGGCCGCCGCCACCGTCCACTTTCTTCCCTCGGCAACGCTTCCGGCCACCTCCGCAATCGCCTCCGCCACCAATTCGTCTTCCATTCCCCTCCTTGCTCTTCCTTCTAAACCCTAACTCATACATAAATCTCACTTTCGCCAGTGTTCGTCGGTTTTCTAGGTCAGTCCGTCTTCATTTGCTTGTTTGTTGACATAAATAGTGTTATTGTCGATGGAGCGTATTTCAATCAGAGATGTTGAGTTCCTTTGACAATCCGTAGGATTCGCAATCGCGGAAGAAAATGATAATGTTTCTTGCAATCTAATGTATTAGTTTTCTTTTCCTGTATGAATCATAATTAGTTTTCATCTCATGGATTCCTTGCTCATTCGCCGTCTCTTTCATTTCAGGATAATTCCCTTGGTTTCGTGCGGATTTTTTGGTTTTCTTGAAGTTGAGTGACATCATTATGCTGTTAGATTGCTGCTCATAGAGAAGTCTGTCTCTTAAGACTCGTAGTGCTCTGTTTTTTGCTGTCTGCATTCTTCTCATTGGTTGTAAAGTAAGGTTCAAGACTGCTAGGTGTTGTAAGGCACATATATCTTCAAGTGGGATCACATATTGGCAAGAAGGTGAAATGGAAATGGTTAAACAGGAGGTAGGCTGTGCATTTCTTCCATGAAACGCCTTATCATATCTTCATACTTGCTCCTTCTTTGCAACATACTCTTGTAATTTCATATTGAGTTTGGCCTATACGATATTCCTTTATTTGCTAGGGATGTTTGATTCAAGAAGAGAAAGAGAAAACGCCGAGAAAAGGATTTTTTTTAGGGGAAATGGGATTGGTTGCTATTCTTATGGGTATCAGCCTACCAAAGAGAATCATCATCCACTATTCCTTTTCACTTTCATACAAAGCCCTGACCAAATGCCCCTAACTGTTGACATTTTTAGTTGAATTGTTGTTAGGTACTTTTTTTTTATCTTGTTCATGTTAATATAGGTTAATAATCATTATTTTTGAATGTACAAACGTGTATAATGTTAATAACTCGGGTTCATTGGTAAATTATAGATGGTAAGATTTTTTTCAAGAGTGCATTGAAGTGTAATTCAGTACTAAAAGTGCTGTATCTGCAAACGTAGCTACCCTATCTTCATATTCAGTTGAGTTTCCCAATATTTCTATCGTTTACAAGAATAAAAATGCTGTATATGCTTCAGACGCCTGATAGCTCTAGGTATAGTTAGAGTTGCAGAGCTATCACCTATGATATTTGTTTTTCTTTTTTATTTCAAAACTTTGCTGGTTGAATTTATTTATATTGACTTCATTCATGGTCTTGTATATATATATAGATGAAGTCTTATGTCTGGGTTCAAACTGCTGACGGCTCAATACAACAAGTAGAGGAAGAAGTTGCTATGTTTTGCCCCATGATATGCCGAGAAATACTTCAAAAAGCCTCAGGGTCTTCCAAGAACAACGCTATTATACTTCCTGAGAGGGTTAATCCGTCTACACTTGGTTTGGTTCTGGATTATTGTCATTTCCACCAATTACCTGGTCACTCCAATAAGGTTGGGAGATGTGTTCTTCTGTAACTTTGTTTCTGTTGCCTTCTTCTTTTTCAATCTCAGCATGCAATAGCTGGTGTGTCTGGTTTTATTAATAATTCCGTCCTAACAGCATGGTTAACAATACAATAATACATCTGCAGAGGATTCATAAAATGTGTGTTCTGACTAGTTAATTTTTTTCTGTCTGATTATTCATTTATCAGGAGCGGAAGGCCTTTGATGAAAAGTTTATCCGTCTAGACACTAAGAAGCTATGTGAGTTGACATCTGCTGCTGATAGTCTTCAGTTAAAGCCTTTGGTTGATCTTACCAGTCGTTCACTGGCACGAATAATTGAGGGAAAAACTGCAGAGGAAATACGAGAGATCTTTAATTTGCCTGATGACTTGACAGAGGTTGTAATTACTTGCTGACCGAGAGTGAGGTTTTTATATATGTTCTTGTGATTGACTAGATTTGGTTGTGATAGGAAGAGAAGTTGGAACCTTTGAAAAACGTGACAGATGATCCTCGCATTCGGCTGTTGAATAGACTCTATGCTAGAAAGAGGAAAGAATTGAAGGAAAGGGGGAAGATGAAGGTTCTTAATTCTAATTATTCCTCTATGCACCCATCTCTTTCATTACGTGTACTGCTTCCTGCAATTCCTGTTTATATATATTTCTTAAAATTGATTGATGTAAGGCATATTTATATCCTTTTTTTTCATCAATATGATAGAATCTATTAGGATGCTTGGAGTGATCTTGTACGGGTTAGATTGACTAACGGGCTTTTTCTGCATTAACTTGTAACAAAAACGATGCTGTGTGCATTGCTAATTTTGCT
This sequence comes from Polygonum maritimum, assembly GCA_963924305.1. Lineage (NCBI taxonomy): Eukaryota > Viridiplantae > Streptophyta > Magnoliopsida > Caryophyllales > Polygonaceae > Polygonum > Polygonum maritimum. Next base: position 45,030,925 of record OZ002729.1, on the reverse strand, counting down.
TCTCTTTCTTTCAGAGTATTGAGGCTGAAGAAGAGCATGTGGATGAACGATCAGTTGATGATCTCCTATCATTTATAAATGGCGAAGATAAAGGTATGAAGAATATTGATGATGCCAAATCTTTTCCACATATCTTTTGCATGTTATTTATTGAGCAAGGGAGGGTGAAACGTATGCTTTTAGATTTGTGCATTTCATGGTATAATTTTGGTGCAAACGACCTTGCAAATGTAGTTGGTTAGCCTTCTGATGGTTTAATTATGAGATGTATAAAATATGCATTTTGTTTATTGGAACTTTTTGTACTTGCTACAAAAGTGTGTTAGTTTTTACTTCTATGAATTATGGATAGCAGTTATAAAACGTGTGCATCATGTGATATAGATAGTGACATCCTTGTGAAACTTAGTAAAGTTGAAAATTTGCCATATGTTGGTAGCACGTAACACTTATTTTAAACATCCTTGTGTAATGGGCCATTCTCTAGACAACATTACTTTTCAAAGCACTTTGCAAATGCAATGGCATTGTGTATGAAATAAAATTTACTGTAAGAATTTAGAAGAAACCTCCCGGATGAAAAGAAAGTGAGTCACTGTGCTGTGCTTTCTTTGCTTTAGCTTACATGGTGGTACTTGTCATTACAGATTCCAAGGGCTCTAAAGCTGGAAAAAGCAAGAAAAAGAATCATAGAAAGAAAGAACACTTGAAAGCCTCTGCATCAAATAGTGAAAATGGAAGTGTAAGAAGGGTGAGCTCTAGTTTTCTAGATATCATTTTGCATGTGATAAATTCTTCCTTCCTTATTGTTTCCTTCAGTAATTGTTTGTTTCTGGTGATTATATGACCTCTTAGGAGTGTGAAGGAACTCCAGGCTCTTCAGAAAATGGTGATCAGGTTGACAACTCTGCATCGATGACCAGTCTAAACTCACAAGATCATGTATCTGGACCTCTGTCTCCTAAACCTGATTTTGATGATGGCGATATTGATGATGAGATGGACCCTGAAATGAAAGAACAGCTGGATAGGTTTGGACATTTCCTGAGAAACTTGATTTTTTATTATCATAAAAGCAAACTTCTCTTTGTTTTCATCATCTTACCAAGCTTGTCTTTCCTAACAAACTCAGGATGATAAATCAAATTTGCATATATGTGAGAGCAAAATGGATATGATGAGAATTTGGTAGGATATTATTACCCAATCTAGTCTGCCTACCGCAATTGAAACTTCATAAATACAACAAGCAAACAAGTTGAGGCACAAAAGTCTAGTACTCCAGGAAACTATTAATGTTTAAACAATGAGAAATGTGGCAGACTGGCAGCCATTATTTGGAGTAGTTTTCCATCAGTTTGATGGTACCTGAGTCACTAGATCACATAGTGCATTTTGAGATACTTTTTATGTACTATCTTTAGCAGAAAGGTCTTTAATCTTCAGTTCCTTACAAGCTTATAATTGATTTGGTGAACTAGAATATATCCTGACAAAACCTTCATTTTTTTTTTTTGCTAATGTAGGGAGGTAGCGGACTTTGCCCGTAGATTGAACGCAACTTGGCCTAAAAGGGTGAAGGAGCTCTTGTCATTAGGCCAAGATAGAGGGGAAGCTCCAGTTTGTACAAGAGGAAACAGTTCCGTACAGAGTCATTCTAGTAAGTCTCCACAGTGCTGACTTGGTAAAACATGCTAACCTTACTGATAAATGATAGTCACGGCTACAGCTCATCTCTTGCATGTGTTTTACTGTATTCTGGACATCCTACATATATTGGGATTTGGCTAAGATGACTCCTGGAAGCCCAGTGGCTGCTTTAATGAGAGACCCTCAGCTAAGATAATGTCTAAACTTTGCAGACGAAGCGTTATACCAACAATACAATGAAGTAAAACCTTAGTAGCAGACAACGCAGGCTACACATTCTGTTTTGGTGTTTGCCCGGCTTCCAGCTGCAAACTTGCGCACCAAGGAAGCCGTAATTTCAATGCAGGATTCAGATACCTTAGCTTGCTAAGCCAGATACGGAAACTGATATACACAGAACACATGGTTTATTAGAGTGTGCGGTAAGAAGATTAACACCCTTGAAATTCAACAGGCGTTCTCCAATAATGCGTGCTGGTTTTCATCTGTGCATTTGAAGAAAGCCGAAGTTTCCGGCTACAAGGGCTGAGTAAAGATCTGTGCATTTGTTTGTTTGTTTGTTTTTTTGTTCCTTTTCCCTCGTTTAGGTTTCTGTTCTGGTTTTTATAGTTTTCTTTGTCTCTGTGGACATTTTTCTGTTTTCAATGTGAAACTGCCCATTGTATTTCATTGATGGTGTTAGTTTTGTTCTCTTAAGGTTTTGCATGACCCTTTGATTTGATCTCTTATAAGGATGTGGATTGTGTGCATTATGTATCAAATAAAATGAGATGACTGTTCCAGGTGAAAAAGTTCAATGGAGATGAACTGTTTTTGGAGTACGAGTAAATCTAGGAACTGAAGAAATTTCAAAATTGGAGGAAAAAGGGTTAAGTAATGAAGCTGAACGGTATGTCATGAAGGTGTCATATAAAATGAAATGTCGTTAATATGTATTGTAATTCCACAAGAGTTATATAGGGACACATTATAAAAAGTTAGATTTAAAAAACTAAAATCTTAAAATAAAATAGATAAACTTTAGGGTGAAAATATCTTAATAAGAATTTTATCAAATGTCTTTATTATTAACTTCTTTAAATATATTATGACATTTTCCTCAAAAAAAAAAAATAGGGTTTTTTGATTTAATTATTCAATATTATTAAAAGTTTTCATCCATTTTTTAATTCACTCAGATCACAAGAAAATATTTTATAGCATCCTTACGGATGAGATCTCTAAGAAACGAATCAAAAGAGTGTGTGTGAGAAGAGATAATATAATTTGGATAAGTTCTGTAAGAATCGGATTAGAAGAAGAGACAATATAATCTGTACAAGAAATCATTTTCGTTACAGAAGATGATGATCTTAAGAATTACATTGCTACTAAAATAAATCCTAAAAACGAATGATGACGCAGATGATGATCTTAATCTGTAACGAGATTACTTAGCTGTAATTTATAACTACCCGTGATGTAGTACTTCTTAAGCACTCGAACAATATTTTGTTGATTAGTATATTTATAACTTCATTGGTATTAATTTATATGAATAATTCCTGCACATCTAAAAAATTTGTAATTAATTAGAAGCGCTAATGCTTAACATGATCAAGAGTCATGACTAATAAGTTTGAATTACGGTCCCTTTCCGAATCTTCTAAATATTGCATATCTTTTGGTCTCATCACTTACAACTACTTTCACGGCAAAATTGTACTATATAAATCTAATTATTTTATATAGAATAATGATTATTCGAAAACAAAAGAATGTTTCAAAATGAGACAATTCTCTTATATTAACCAAACACACATTCATATATGTGTACTATATATACAATCAAACGAGAACAAAAGTAGCTAGCTAAGCTAAACATTTCCATACGATCAAATCAACATATCTCCATATAACATTGATTGATCAATTGTTGTCATATAGGAAAAATGAAACATAACAATAGCGCGTTCTCGTGCCTATGCATAATGCTGGTGCTGGTGCTGATTTCGGGGATGCAACTAGCTGAAGCGGGTAAAAAATGTGACACGAAACCGATTGAGAAGGCTTGCAAGAGGGCATTCTTCAACCCATTCGTCCAACCCTCAGAAACATGTTGCGCGAAGCTGAGGGAAAAGGAGTGCCATTGTGCCTACATGAAGAATCCTAAGTACAACAAGCTTATTACCTCCCCTAATGGTAGGAAGATTGCCAAAGCTTGTCATGTGTCCAAACCTAAGTGTTGATGATTACAATTAACACCAATCTGTGTGCTTGTATTTACTCCTCGATTTGTTTGATATTTATTGATTTTTTTGATATCGATATTTGGTATTTATTGATTGATTGCTACTGCCCCCTCTCTTGTTCTAATGTTATCAACTATATGATGTTCTATGAAATTGCAACCGTGCATGTATCGATTCTGTTTCTTGAGTGTATTTTTTTCGGTTTCTTGGATGGCAATGTATCAATAAGTTTTCATCTTATGCGATTTATTTAATGTATTCAATTTGTATTCATTTTTTCCGTTTCATAATATATATTAATGACTATTTTGTTGAACTTCAAATCTTGAGGAATCTATTACTATATACTAAAGCGGAAACAAATTCTGCCACCATATTGCGCCACATCACCCCTTTATTTAAAAATCTATCTTATTAAGTCTTGATTTTATCATCAATATATACTTCTAAACCTGAAGCAGTTAAGGGCAGTTTTGTCAAAAAGAATTTTAAAACCGCCCATCCTATTTTTAATTAAGTGATTAATTATGACAAATTTCTATCCATTCATATCTATACATATGTCTATCCTATTTTTAATTAAGTGATTAATTATGACAAATTCCTATCCATTCATATCTATAAATAATATATCTTGATATCCATATTTTTCTATCCATTTGTGTAGCACAAAATAAGTTATAGCCTCTATATATACATATAAAACACGAACACAAACACATAATTAATTAACAAAATTTCTCCCACGAGTCCAAGAAATCTGTAGGTTCGGTACGTAGCTTTGTTATTTGCCTTCTCCACAGGTAGTCCTATTTGTTTATTTTACAAATCATACTTCTATTGAAAAGTATGAATACATGCCTACATGCATTACGTAACTAATTACGTAATATTGATTCTCTAGGGTGGTGTTATTCTACTATTGGCTATAACTTATGTTGTTTGGATTTACATTAATACATTACGTAATATTCGGTGTTTTGATCATAGTGGTTGATTTGTTTATTTTTGCAGGAACATTGCATCAACTATCAATGGCTACTTCTACGAATCTTATTGGTGATCTTGATATAAAAAAGAAGACAAATCGGAAGTTACATGTTCGGTGTATTCATATGTGGAATGCTATCAATTTTCGCGATAACAATCGGATCGTTGGCAAAGAGATGATCTTCGTAGATTAGAAGGTTTTATTTGTATATCAATCAATACAGTTTTGATGGGTATAAAATTATTTAGGTAATTTGTCTATGACCGTATTTCAATGCAAACGTTTTTACCTTAAAAGATTGAATTTTTTTTATCTCCCCATATATTACATGGTATCTTTCAAATATATCTATTAAAATTATAACAAAGATATGGATCAAATATTCCAATAGGTACAAACACAATCCATGATCGATTAAAATATTTAAAAAAGTTTACATCAAAAAATATGTGCCAAATTTGTTTTACATATTAAAACTACCAAAATACGTAGTTCTTCTACATACATAAAATAAGTTTATACCAAAAATTAAATCTTATATATTAGTGATGTATAGGTTTATTGAAATATTTATTTAATTTATATTAAAAATATACATTACAAATTCTATCTTCTATATCGTAATATAATACATGATATATCGATACATCTTTTTTTAATAAAAAGTACATTGAATATATATATATACCTGTCATTAGTCGATCCGACTTGACCTTTAATCCGCTTGACCTGAACGTGCACTCAACTCGAAATGATCGAAAACCGACCAAATCGACTCGCTTGACAAATCTAATATGAATAGTATTGATTTAATTATTGAGGTAATATATTTGACATGTATTAATTTAATTATACAAAATATTTTATAATTTCTTAATCCTAAATATGCAAATTTATTATATATGTATGGAGATGATTTTATAGTTGAATTTGTTTTATAAAAAATTATCAATGCATTAAGAACAAACTATTACTTAAGTTGGTTTGATGAGTCTGTCATTTTGATTTCGATTGAAGTACCAGGTTTGGAGATTTATATGGAGAATAAATCTATGGATGAGGTCGATTTGGTTGGTTGGTCATATTGGGTTGGAATTGTGTACATGTTTGGACCATTATGTGTGAAGAATAAACCAATTAATACAGTTGATTTTATAGCGTGGTCATTTTGAGTTCAGATTGAATATACGTTTGGGTTGTTATATGTGGAGAATAAACCTATTTATGGGTTAATTCTGTATGTTGATCATGTTGAGGTCGGATTGAGCATAAATTTAGGTTTTTAGATGCGGTGAATAAACCTATTTATGGGTCGGTTTTGTATATTAGTTATTTTGAGTTTGAATTGAGTACAAGTTAGGACTATTACATATGGAGAATAAAGCTATTAATATGGTAGGTTCGGTATATTGGTCATTTTAAGTTTCGATTGAGTACAAGTTTGAGCTGTTATATACGGAAAATAAGCCTACTAATGAGAGTAGTTTAATGGTTTGATCATTTTGAGTTTGCATTGAATACACATTTGGATGTTATATATGGAAAGTATATCCATTAACAAGGTCGGTTCGGTAGGTTGTTAATTTGAATTCATATTGAGTACAAGTTTGAGTCGTTGAAATTTATATGTCCATTGGATAGGGTCACCGCAACTTTGGTTCAGTTGGGTTTGAGTTAGTCGGTTTAGTTCAAGATTGGATGTAGGTTCACGTCATTAATTTATGGGCCAAGTCGTTATGGTTTTCTTACATTTTTTGGTTGACCAATTGGTGAAGGGAGTCGACTATTTTACGCATCCGTTTTGACACCAACATTTTGGACTAGCTTGATGACGAATGAATGTTATTTTTATTTATTTATTTTAATAATAAAATGTATATATATTTTAACAATTTAATACCATTTTAATGTTAGAAATATGACATTAAGTTATAGTATCGTAGATAATATGTAAATTAATATTATATTTTTTATTTAAAAGAGTTATCGGATAAGCACCGAATCATTAACTAGGTTCACACAATCAAATTCGAGTTTACTCTACACAGACTCATGTCACTAAAATTAACCAATTGGTCAATTTTAAATGTTACAGTTTTCACAATACTTATCAAATTCAAATGAATTATGTATTTAATTTATAATACTAATATCATATATAAACTAATATGATTTGAATTTTATTAAAAAAGCCCCGGGCAAGGCCCGGGTAACTTTCATTCGTCAGGTAAATGATTACATGTTATCTCAGCTTCCCGGAGAAGAAAAGGTATACCTTAGCTCATATAGTATTTGCAAGTCTGAAGATAACAGTGCAGATCATGGCCCAGTTTATGCGGTGGAATACCTAAATTCAATCCAATGTTCTGGTATGCCAAACCATGTGTTGAGACTGAAAGTAGGTGTTCCTGTTATGCTAATCAGGAATATTGATCAATCTTCAGGATTATGTAATGGTTAAGGTTGTTAATCACAAAGCTTGATAATCATGTGATTGGAGCAAAGATACTTTCAGGAATCAAAGCTGGGGACGATGTTCTTATACCTCGCATGTTGCTTACACCATCAGATACTAAGTATCCGCTCCGGTTTCGGAGGAAGCAGTTCCCTTTGATAGTTTGCTTTGCTATGACCATTAACAAAAGTCAAGGGCAATCACTTTCTCAAGTAGGTCTATATCTTCCTAGACCGGTATTCTCACATGGTCAGCTATATGTTGCAGTATCTAGATTTACCACAAAGAAAAGATTGAAGATTTTAATATGCGACTCAGAAGGTCGACCGCAGAATACAACTACGAATGTTGTATATAAAGAAGTCTTTCAAAACTTAATATCTACAGTTATATAAATTCATTATATTTGCATTTTATACACAAATGATAACATACATAATCCAATATTATGAATTCTTTATATCAAATTTCGTGTTTAATATTATAAATAATATTATTCTTCTCATTTCTTGTGATTTAGGGACCCTCATGGAAGACTAACAACAATATTTAAGTGATTGCCGAGCTTCATAATATATTTTGACCTATAACCTCTTTGATGCAGAATAACATATATGTCCAAAAACTCCATCTTTTATTTATTTTAGATCGAAAACTTATATGTTGTAAACAACATATTTTACATCTTATTTGCTATTGTTATACTTCATCATGAATAATGATTTAATATTTAATACTATACTCTACAAAATTTTAAATACAACATTCACAAAAAAAAGATATCTATCAATTTTAATTACAAAGACCCCGGGCAGGGCCCGGGTCATAAACTAGTAATCTTATACATACTTAATTAAGATATATATTAGTTCTATCTTACAATTTGAGTTGTTTAATTAATAATTCTATCCAAATATATAAATCTCTATCTTATCATTGTACACATTTAATTAATACATAGATCTATCATAAACCTTTTATTTAAAAAAGTATTTTTATCGTCATAATCTATAAATCATAATCATAATGTTTGACCCATTTAATTAAATACCTATTAATTTTAAATTATTTTTCGTAAGTTTATTATGGTATTTTTTAAAAATTATCAATGTTAGCAAATTCTACCACTATATTTAAGACAAATATTCATTCTATTAAAATAATATATTAAATACATTTTTTACTATCTTATCATATAAAAATATCAATAAAACAAGTAGATGTTATATTTACCATATATATCGCTAATATTGCATTCTGATTACGCTTTAGAAAAAAAAGAAGATAAATTTCTTAATTAAGATAATAATTTATTAACATTTTCATTACATATTTATATATTTATTATTTAAATCTTTTTTTTAAAAACAATAACATATATACGAGATAATTTGGGTTTTCTTTTAACTTATTAAATATTATCTATATCTTCAATATTATAATATATTAATCCGAGTTTTTATTTAAACTTAATGATTTTATTAAATAAGTTAGTTTACATAATTTAATTTTATGCCAAAAGATTTGTATCAACTGTTAATAAAATGTGATAATGCATCTTATCTTATGTCATTCTTCCTCAATTATTTAAATATATATATTTATGTATGTATAAAAAGCAATTATATAAATAAAATTTAATATATATGATGATATACAAGAATTATATCATTTTATACTCCAAAAAATAAGAGTGATTTTAAAACAAAGTATACATATGATAATATTTGTAATTGTTATAGTAAATTCATACACAAAGTAATAAATAAATAAATAACACTCTCGTACAAGATACGGGTCATCTGCTAGTATCTACTGTTTTCAATATTGAAAGTTGGGATGTTGGGCCGTCATAAGTTCGATCCCGGTCTCCATCTCTTCACTTGGGTGGATTATTAAAATTAACATGTTGTTCCTCTTACCTCTAATAAGACGAGTCGGTTGACATAAACCGATTTACTAGTTCGTAGTGTTTGCCGGCTAGGTCACCCATTTGGATTTACCATTGAAGGTGATTTTTCCGTTAACAAAAATTACTGAAAATTAAAACTACCTAAAAAAAATTCTCTACTCTAACACCCATGTGTTCCTAATTTGAATTTATTTTATGATAAAAGATAGAATTAGGATGTCTTCCTTAATGGTTGTAACTATCCTACGACGTTTTTATGAATGAAATTTCAATTACAAAAATTTATTATCGTGAACGATGAACAAAGCCAATCTACTTTCATGCGGTTGTTTTTTCTTAATTTTTTCTTATTATTGGACATATACGTCTGAGGTTGAGTCGGTAATTTAACATTGATTTTATGTTTATATGGGTAGTGTTTAAATGATGATAAAAGGGGTCGTTTGAATGCAATTTAATGAAAATCACTACAATCAAAATGAAATGCTTTAATTGGATTGCAACTACACCCGGCAAAACTTAACTCGACCCGACAATCAGACACGTCAAAAAATTTATTGGTTGAAACCTGATTTGAAATTTATGGGTCAAAATGCCACTTGACCTGTTCGACCCAATCACTAATGTGTTGAAACCTGGGAGGCATTGGATCGATTCGAAGTATTGTTTAACATATAAATATATAAGAATCATATAATTTATTTTTATTATTAAAATATACAAATTAATATTATATCATATAAAAAATATTATATAATTCTAATAATTTTTAAAAGGTTTGAAAATACAATTTTCTCTAACCCATTAGGTTGACCTGACTAAATCCAAAATGACGGAATCCGTAAACTTTAACAACCCGATAACCAAACCATTTTTAAATCCAACTCGATTGATCCATTTAACATATTTTATCATAAATACAACTAAAACAATGACATATTATATTTGACATGTTACATGTTTTATCATATAATACAACTAATAATGATGATATATATATATATAATGAAATTTACTTGAATGTATATAATGACAAAAAATATACAAACTTACATGCAAATTAGATGGGATAGATAATATCTAATGGAATGATATAAAAGAATGAATTAATATATGGAGGCAGTTGCCGGTGAGAATTGAATGCTGAGTTTATTACTCCCTCCGTCTCCGAAAGATTGTCCGCCTTTCCATTTCGGACGTTTCGTTAAGATTGTCCATCTTTCTATCCTTTCCATTTATATCACATCAAATTTATAATATTACCCCTAACCAACATCACTTTTACCTACTCTCTCTTCTTCTTCCCCATCTCCTAATCACTTTATCATCATTACACTTCTTACACTTTAACAACCCAAAACAAACAATTTTTACCATTAAAATCAAAATTGAAGCTAAATTTTTTTTTGTTTTCGTAAAACTTGAACATGTGTCTAGACCAAAATTTTTTTTTCTTCTTTCTGATGTCTTCAAACCCAAATTCGGAGAATAAAAAAATTGGGCCATTTTTGGGCTGTGTGAGCTTGAGTTTTGGGCCATGGATTTTGTGTTGGCTGCCCACACATAAAAACGTTGCATGCCATGGGAAACCCTACCTCACATTTCATTTTCATTCCATCACCTCCTAGAAGCTCTCTTTTGTCTCTCCAAAAACCCACCTCTCTCTCTGACCGGCACATCAAAATTTCCACCGCCTCCTTGCTTGATGTTTGGTTGATCTTTCTCGTTTTTGCTCAGATTCTTCATCATTGAATCTCCCCTTTGAAGAACAAGCGATTTCGGTGAGTGCTTTGATCTTTGAATCTCAGATCTTGCATGTTTTCTGGTTTTTATCTTGAATCTTAACTCCCCTCTCTGTTCTTTGTTCAGATCCACCGCCTCCTTGCTTGCTCTTTGGCCGATCTTGCTAGCGAGCTCTCCATCTCTCCATCTCTCGTTCTCTGGCCTGAAACTCTCGATCTGAAACCGGCTGAACTTAAAAGGTAACATTGACACCCTTTACTGTTTGCTTGGCTGAGGTTTAGCCTACTTCCATCAATCTCAATTTTTTGTACTTCCATGTTTATTGTGTGCAAGGTCTCTGTCCCCTAAAAATGAGCGATGACTCCTATGGTTGGATTTTTGGAGACACCTCCTGTTCCCAATCTGAGTCCGAGTACGGCACAAATGAGTGCTCGGATCAAAGTTGTGACCGGCCAGGGGCTTGTAAGGGGAACCACACATACAGTAACAGTCCCCGACGCCGGCGACGCGACGAGGAATCGGTTGAAAGCGTGTGAACTCGTCGGAGGCTGTTGTTGAGGGTTCCTTGGAAGCTCCTGCCGAGGATCCGTTGGATGTCTCTGAGGACTTGGATGGAATCGTTGTCCCCGATTCCGAAGAGTAAAACTAGATAAGTTCCCTGCGTTTATGGATTTTTGTTTTTTTATTCATGTGTTTTCCTCTTCTTGCCTATGGATTTGTTGCAGCTGTGTTGGTTTTTTGGATTCATTAATGATCATTGTTGCATGTTGATTTCTTGCTGATGTGTTGTTTTTTTGGATTGAGGCATCAGTCTGTTTATTTGGATTTGTTGCCTATGGATTTTTTGTTGGTGTGTTGGTGTTTTGGATGTTGTTGATGATACATGTGTTGGCTGTGAGTTGTTTTGAGGATCCATTTTCTTAAAAAAATTGTGTATATAAGCTTTGTACTTGCATGAAACTGTTATTGCCTATGGATCTCTTGCTGATGTGTTCCATGATACTGTTATTGTCTCCAAAAATTTTTGTATATAAGCTTTTGTACATGAATTCATGAACTTTGTTGGAGGATGATTGTTTTGTTAGTTGGACCATCAAGATTTGTACATACTTGATAAATGTTCTGACATGCCATTATGTGAAAGCTTGTTTTTGCAATTTCTATATGGTTTACCATGCTCATCATAAATTTGAGTGCACAAGTTTGTTTTTTTTTTATGCTTGTTCACCATGCTTGTTTTGTTTTTTTTGTTTTCTTATCACTCATCATATGATTGCAAAATTTTTCTGGCATGCCATTATATTCTGTTATATAGGAATGCTTGTTATGCCATTATATTCTGTTATATAGGAATGCTTGTTTTTGCAATATCTGTATGCTTCACCATGCTCACCACAAATCTGTTTTTTTTATGCTTGTTTACCATTATTGTTTTGTTTTTTTTTTGTTTTCTTATCACTCATCATATGATTGCAAAAATGTTCTGGCATGCCATTATATTCTGTTATATAGGAATGCTTGTTTTTGCAATATCTGTATGCTTCACCATGCTCACCACAAATCTGTTTTTTTTTTTGCTTGTTCACCATGCTTGTTTTGGTTTTTTCTGTTTTCTTATCACCCATCATATGATTGTAGAAATGTTTTGGCATGTCATTATGTTCTGTTATATGTGAATGCTTATTTTTGCAATTTTTGTATGCTTCACCATGCTCACCACAAATCTGATTGCACAAATCTGTTTTTTATGCTTGTTCACCATTCTTATTTTTTTTTCTTATCATTTCTGTAATGATCCTATTCTGTCATGCTTAACTATTCTGTTTTTTTTAGTATGCTACTTTTTGTTGTTTGTTGCATATGTGTTGAGTACACATCTGTTTATATGATGTTTGTGATTGCTTTAAATTTGTTTTCAGTGTTTTTTTTTCTCTTTTGTTTCTTTTAATCTTTCTCTTTTTTTCTATTGTTCTTTCTGAGATGCATCCTTTGCAAGTTCGATTCACATAGGATATGACATTCATGGAAGCCAGCCATAGGGCTGTGGCATGCCATTGCTGTCAACTTGTGTGAATGAGGGTGTGTCCATGATGAATGGGGAACATCTGAGATTTTTTTTTCATTTTTTTCTTTTAATCAATGATGATAAATGTTCTTTCTGAGATGCATCCTCTATAAGTTCAGTTCATATAGGACATGACATTTATGGAAGCCAGCCGTTGGGCTATGGCATGCCATTGCTGCTGGCCTGTGTGAATGAGGGTGTGTCAAGGATGAGTGGGGACAGCTGAGATTTTTTTTTTCATCCTCTCTATGTGTTTGCAAAATACTGATTCATTATCATCATTAAGGTGCCAAAAGATGTTCATTTACACAAAAACCAAAAGATTCATACATATAATTTGTACTAAGTTCATTGACTTTCTTCAAATGGATCATCTTGACTCTGTTGTTGTTCATTATGTGCTTCAGTTTCCTGAGTCTCTGTATTGTTGCCTTCACTTGCTTGATCTGTTTGTTCTGCATTAACCACTCCCCATGCTTCATGTACTGCCCACATAGGAGCTTGAACTTGTAGTGGTAGATTCCCCTCAGCTTCCCTTCTTCTTTTGTTGACATGAGGCAAATCATAGTTATTGCCACCTTTTACTTTTAGCACCTCATTCATTACATACTGAATTGACATCCACACATTAGCTAGGGTCTTTGGTTGTAGCTCATAAAAAGCTTCATGTACAGCATCTAGCATGTCATCTACATCCTTAGGCATTTTTTTGTGCATTAGGGACTGAATGCTCCTAAAAAACCCTGAGTCTAGTATGTTCAAATCAGGGTTGTTAGGAGGTTGTTGAATTAAGATGAATGTAAATCCATCTTGCCTATATACTTTTTGCCATTCTGCATCCTCTTGCGTAATGTGTGCTTTTGCATTATCCTGCTGTATAAATATGACCTTATGTGCTTGCTTTGTTTGTGGCCACTTTTGCTTGATTGCTGGAACAATTTGATCAATTAGCATGCTTCTTGTCACTTTCTTGTTGACTGACTCAATGAGTTTGGTGACCATTGTCCCCTTTGCCCTATTCTTAGAATTTCTCTTTGCTGGTTCTTTGTAACTAAATGGGAAAATACCTATTTTCCCATCAAATATGCATTCTCCACTTGCATTAAACCTTGGTCTTGCCACTGCAGCTGTGAACATGACTTTTGGGATGAATTTAGATGAACTAGCAGCCCTATATTGCCCCTTCTCATGTTGTGCTAGGTAGACTCTTTGTGATTTTTTGCTCAACTGAAACCATTTCTCATCGATGTGAACAAAGTCGAACATAGGATAGTATTGCCTCTTACTTGTTGGTGTGTTCCCTTGTAGTAGGTTGAGGATCCATGCTAACCTTGTTATCTTGTTTGATTCTTTAAGTCCTGGTTTAAGTGCATTTGTATGTGGCTTGATTGTTCCTCTCTTGAGTAATCTATGAGCTGCTGCAGCTGAGCAATCTAGCTGGACTGCTAAGTCTCTGATTGTTGTCCTGTCCCCCATCTTGATTGCACTGATTTGCTCCTCTGTGTACTCTTTTCTCTTTTTGCCACTGTTTTGATACCTTGTGCTTACATTGATTGGTTGCATAGCTAGACTTTGTTGCTTGTAGATGTTCCATATTCTGGATGTTGTCCTAGTGGACACACCAAATTCATGTGCAACAGCTTGCATTGCTCCCCTTCTTAATATCCCATTCTTTGTTGGTATTTGATGAAGCTTTATGAGAATTTGAAAACGTTTTTCACTGCTGAGCTTGAATTTTTGTGGCTGATGATGTAAATTTGATTCTGCATGTGTCCCCACATCTGCTGTGTCAATGCCTGGCTCATCCTCCTCCATTTCCCCTGGTTGGTTCAAATCAAAAGGATGTGTTGTTGGGCTTTGACTCTCTTCAAGTGGGACCTCATTGAGATTAATCCCTGAAGCCATGAGAATCAAGCAATGATGCAAAGAAGTAAAGAGAAGCCCCTTAAATTTGTGTATTGAATGCTCTGTAATTTTTTTTTTGAGTTGGTTGAGAGCTTTGATGGTTGTAAACTTGAAAATGAGCAGATATTGAAGGCTTTAATAAGCCAGAAGCTGTGTGTAAGTAGGACTGATCCATGTGATGTTGATTTTGAATTTCTATTGGTCCCCAAAAATGTATTCTCTCTTCCTATTGGCTGAAGGAAAGAGTGGGGGATTCCCCTTTTGTAAGCTGTACGTGTGCTTTCAATGTGAACAGTTTTTAAAGCTTCTTTTCTGTCCCAAGTACAGTACTTTGGTAGCAGCTGAATCCCCCTTTTTACTTTTCTTAATAACAGTGCCATTAGTCCTTTATGGACAATTTTATGGAGACAGAGGGAGTATTATAGATGACGGTTGCCGACACAGGCTTCATTCAAAACAATACAGTAGAAGCCAAAGCCAAAACAGCCTTACTTCCTCTGTGATCAGCATAACAAAAGCAACAAACTGTTGCTATTACTCAACAAACAATAATCGCCTGAGAACCCAAAATCAGCGAAGAGATCGAGAAGAATGTGGATTTTCAGCAGAAAAGGGGCATCTGGATTTTCAAGCTCTTCAACAGCAGAGGAAGTCACTCACGGAATCGATGCAACTGGTGTAACCGCCATTGTCACTGGTCTTTCCCTCTTTCTCTTCTCTCGACTCCCTTTCTTCCCCTTTCCGACTGAACCTGCAGATATTGGTAGCATTCAGTCAGTAATTTCACTAATTTGTGTGGAATTCGTTTAGATTTGTAGCTCTTGAATTCGTCCCATTCACTTAAACCTGTGTTGCTATCAGCCTCATATAGTGTTTGGGATGCCCAAATGGAATGAGTAATTAGGGTTTGACATTGGTTGTTGGATGAACGGTTACTTGAGATGTAGGGCTGATCACACTAGGGCTAAATTCTGTGGTAATTTTTGATTCAAATGGTTTGTGATGATACATTGCTTCAAATGGCCCTATTCACTGTGTTGTTATTAGCATTATGTGGTGTTTTGGCTCAATGTGGATGTCAGATTGGATTGAGTGGTAGATGGACAGAGCATTAATTGAGATGTAGGGCTGTTAAATTAGGGCTTAATTCTGTGGTAATTTTTGCTTGATGGTACATTGCAGGTGCATCAAGTGGATTAGGCGCAGAGACGGCACGAGTTCTTGCTTTACGCGGAGCTCGTGTTGTGATGGCAGTTAGGAATATGGCTGCTGGTGGGGAAGTTAAAGAGAAAATTGTCAAGGAAATTCCTACTGCTAAGATTGATACCATGGAGTTGGATCTCAGTTCAATTGCATCTGTTAAAAAATTCGCATCAGATTTCTAGTCCTCCGAACTTCCATTGAACCTTCTTATGTAAGCATTCTGAGTATTCATATCCATTCGTTAGGCAAGTGCTTAGATGTAAAACTGCCACTTTGTTTCTTTATTAGAGCATTAGATGTAAGGAAACCGAGAGTGAAATGCTTTTGAGCATTTTTGCAGGCTTGACATGGTTTCTCACTCTTTCACCTTTACATTGTGTCCATTTGTTCAATCTTTTCAAAATTTTAGTTCATTGCTTATTACCTTGTTAGCCATACAAACTTATTATTTGCCTTTGTAATGACAAGAAACAATGCAGGAGTAACGGCAATGCCATTTACGCTCTCCAAAGATGGGATAGAACTACAGTTTGCTACAAACCACTTGGGTAAATGACATATTATATTGCTTGTGATCGAAGTTTTAAGATTGAATGATATATTTCTTTCTTTCATATTTGTTGGCAGTGGTTTTAGTGTGACATATTACTATAGTTTGCTTACATTTTGTTTATCTCTTAAATTTGCTTCCTCGTTTCCGTTTGTAGGTCATTTTCTCTTAACACATCTTCTGTTGGATAACATGAAGAAAACAGCCCAAGAAACTGGTAGAGAGGGAAGGATTATCATTGTTTCGTCAGAAGCTCATCGTATTGCATACCGTGAAGGAATAATTTTTGACAGACTCAATGATCAATCAGGGTAATTTATCATCTCCAATAATGGGTTTGATGTCTATGAAGAAGATTTAGGTTTTATGAATCGTTCAAACGCAATTGGTTCATGGGCATTCTAGGTCTTTGTCTAATGCTTGTTCACAAGCTTCACACTACTAAACAAGCTTCACACTACTAGTCATGGTTAGTTAAATTTATTCCTGCTCATTTCTCTGTCAAAACAAAGAGACATTTAACTTGGGTGTGTTTAAGGTACAAGAGTAGCCTCTGAAATTGTTTTACTTGACATAAAGACAACTCTACCATATATCTGATAACATGACTGAAGTGAGCAAAACAAAGAAGACAAATCTACTTGCATTTGACATAGAATTTGTAATGATCCGAGGAATATCACATTTCAACTTTTCACCACCACACTATGACATGTTTTTGGATTGTTGTGTTAAAAGATGGTTGAATCTACATGAATACCCAAAGACCAAAATTACCTTTGCATTGGATGGTGTCCAGGTACAGCTTCTGGCGTGCATATGGACAGTCAAAGCTTGCTAACATTTTGCATGCTAATGAACTAGCTCGGAAATTAAAGGCAATTACTGTCTTTTACGAGAAAGATGTTCTGTTTCTTCAATCTCCTCACAATGTGTTATTACTATAAGTTTGTTGTCTATCTTTTGATGAACAGGGCGATGGTGTCAATATAATAGCCAACTCTCTTCATCCAGGATTAATAGCTACGAACCTTTTCCGCCACAACAAGTTTCTCAATGGTCACTGCTTGCTTTTTGTTACTCCGCCATAATCATCTTACAATCGAGTTTGCACATAATGCATAACTGTCTTTTGACTTATGTTCATTTTATCAGGTTTGGTCGAGTGTGGTGGAAATAAATACAGAAACAAATTTTCAGTCATAAAGGAAATTAATTTTTTTTGAGCGCTAGAGCCATCTCTCTTTCTTAGTAACATTTGTTTGTTAAATTTGCTTATACATTAGGTGCATTCGAGACACTGGCTAGATTTGCATTGAAAAGCATTCCTCAGGTTCGTTACATTATCCACGCATGCTAAAGTTTTTTCATGATGTAAACGAACCCTTTGCGAATCTGATCAGCAAATTTTCTTGCAGGGAGCTGCAACGACATGCTACATAGCTCTACGCCCGGAACTGAAGGGCCTGAGTGGCGAGTACTTCAGTAACAGCAACCTGGCTAAGCCTGCACCCAAGGCTCGAGACGTCGAATTGGCTCGAAAACTATGGGAATTCAGCATGGATTTGATCAATGCTAAACACACTTGAGTTTGCATTCTAAGAATAGGTTTTCTCCTTCACTTGCAATCTTGCATGTACTAGTAACCACATTGTTTAAAATCTTCTGTTGTGCAACATATTTTGCTCGTATATATCACAGGAAATTTGATAGTAATATATTTGATGAAATGTACTTGACTATAGAGTATTTATATATTGTGTCACTAGTTATGTACGAAGCAATTGAAGAACATTTATGAGAAAGATAAAAGCCAAGGATTGGGAATTTGTGTTGCGCCGTATTTTTCTTTTTATTTATTTGCTCTTGTAAAATTGGTAGATTGCATTTTATCCCTGTTAGTGTTAGGCCCATCACGAAAGCAAACTGGATACATTTTTTGAAGTGTTAGTTACATTGATGGTTGAACGACGATTCTATGGATGATTGCAGTCGTGGATGCTGACAACCTTGATTGTAAGCAAGCCGTGGAAGGAAACTGGAGAAGCCACCGAGTTTACTGAGAGATTTATCATCTCTTCCATCAAAAATTGCAAAAATATGAAAGCACCCCTCGTATAAGTAAAGCTAGAGGATGAACATGGCTCAAATTTTAACCAGTAAAAATCAACCTTGATTCTGTTTATTCGTCTCGCGATCGGGCGTGGAACCAAGTCCCTCGTGCTGATAACCAGGGAACCATCTTCATGAAAACCTCCGGACTCTCGGAGGTTTTCATAGACGGAGTGGCTCACTGGATCGCGATCAATCATTCCGGTGAAAGCCTTGTGATGGGGTCCTTTAAGCTTAGTGGTGATAGCAATGATACGCCTGAGTTGGACTTCATTGAGCTGCCGGATGAACTGCAGCCCAAGTGCTGCCATGTGAGCCTTTGCAACTGGCAAGGCTCGTTTGCGGTTGTACGTTGTGAAGTTGGGCTTAATCATACGAGCAGCAGTGTATGGGAGTTGAGCGACGACGGAGCGTGGAGTATGATGTTGAGTTTTGACCTTCGCGGGGCCATGTATCAGGTTTTCTGTGGGCTGCAAGATTCGGGCAAGGTTTTGGCCTCGGCCTGGATCGGTGATGGCCGTAAGCTGGTCTTGTGTGATCCCCGTTCTGGTCCCGCTTCTGCTGAACATATCTGTCAGCTGGAACCCAGGGTTTTGTGCCAAGGTAAGGCCTCTGATGCTGCTGACTTTGAGCCGAGCCTTGTTTTTCCGGATCCCGATCGTATTTCTAGTGTCTATTAAAGGTTTAGTAGGTAAGAACTAAGTTTAACCCCCATCAGCTTCCAAAACTAGTCTGTTTATCAGTTTGGTTCCAAGCTGAAGTTTGCTTGTAGTCAGTAATCATTTTAGCAAAAAACCCCAGTCTACCGCTGTTGTTGTGCTTGTCCAGTTGTCCCATGATGGGTATGTTTCATAACAAATGTATGAGTATGGTTATGCTGTAATATGTATGACATACTTGCATCCACAAGTGGAACTGCATCTCCGGCTGAGAAACTGCATTGCTCGTCAAAAGCTTGGC
The DNA here is from genome assembly GCA_963924305.1 of Polygonum maritimum. NCBI lineage: Eukaryota > Viridiplantae > Streptophyta > Magnoliopsida > Caryophyllales > Polygonaceae > Polygonum > Polygonum maritimum. Next base: position 45,011,148 of record OZ002729.1, on the reverse strand, counting down.
TTCTCTTTTGCTATCGACTTTGTTGAAAAGCCTTGTTTTTAATGTATCGAAGACGCATTTCTAGCTGTTCACTATGAGCTATAGCTGCTATGTTTTGAGTTAACTGAATGTAGTTGGATGTAAAATTTCTCTTATGTGTGTCTTCAGAGCTGTTGTAATCTTTCAGTACTTACATGCTGTCTTTCTTATCAATATTCTTACATCTTGGAACATTGTTGGATTCAAACAAATCTACTTTGCAGGGTGTATGGACACTAGATCAGGTTGTTTCCATTAGATGTACACTGATATGAATGTATGGTGGATACTTGGACCTCTTGTGTTGTTTGATCCTAAAAATGGAGATGGGTGCATCCATCTGCACTCCAAAGTTAAATCATCAGGCTATGTCAATTGTGCATGTGACTTTGTGGAAACTCTTGTTTGTCCTCGTCACAAATGTAATTATTAGTGATTTAAAAGTGCAGAGGACTTATGGCTTTGGGGTGATTATATGCAACTTAACATCTGCACTCCGGAGGACTTTCGGTTCGGTTTTGAATCGATGCTAAGCCATATGATAGATCATCGTAATATTTTATTAATTTTCTTTTTTCTCTTTTTATAGGAAACCGTTTTTTACAAAAGGAGTGTATACTTGTTCACTTAAGATTGAAAGACCAAACTCATCCCTGGCCTTCCTCTCTTTTCTTCTTTGTACTAAATTATTATGGTCTTCTTTGTACCAACTTTCTATAGCCAAAACTATATCTAAAACCATTTTCCATCCAAATAAATATATTTTTTGTTTAAATTTAAATAAAAAATAATTTTTTAAAAAAACTCATAATTTTGAAAATAAAATTATGGAATTTTATTCCACTTGATTTTGATTGAATTTAAACGGAAATTGTCGTGAACAAATTTAACCATATAGCTTCTTCTACTCAATTTTTCTAATGGTTTGTCAAACTTTTTTTTTTATTGAACAAATTTTGTGCCTAAATTTTTTATTTTTTGTTTTAAAATTATTTTTAAAAAAAATTTAAATAGAAATTGTATTATTTTGGAATGAAACTGTGTTTAAACAGAATTTTGGTTATAAAAAGAAAAATATATGAAGCACGACAGAAGAAGTATACCAAAAAGAAATTTCCGCCCGTTGATGACATAAATAAGCTTCATTCAAACAAATACAACCTTGCAATTCCGAACTATCCAAATAATCCAATCTTCTGCTTACTTCCTATGTGATCAGCATTCAGCGCAACAAAAGGCGATAAAACCAACAAATCGTTGCTATTACTCAACAAAACCCTAATCGCCTGAGAACCTAAAAGGAGCAAAGCGATCGAGAAGAATGTGGATTTTCAGCAAAAAAGGGGCATCTGGATTTTCAAGTTCTTCAACAGCAGAGGAAGTCACTCACGGAATCGATGCAACTGGTGTAACCGCCATAGTCACTGGTCTTTCCCTTTCTTCCCCTTTTCGATTGAGCTTGCAGATATTGGTATTCAATCAGCATTCGCGACAACAATTCGTTGCAATTTGTGTGGAATTCGTTTAGATTTGTAGCTCTTGAAATGGTCCTATTCACTGTGTTGTTATCAGCCTTATGTAGTGTTTTGGATTGAGTGATTAGGGTTTGGGATTGGTAGTTGGATAGATCATTGAGATGTAGGGCTGTTCAACTAGGGCTTAATTAGTTGGGGCTTTTGGCCTGAAGTGGTTTGTGATGATACATTGCAGGTGCATCAAGTGGAATAGGCGCAGAAACGGCACGAGTTCTTGCATTACGCGGAGCTCGAGTTGTGATGGCAGTTAGGAATATGGCTGCTGGTGGGGAAGTTAAAGAGAAAATTGTCAAGGAAATTCCTACTGCTAAGATTGATACCATGGAATTGGATCTCAGTTCAATTGCATCTGTTAAAAAATTCGCATCAGATTATAAGTCCTCCAAACTTCCATTGAACATTCTTATGTAAGCATTCTGAGTATTCATTATTTTACATTTATTAGGCAAGTGCTTAGACTCGAAATTGTCACTTTGTTTCTTTATTGATGTAAGGAAACCAAGAGTGAATTCAGCTCATGCTTTTGAGCAGTTTTGCAGGCTTGACATGGTTTCTCACCCTTTCACCTTTACATTGTGCCCATTAGTTCTGTCCTTCTTTTCAAAATTTTAGTTCATTGCTCAGTACCTTGTTAGCCATACAAACTTATTATTTGCCTTTGTAATGACAAGAAACAATGCAGGAGTAATGGCAATGCCATTTACGCTCTCCAAAGATGGGATAGAACTACAATTTGCTACGAACCACTTGGGTAAATGACACGTTATATTGTTTGTAGTCGAAGTTTTAAAACTGAATGATATATGTCTTTCTTTCATATTTGTTGGCAGGGGTTTTAGCGTATGTGACATATTACTATAGTTTGCTAATTTTTCTTATCTTAAATTTGCTTCCTCGTTTCCTTTTGTAGGTCATTTTCTCTTAGCACATCTTCTGTTGGATAACATGAAGAAAACAGCCCGAGAAACTGGTAGAGAGGGAAGGATTATCAATGTGTCGTCAGAAGCTCATCACATCGCATACCGTGAAGGAATAATTTTTGACAGACTCAGTGATCAATCAGGGTAATTTATCATCTCCTGTAATGGGTTTGATTTCTATGAAGAAGGTTTAGGTTTTCTGAATCATTCAAATGCAATTGGTTCATGGGCATCCTAGGTCTTTGTCCAATGGTTGTTGACAAGCTTCACACTACTAGTCATGGTTAGTTAAATTTATTCCTCTTCATCTCTCTGTCAAAACAAAGAGACATTTAACTTGAATGTGTTTAAGGTACAAGAGTAGCCATTGAAATTGTTTTACTTGACATAAAGACAACTCTACCGTATATCTGATAACATGATTTCATTTTCTGAAGTGAACAAAAGAAAGAAGACAAACCTGCTTGCATTTGAAGAGAATTTGTTATGATCCGAGGAATATCACATTTCAACTTTTCGCCACCAAGCTATGGCATGTTTTTGGATTGTTGTGCTAAAAGATGGTTGAATCTGCATGACTACTCAAAAAACCAAAGTTACCTTTGCATTGGATGATGTCCAGGTACAGCAGCTGGGGTGCATATGGACAGTCAAAGCTCGCTAACATTTTGCATGCTAATGAACTAGCTCGGAAATTAAAGGCAAGTACTGTCTTTTACGAGAAAGATGTTCTGTTTCTTTAATTTCCTTACAATGTGTTATTGCTATAATTTTGTTGTCTATTTTTTTCGTGAACAGGACGATGGTGTCAATATAACTGCCAACTCTCTTCATCCAGGATTAATAGCTACGAACCTTTTCCGCCACAACAAGTTTCTCAATGGTCAGTGTTTTTTTTTTTGTTACTCTCGCCATAATTATCTTACAATCCAGTTTGCACATAATGCATAACTGTCTTTTGACTTTTGTTCATTTTATTAGGTTTGGTCGAGTGTGGCGGGAAAAGTAAAGAAACAATTTTTCAGTCTTAAAGGAAATAAAACCTTTTTGAGCTCTAGAGCCATCTCTCTTTCTTAGTAACATTTGTTTGTTAAATCTGCTTATATATTAGGTGCATTGGAGACACTGGCCAGATTTGCATTGAAAAGCATTCCTCAGGTTCGTTACATTATCCACACATGCTAAAGTTTTTTCATGATGTAAATGCACATTTATTCTAAAATGTTGCTAATGAGATCGTGCAAACGAACCCTTTGCGAATCTGATCAGCAAATTTTCTTGCAGGGAGCTGCAACGACGTGCTACATAGCTCTACGCCCGGAACTGAAGGGCGTGAGTGGCGAGTACTTCAGTAACAGCAACCTGGCTAAGCCTGCACCCAAGGCTCGAGACGTCGAATTGGCTCAAAAACTCTGGGAATTCAGCATGGATTTGATCAATGCTAAACACACTTGAGTTTGCATTCTAACAATAGCTTTTCTCCTTTATTTGCAATCTTGAATGTACTAGTAACTACATTCTTTAAAATCTTCTGTTGTGCAACATATTTTGCTTGTATCACAGGAAATTTGATAGTAATATTATTTGATGAAATGTACTTGACTATAGAGCATTTATAGTGTGTCACTAGTTAGGTACGAAGCATTTGAAGAACATTTATGGCACTAAATCTATTATAAAAGACGAATCCTCCAATTGCATTAATGTCGTTTTTTAATTTTGATTTTTGAATTAGGGTATTATTATTGTTCTCCGCACCACGTTTCGCCTCCCTCCGGTCGTGGTTATCTCTTCCTGCAATGTCGCTTCCCCCTCTTTTTCGCCTCTTGATGTTGCGTTTTCCTTCCGTTAGGATTCGCCTCTTGGTGTTTCTTTCAGTCGACCTTTGAGCTGCTCTTATTTTTCGCCTCTTGCCCCTTCTTTGATTTCGTATATATGCCCTTGAAACTCATCAATCAATCAAGGCTAGCCTGACCCGGATCATCTCGAACACCAACGACGAGCTCTGGAGCTTCCGCCGCTACCTCCAATGGATGTGCGACATGGGCCTCCGCCGCCTTGTCCTGGCTGGTCTTTGTGGTCTTCACCGTCGCCATCCCGACCTTCTCCCACTTCGTCCTCGCCTGCAGCACGTGCGATGCCAAGCACGGTCGCCCCTACGACGACATTGCTCAGCTCTCCCTCTCCTCCGTCGCCGCCCTCTCCTTCGCCTGCCTCTTGAATTTTGAGAGGAAGTACGGGCTCAGGAGGTTCTTGTTGTTTGATAAAGCTCGTCGACGAGTCCCTTGCCGTCAAGCAGAATTACACCCAGCACCGTATGTTCTATTAGTCAATTTCTTCTATATATGGAATTTGACTAATTTTGTGAATTGGGTTCTTAATGGATTTAACTTTATTGAATGATGATTGCTCTGCTCCATGTATGATCATATGGACTAGATCAGGTTTCCTGACTGTTTATTATTGAATGATGATCTAAGGCAATGTTGTAGATTTTTCCAGATTTTGGCAGGGTCTTAGAAATCATTCAACTCTACTTGTTGTTATGATTCAAAAAATGAATGGCTAAAAGATAAAAATGATTTATTGGTGAGTATTTTTGCGTTCATGTTTTGTTATATATTCTAGGAGTACTTTTTGAGTTCATATTTTGGAAGAGAAGATGTAGAGGAATCAATCGGACGAATCTATGGATTTTCAACCTTTTTCTTCTTGTTGTAGGCAATCATTGCCTGGTACACCCAGAAGCATATCAGGGGGGAATTTACAGCAATTTCAGAATTGGAACCAGCAACTACCACTTTCAACACCACTACATAATACTTAAGCCACATTGGAGAAGAATGAAAATTTTCATTGTGATGACCGGATACATGATCAAACATATAAAGTTTTTTTCCATGTCAGATATGTCTGCTATTGATGTATCTAAATTAAGTACCAGTAAACAGGGCAAAACAACACCAGTAAATATATAATGTGAAATGGCAACATATTGCTCATTTCTTTTACTAAAGATAATTTGGATGCAAATGATACTGCTAAAAAATAAGATTTGTTCATACTGAGAAGTCACTACAGATGTTTATCCAACTATGAAATACTACTGAAAGAATAAATCGCACCGGAATGTTATATCTGAATGGCATGTATTTGTCAAGTAATGAAATGCATACTAAGTTGGCAGGGTTTTACCCTGATAAACCCAGTGTAATGCAAGTTGGTAATCTACAGTCATCTGCATTTGAGTAACCTTACATTTTAGGCAAAAAAATGGAAAACCCGTTGTTTAAACAAAGTTTTTGATCATGTCAGAATTACACACAATTTCACATAAGGATTATGTAGAACAATATAACTACTTTCCATTATGGACGTGGCAAGAGAATAAGGATGCTCATAATACAAATCAGAGTGTTTGATGGGAAACAAATCAGAGTGTTTTCCCTGTAGCTAGCCCTATAGTTACTCCATTACATTTATATATTTCAGCTGTTGAAGCAGTTGAAACAAAACATTTACATATTTTGTTCAAAACATAAAAGTTTCTGGAATAACAACGGCCCATTACAAAGCAACACAACATAAGCTTATGCCCAAGGCCCGTCCAACGGACGGGCACAGCTGGCTAGTATTATTTGATGAAATGTACTTGACTATAGAGCATTTATAGTGTGTCACTAGTTAGGTACGAAGCAATTGAAGAACATTTATGGCAAAGATAAAAGCCAAGTATTGGGAATTTGTGTTGCCGTATTTTTCTTTTGGGAATTTCCTTTTGGTGCCCTCAAGGTTTTGACAATTCCTTTTGGTGCCCAAAAAAAATTTTGATTCCTCTTGGTACCCCTCTACTTTGTGAAATTGAACCTCCCTACCCCAAACATAAACCACATCCAAAATGTCATCCAATGTATAAAAGTTCCGTTAAGAAAAAAAGAAAGAAAAAATTTAATAAATTAAAATTAAAGTGTTTTGTCTTCTTCATCCCCACCAAATAGAACCACGCTCACGCTTGACCCAAAAATATCCAAACAGAACCAACGCCGGCGACAAGGACACCAAGGAGAAATTTCGAGAGTACCAACAACAACGGGGACACCAGGCACGAGGACGACGACGGCGAGGCCGAACACCCTCAAAATGAAGACTGTTCGCAGGTGGTTCCTGGACATGGAGGCTTCGCGGGGACGACGAGGCTCTCGGGTCGACGAGGCATGTACGAAACGTGCTCCAAGTTTTGAGTGTTTTCATGATTCTAGGGCTCAATTTGGGGAAATTTTAAAATTGAGGTTTAAATTTGGGGGAAAATGCAGAATTAGGTTTCATTGCAAATTGGGGGAGAGTGAGATTAAAAATCTTTAATTTGTGGAGCAATAATGGCAGATGAGCTGAAAGTTTGGTTCCAAAAAAATGGAATTGGAGTTGAAGGTGTCTAAATTGGAGCTAATTGGAGAAAGGGAGAAGCCTCAGTTTACAAACTGAATAGAGTTCAATTTGTTGGTGACAGTGTACAGTTAGTTTTGGAGCAATAATGGTGGATTAAGAGTGTACAGATATTCTAATGGTATTTGTAAGGAGGGAGTATTATAGATGAACAGAGAAAGAGAGATTTTTTTTCCTTTTTTATTGTAATTTTCCTTTTTCTTTCTTAACGGACGCTTTTACAAAAATGACGATATAATGGATGAGTTTTAAATTTGGGTCACGGAGCCTCAATTTCACAAAGTACAGGGGTACCAAGAGGAATCGAATTTTTTTTTGGGCACCAAAAGGAATTGTCAAAACCTTGAGGACACCAAAAGGAAATTCCCTTTTCTTTTTATTTGTTTGCACTTGTAAACTTGGTAGAGTGCATTTTATCCCGGTTGGGCCCATCATGAAAGCAAACTGGATACATTTTTTTAAAGTGTTTGTTACTAGATTTTTGAGACATTTTACTACTGAATACAGAAATAAATATTGTTCTCGAAGCATTTTTTTTTTGTAAGGGAAACAATTTGTAGAATGTCCTTATTGATGATTGAAAGACAATCATTTCTAATTTTCACGGACAACTACAAGCCCTATACTAATAAGACCATTGTAAATTATCTTCTATATTAAGGCAATATTATATGAGGTAAAAATCCTCTTTAGAAAAATGTCTTTGCATGCAAGATTCATGCTTGTTGACATATTTTTTGGTCATTGAAGTTGCCAAGTCCTTCCCAAGATCCTATTTGCTCTGGATGAAGTATTTTCTAGACCTTGTTGTGAATGATTCAAGGCTTGGTGGTTTTCATCGGATAAAAATAAATGATTGTTTTTGACTTATCGTCACAAACTAGTGTTATTTACTTCGTTTTTTTAATCCTAAAATGTACTGTAGATTATTAGATTGACCAATTCTGTTGAACTAAAAAAAAATGTGTTATCTCATTCGAATTAGTGTTATTTTTTGTTGTTGACTTGTCTAGTTTACATATCTTTATAAGAAAAATCTCAAAAAAATATTGAAGTAGTAATTATGCCAAGTAGGATGGTGTCACATAGTGTTAATTATTTTCGTGAAGTAAATTTTGTGATTTAGGACCTATCACAATATTATAATATCGTTTTATTATTATTTTGAGTATTATATTATATTGTATATTAATGATTTTTTATACTCCATTGAGATATAGCCCTTAGATAAAGATGTATATTATCTATCAAAAAAATTTATTAAAAATAATAATAATAATTTTAAATAAAAGATAATTAAACATAAAACAATATTACTCATCAAACAAACTTTTACATTATAATCGTACAAAATAATTTTATATGATAATACCCGTGATCCAATGATTCCAATCATACCCGTAATTTAGTGTAACGAAAAAATTATATATATATTTTTTAATATCCATGTAAGCTTAATGTTTCCCCGAATTGAGAAGTTTACACGATTTTGCGCACTATAAAACTGAATTCTACTATTAAAATAGCGAAGGAAAAAAATAATAATTGATTTTTGGACGAGTAATTGCACAAAATGAACGCTGAAGGCGTATCTCTCATTCTCTCTCTATAAGCTCCTCTCCAATTATCAGACACCAATACTCTCTCTCTCCCCCCACTCCCTTCTTTCCTCTCGAATTTTATATCAGCGAGAATTTCTCACTTTCTCAGATTTCTAGGGTTTGATGTTCTCTGCTGATTCTCACTTCGATTTGCTCTTCAAAGCAGGCAGCTGAATCTTCCACGATTGTCGTTATTCTTCATCGCGCCTCGATTCCTCAACACTTCGATTCCTGTTCCGCCCCCATTTTCGCTCAGCTTTCTCCCCCAAGTCTCGGCCTACTGGCCAGTGTTGTGGGAGCGAGCAGCGCCTGTTCATTGTTTCGAAGGTTCGCTGCTTTCTAATCTGTGAGATTCTCTTCCGGTTTCTTCTTCGATTGGTGTGTTTAGTTACTAGATCTGTGGTTTGATTTTGCTCGATTCGGTGCTGAGATCGTTCTGTTTTCCGTTGTTCTGGTTTGTAGCATGTGGAGATTGGTTTGGATCTCCTTGCCTGGTTAATTAATCTCAGGTGTTTGAAGATGTAGCTTGAAAAAAATGGAATCTTGGAGGTTTTCGTTGTTTTTGCTACTTAAGGGATGGAGTTTCCTCTGTACGGATGAGATTAATTTCCAATTTTATATAGGTGAAAGGGATTGTTCGGGTGTGACGTGTTTCCTATTTTTGGGTGAATTTTTAGTCTACTGATTTGAGATCCATGCAGCGTAAGATGTGTTTGTAATAAGTTTATTATTGTTATTGTTAGTATTATAATTTTGATGTGCTGTGGTGGAAGACTCATGGAAAGTGGGTTTTGCTGTTGAAATTTGAATTGAAAGTGGTTATGGGGGGAATCAGTCAAAGGTAAGCTAAAAAAAAGTGAGAAGACAGTAGTCTTGAGGATTGAATTTGTCTGAAGTTGCTGGAGCTGAATACTTGGTCAAACAATAAGAGGAATTGGAATAAGGAATTGAAATCTTCTGCAATTCAAAGCATCTTTAAAGCTGTGTTTGACTTAGGCACTTTGTGTGTAGTTTTTTAAGGATGATTCTTTGCCACTTCAGGTGTTTGCTCCTTGGAAGCCTTGAGAGCTACTTTTTTGTGTGACTTTTCTGCATCTTATGAGTTCTAATTTAATGTTAATGCTTGTTTTGATGGACATATGTCAATTGCAGATGAGTTGCTTTTTCTGTGACCCCTTGGTGAATAGTTTCTGCTATTGGGAACTCAAAGCAGTTTAACTTTCTGCATGTTATTTCACGTATTTGGTTTTCAATGTTTGGATCATGGAGAACATGTGTCTTATATATGTTGTTGCTGCATTGCAGGCAAAATATAAAAAATGATGTGCAAAGATCCAGACAATTTAGAGTGCTGACAAAAATTCATGACAGTTGGCTTACTTGGGCAAAAGTTACTTTTGCTCAAAGCAATGCTGGAATTGGGTTTAAATGAATTCAGCCAGTATATTGATTGAGTGGTCTCTGCCTTCATACTCAAGTTTTGTATTTTACTTCTAAATTTATAAGAAAAGCCCCCCTTCATCATTCTTGTACATATTTTCACGAAGCTGAGGAGAAATAACTGTAAGCATGCCTTCATGGTGGGGAAAATCATCTAAGGAGGCTAAGAAGAAAGCCAATAGGGAGGGTATAATCGAATCACTACAGCGGAGGCTGAAGGGTTCATTTGATGGGAAATGGGATAGTAGGTCAGGAGGTTCTCGTAGACATTGCAGCGATACAATTTCTGAAATGGGATCTCAATCACGGACAGTGTCCAGATCACCATCTCCTTCCAAAAATGTAGCACGGTGTCAAAGTTTTGCTGAGAGGCCTCTATCCCAACCACTTCCTCTTCCAGGTTTGCATCCAGCCAACGTTGGCCGTACTGATTCTGGAATTAGTATATCAGCAAAGCCTAGACTAGAGAAGGCTTCCAAGTCTTCTTTGTTTCGCCCCCTCCCAAGACCAGCCTGCATTAGGAGCAAAGCTGATCCAGCTGAAATTGATACTGACTTAGTCACTGCATCTGTTTCTAGTGAGAGCTCAATAGATAGTGATGATCTAACAGAGTCTCAATCGCGGCCCCCCCTTACCCCTGACCATGATAATGTAAACAAAGTTACTGTTGGCAGCCCTTCCAGGTGAGCTATAATTTTCTTCTAAACGCAAGGTTTTAAGAAACGGCTGATATCATTCTTAGTTCTTTGCATTTATGCTAGAATAGTAAACTGAGAATTATTCGAATTATTCATCCATTTAATCTTCAAATTTGTTTCCCTTTTAACTCTTTCTCTCTCTGTAGCCTGATGATAAAAAATCAACCTTCTGAGGTTACTCCTACAACTGCAAGAGAGGCACATAAGCCTGTTAGTAAGTTATTAAGTAATCAGAATTCTCCAACATCGCCGAAAAGAAGACCTTTGGGCAATCATGTCACAAGCTTGCAGATTCCTCATAATGCTGCCTTCTATAGTGCACCTGACAGCTCCATGTCTAGCCCATCAAGGAGTCCAATGAGAGCATTTAGCAATGAGCAAGTTATGAATGCTGCTTTCTGGGCCAATAAACCTTACCCTGATGTAAATTTACTTGGGTCCAGCCATTGCTCCAGTCCAGGCTCAGGTCAGAATTCTGGGTATAATTCAATTGGAGGAGATATGTCAGGACAGTTATTTTGGCAACCAAGCAGAGGTAGTCCGGAGTATTCTCCGGTACCAAGTCCTAGAAGGGCTAGTCCAGGGCCTGGCTCTAGAGTTCAGAGTGGTGCAGTGACACCTATTCATCCAAGATCTGCAGGAGCAGGCTCAGAAGGGCCTGCAACCTGGGCTGAAGATGCAAAACAACAAAGCCATAGGTTGCCTCTTCCTCCTGTAACAATTCCCACTTCTTCTCCTTTTTCTCATGGAAATTCTGCGGCAACTTCACCTTCTGTCCCACGGAGCCCAGCAAGAACAGAGAACCCAATGAGTCCTGGATCACGCTGGAAGAAAGGCAAATTGCTTGGACGAGGCACATTTGGGCATGTCTATGTTGGGTTTAACAGGTACTTGCCACTTTGTTGCACATCTTGTTTTATTTTCTGAAGCTATGTGTACTCCATGTATTGCATCACAGTGCTAAATTGTCCTTCACTATGTTATCATGCACACAGTGAAACCGGTGAAATGTGTGCCATGAAGGAAGTTACTCTGTTTTCTGATGATGCAAAGTCAAAAGAAAGTGCAAAGCAGTTGCAACAGGTAAGGTTTTCGCTAATAGTGAACTTACTGAAAATGCGATACTTAAATCAAATTTAGGATGTATTTGCTCTGTTAATACAAGCACATGAATTTCTTGTTTCTATGCATTATTAGCTTGCTAAGGAAATGTAAGCTTGGTGTGTTAGTGAAGGTATAGCGAAATTGGTCCAGTTCATCGGTTTTATTTCTTGCCAGGGAATTTTGTGAACATGTGATAGAGAACATTGAACCTAAACTTGGGGCTCTGAGCTACTTTTTGTTTGATGAACATGGCTAATATAGGCTTTTCAGTGTGAGTTAAGAATCAAAAGAATCTCCAACTTGAATTCCCTTTATTCCTATCTGACCTATTCTGGTGTGGTACTAAACTACTAATTATTGTGGATACTTTAGATTGTCATTTTGCATGTTTGGGGGTCTTCAAGTTCATTGAATTCTAGTCAGCAGAATCTTTCAGAGCTGTAGTCAGACTTTTGCATGACTTAAACGTTTTTCTCTTGCTACAAAGTATATTAAAAGGTTTGCTCTTGTGATATTATGTTGCAGCCGATCCTTTTTGTTAATATTATAAGGTTTTGCATGCCAATTTCTGGCCTTTTCAACATTTAACATAAACAAGGTTCATTGTTTCCAATGTCTAAGTGGGTTATCAACTTTAAGGTCACAATTTTGGAGCTCTTTTTTATCATGTGATCTGATTATGGCTAGAAAGGACATCTTACATGAATTAATTTGGCAGGAAATCACTTTGCTGAGTCGATTGCGACACCCAAACATCGTACAGTACTATGGGTCTGAAAGTGTAAGTAGATATTAAGTTACATTTTGCATCTCTATTATCAAGATATGGCAAAATTGCTGACATTTCTACTGGAATATTCGTGATCTCATAAATTGATCGCAGGTGGAGGACAAGCTTTACATATACTTGGAGTATGTTTCTGGTGGCTCGATTTATAAGATCCTTCAAGATTATGGAAAATTGGGTGAAACTGCAATACGTAGCTATACTCAACAGATACTTTCAGGGCTGTCTTTTCTGCACTTAAAACATACTGTACATAGGTGAATCAAGTTGCTTAAATACTTTACCTTGACGCAATATCTGTTTATGAAAGAAATTGACAAGAAGCATAATAATTTTTATTCATATACTGAATTTCCTGTACAGGGATATTAAAGGAGCAAATATACTCGTTGATCCAAATGGGCGTGTCAAATTGGCAGATTTCGGAATGGCAAAGCATGTGAGTTCTTTTAAGTTTGTAATACAATTGATGCAGGCACGCAGCCAATTTGCTGTAGCAATTTTGGTGTTATTAGCATCCCTTAATGTGAAATGGAATGTGGAAGCTACCCGCTAGAAACCCCAATTTGTTGTGACAATGATATTGAAAAAAATTATACTGGAGTGGATCCTGAACCATATCCATTGCAGAAAAGGGAACTATATTTTAGTTAGCTTTAATGTAATGCTTGTCAAGTAGTTTTCCATGGTGTAGTTACTTAGCCCCACATGCTTTGGTGGCATGTTAGAATTGTACTCTCATTTTAACAAATATGGTCAAAAGAACAAATGCGAGCGTACTGCATGTCATCCTATATTGTCCTTCTGACATGATATTTGAGATATTGACCTTTGTCTAAATAATTTATAGTGAATCCTCATGTCTTTTCTAAACTATCGACATTTCTCCCCAGATTTGGTTCCCTGTAACTGTTTAAAATGTGGCTTGCCTTAATGTGGTCCTTATCCATTTCTATGCTGCTCGTTTGAGCATGATGTTAAGACATGTCATCCTTTTTGATGTGCAAGGATTTAGAACATTTATATGTCTCTGCTGTGTGCAATACATGTTGCACTATACACTTAGGAGCTGTGTAAACGATCAGCTCTTCTGATTTGTAGAGGTGGTGGCAGGCTCTGTGTGCATATTCTGTTATTTTCCTCTTAGATTATTTTCTTTCCTGTTGGTCCAAAATTGACAGATCTACGTCAATTGGTTGTGTAGCTGATGAAATTTTAACTGTATTGAATGGCTGCTGCAGATCACAGGGCAATCATGTCCATTGTCTTTCAAAGGAAGTCCTTATTGGATGGCGCCAGAGGTTAGGCTGGCAATTTTTCTTCTCGTCATGCTGATCTCTTTTTTTTCCCTCCCCCCCTGATACTAATTTTTGTTTTGGTGCCTTAATTGTCTAGGTGATCAAGAATTCAAATGGTTCCAGTCTTGCTGTGGATATATGGAGCCTTGGCTGCACTGTGTTGGAAATGGCAACGACAAAACCACCATGGAGCCAATATGAAGGGGTCTGCACATTGTCACCTTGAACTATTATTTAGTTATTGTATTTCTCTGATTGCATTCACTTCTATGTCTGACATACATCTCACCATGATATTGTCCAATTCAGTTCATTTTGGATACCTGTCCCCTTTGTTTAAGAGTGTGTTCTTCTTGGGACATATGAGATGTTTGTAGTTGGCTGTAGCTATGCAAAATGTTGTGAAGTTTTATTCATCCGCATATACAGATCATAGCATTTATCTAAGAAATTTTCGGTTTGAAGTAGGTGTTCTGAACTCTGCCTTGAACAGACTAACTACAGTGATTGTTCGTGTTATGTCTAATTGATTCTAGCGTCTATTTGGATGGTGAATATATTGACATTGCCCCATGGGACATTTTCTGTATTCAGGTTGCCGCTATGTTTAAGATTGGGAATAGCAAAGAGCTTCCTGAGATTCCAGATCATCTCTCAGAAGAAGGGAAGGATTTTGTTCGGCTATGTTTACAGCGTGATCCACAAAATCGTCCAACAGCAACCAAACTTCTGGAGCATCCTTTTGTGAAGAATGCAACAACTGAGCGTCCTGTTATTATGGGTCCGGAATTGTCTGATCCTCCAACTGTTCCAATTGGGATTAAGATTCCAATTGGGAATAAGAGTCAGGTACGTCCTAGATCTTGCTTTTGTAGGATCGACTTAATGAAATTATCATACAAATCTCAAAAAATTAAAAAGATCTATATGTACTACGGTTGACCTCCATTTTGTTTTTTGTTTTCTTTTTTAATTTTGGGGAAATACTATGTGGTAAACTTGTGGTTTTGACATTTCAGTCTTGTGCCTGAGGATTTTTAAAAACCGAAGTGGTAAACTCCAACTTTATTGTTTTGCTGTATTATTATTATCCCCGGTAAATATTTAGTGTCACTGATCTTTCATCGATGTGTAGTTTGATTTTGACTGAATGTCAATGTTTATGATCTCTCCGTTCCCGTTGGTTCCTTCCCTTTTTCGTGTTGTTAACTTATTAGTAGTCTAATCGAAACTATAGATAACCTTACATTCTTCAGCTGAAGTTTTTGGATTCTGGAAGCAGCTATATGACCTGTAATTGAACGTACAGGACTTCTTATCTTACCAGGATATTTTGTATAATGATTTGTTACTGTTACATGTAGGTTTTTTTCCGACTATATAAGGTTTTCCTACAATTATCTGGATATTGACCTGGTTTTGGTGGATTGTCTTCAGGGCATTGCACTTGAAAGAAGGCCTTCAAACCTGGATTTGGAAAAGCTATCAATCCATTCATCCAGAGTTTCACCTACACGACCTCGTTCCAGGTTTGTTCCCCTACTACAACTTTAATCTAGAATTATGCTTTTGATAACAACCTTTGTTCAGTAAAAATATATAATTTAGTAGATTTTTAGGGTTCATCCATTCCAATTTAGGGTAATAGTTTGAATATACTTGTGAAATATAAATGGTTAACATGTTCCTACGAGCACACACTAGACAAACCGATAAAGTTATAATCAATTCACTTTTTACACATCTGACTTTGCTATTCTTGTTCTTATATATCTCAGTGAATACAACATCCAAAGAAATATATCATGCCCTGTTTCTCCAATCGGAAGTCCATTAACCTACCCAAGATCACCCCAACACCTAAGCGGAGCAATGTCTCCCGCCATTTCCAGTCCACTAACTTCAGGTTCATCTACACCGTTAACCGGAGGAAGTGGGGCCCTCCCATTTCACTTACTTGAGGGCTTCGGAAACATGCCCAAGTCCCCAAACAGCAGCCTTTTTCTTAATGGGCCTTACCATGATTCAAGCTCCAACATATTTAGGGGAATGCAATCTGGTGGCCCTCATGCTTTTCGTGAACTCGTTTCTACGAATCACGTTGGAAGACCGTGCCAAGGGAACGCGTACAATGGTCAGCCTCTATTAGCTGATCGGGTCTCTCAGCAGCTGCTAAGGGATCATGTTAAGCCTAATCCAGGGCTTGATATTAGTCCACGCTCGCCATTGCCTAGTCACCATAGAAACAAAGGGGCCTAACAGTATGATGTCACCATGACTAATTTCCATTGGGTATGAAGAAGGCAAGGAAAGTTGAAACCTGGGAGTCTGGGACTGACAAGGTAAAAACTTACCTAGTACTAAATTGATTTTTCTTGACAAAATGGAGATGAAGAGTGATTCTGGCAAGGGGAGGGTCCACTTTGGTTGATCTGTCTAATAAATGGATCTCTCTGATGTAGTATTTTTTTGTGACATGATAAATGGCTTGACCCTGTAAAGCAACTGAGAAAATACTAAATCTGATCTAAATTCATCTGAGAAGTATAAAAAGGGTGTCAAAATCTGGAAAGACAGGAGCTATATGTTGTGGATTGCTTTTGTGAATGAAGCATCTGAGTTGTACATCTGTGGGTCATTTCCCATAAAATGGGAAGATCCATGGTGGGCATTGACCTGACTCTTGTGCAATTCTTTTTTCTTTTCTAATTTTCTTCTCTCATTTATTTTTACCGGGTGGGGAAGGTTGTAATTCGTATGTACAGATTACTGAATGGCTACTTGTAGCTTTGATGGGCCAAGTCATGTGAAGGAACTGCAGAAAAAGGCATTTTCTGTGGTGTTTTGATTGTACTCTGAAATTGTTGACACACAGTACTTATTTATGTAAACGTTGCAAGCATCTGCCGTCTTGTTCTCCTTATATCTGCTTCTGCTATGTGCATACTGAGTGCTCAAGTATGGTTTTTTAGAAATTAAAATGTTGAAAGTTCTTGCTATCATAACTAATCTCTCAAAAATAGATCTTTAACCCCCTTTGGCATATTTCTTTCTGCCACGTAGCCCACTTCAGCCCAAACATGTTGGCTTTTGTGCAATTGTTTCATGTTGTAGAAGTATGTTGGTCAAATTGGTTGCTTAGTTATGCATAGTGACATGTACATCTAGGGCAATGGCTTGTTGTGACTTGTGAAGAATAAGGATCTTTGACATTTTGTAGAAGGAGACAACACATCTCGCCTCTCTCCAAGTGCTTCTTGGCCTATGTATAGAAGTTTAAAATGAAGAATAAGGATCTTCGGTTTCTTGCTCAAATGAGAGGGGGTCCGGAGTGTGTACGGTTTCAGATCGAAATCGAGAGGTTGTTTGACATTTTCAATACAAATTTCTAGTTCATGTTCAACCTTATGGTGATCAAATCTGTTCTTAAATCTAATTAATCTCGACAAAATTTGGAATTGTCAACAATTGATCTTATAAACAACTTTTATGAACGTATAAAATTACCATGTTTTCATAAAAAAAAACGACAGCAAAGTTCAATATCCTCGTAATTTAAAATTATTGATGCATCCTAGATTTACATCTCAATCTTATTTTTTAATAGCACCAACCATCTTGATAACATTTTTACTCACCTAAAACATTTAATAATTTGTTTAAACCTTTAATACCGGGTTATGCTTCGTGAGGCTGAGACCATCAGCCACCGTATGGCAAAAGGGGAAAAAATGTCAAATATACCTTACATGCTATTCCCACCATAAGCTATATTTCAGTTCCAAAAAAAAGTTTTTACAAATTGTGAACAGTAGATCCCCATATCTACCGATCAAACCCAATTGCTATACTTGCCCCCATTTTGTGTATTTTAGTTTTTAATTCCTTTTCTACCCTTCTTTATACAACTACAAATTAGTTTATTCCATAAATGTCCTTTTTTAATTTTAGTTATAATTCAAAATTACCCTTTAATTTGATGCTATAAAATTTTACTAATGATAAAAATTATACCATTACAAAAATCATAACAAGCTTGTTAATTTGAGTCTAATATTGAATATAATTAGATCAAATTATAATTCAATGGAAAATTGGACCAAAATAATCCCAAGTATCGACTTTTGAACAAAAATATTCCCAAGTTTAGAAATCACCACCAGTGAACCGAACTATTACAATATTAACCGAAAACGATTTTTCGATAACTCCTCCGTTAGAATTGATGATGTGGCAAACGGAAAGATGAGATGGCAATTTAAACCTTTATATTTTTATTTATTTTGTGACATGTCACTCAAAAAAAAAATCAAATGCCATATCATCATACGGATGAATTACCTTCATCTTTAATTCAAAAATAAAAACTAAAACGTTAACCCCTTCAAAAACGAAATGGGAAATTCCTTTTGGTGCCCTTGAGGTTTTGACAATTCCTTTTGGTGCCCAAAAAAATTTTGATTTCCTTTTGGTACCCTTATATTTTACAACTTTACCCATCCGTAACCTAAATCACTAATTTGCCCAAAATCCTTAACGTCTGTTAACCTAAATCACTAATTGACCTAAATCACTATGCCATCTTCAAATTCCAACCCAATCCGATCAATTCCACCATTTCCACGCATCCCAAACCACTCCACTTCCCTGATTTCGAATCCAAGCCGGAGATCTTCGATCTAGTTTCGCCGTTCCCGCCTCCGAAACCTAGGTCTAAGTCCAAGTTCATCGCCGTTCCGAATCCGGCGGAAATGGCTCAGGCTTAGATCGGCGCGAGCCAACACTACAGAGGAGTGAGGCAGCGGCCGTAGGGGAAATTCGCGGCGGAGATCCAAGATCCGAACCGGCGTGGCTCCAGAGTCTGGCTCCGCACCTTCGACAGAGCCGTGGAAGCCGCCAAGGCCTACGACAGGGCCGTCTTCAAGCTCCGTGGCTCCAAGGCCATCCTCAACTTCCCTCACAAGGCTGGCAAGATGGCCTTCACGGCCTCCGACGGCGCCGTTGAGAAGCAATTGGAGACAGCCGCGGCTAAGGCTGGCGCAAGCCGGAGGATTCGGCGCAGGAGAAGGTGGCTAAGAAGGAAGTGCGATTTTAATCCCCCGTCGCCAGGCTCGTTTCTGGGTTTGAAGCGGAGGTGTTGTGTCGCCGGTGGGTTTTGTTTGCTACCGGTGGAAGATCAGTCAAGATCTTCTACTCCTCTCCCTACTCCCCTACATGCTCCATTTTATTATTTATACCATAAAATCATCATAAAAAAAATTATAAAAATTATTTTTGTGTATAAATGGTTATTCATATATATACTAGTATAATTTTATGATATAAATTCCTAGTCAAAATTTTTTAAATGTCAAAAATAAGATTTATTCCATTATTTTAATGTAAAACAATATTAATGATAATTTTTTATGATAAGAAATGTACAAATATATATGACTAAGTATTGTTAACATGAAAATATATTTATAAAATTTTATTATTATTATTTTGTAGCATAAATAAGGGAGTGGAGTATAGAGGGGAGTATAGAAAGGAGTAGAAGATCCTTGCTAGTGGAAGATGCGGAGGAGATGGGACAGGCACAATGGATTGAAAGTGAAGATGGGTTTTACTTTTTAATTTTAATTTCCTTTTTTTTAGATTTTTGTAGTTAACAGAGTTAGGATTTTGAGTAAATTAGTAAAATTGGCTACGGATGGGTAGAATGGCATAACACAGGGGTACCAAAAGGAAATGAAAATTTTTTTGGGCACCAAAAGGAATTGTCAAAACTTCAAGGGCACCAAAAGAAATTTCCCAAACGAAATTGAAGAAGAAGATATTTGCAAATCACAGATTGGACTTTACAAGTCCTTCGACGGTTCGACCCGCTCTGTGCTTGCCCAGATTCGCCCGCCGAATCTCGCCTCCGACTTCACTAGCCTCGCTCCATCCTCCGCCATCACGCCGGCCTCGCTCCGCCTACGCTCCGGCCCCGCTCCGTCTTCACGCCGGCCTCGCACCGCCCTCGCTCCGCCTTCACGCCGGCCTCGCACCGCCTTCGCGCCGGCCTCGCTCCGGCCTCGCTCCATCCTCTAACGGCCTCGATCCGCCCCCGACAGCCTGTTCAAGCGAGATGGAGATTCGAACGGCGAGGTTCTTGTGGGGTCGAATGGCATCGTCTTCGGCCGCTCAATTCTGCCGATGACCCCAAGAGCCGCGAGTTTCCGTTCGCCCAATTCGTAAGCTCCCAATTCGGCCAATTCGCGAGCAGAACCCTAGCGCTACCAGCAGCGGATCTCCAACAGCCACCAGCAAATCTTCCAATTTCAGTTCATCGTTGTTTTCGTGGGGCACTGATTTCTTCGATTGTGTGGCTGGCTAATCTTCACCATTGTTCTATTTCTTCCGTCCTCAATTTCGTTTAAATTTGAAGGGGTTAATGTTTTAGTTTTTATTTTTAATTAAAATTGAAGGTAATTCATCAATATAATGATATGGCATTTGATTTTTTATGTTTGAGTGACATGTCACAAAATAAATAAAAGTCTAATGTTTTAATTTGCCATCTCATCTTTCCGTTTGCCACATCATCAATTCTAACGGAGGAGTTATCGGAAATCGTTTTCGGTTAATATTGTAATAGTTTGGATCGCTGGTGGTGATTTCTAAACATGAGATTATTTTTGTTCAAAAGTCGATACTTGGGATTATTTTGGTCCAATTTTCCTAATTCAATAGTCATATTTACTTGGGATTATTTTGGTCCAATTTTCCTAATTCAATAGTCATATTTATAAACCAAGCCACAACTCAGATGCTAAAAAACACACCACATGCATGTATGCCAATTAATGGAGGATTTGTTGAAGTGCTTTACCTATCCCGGAAGCACAATTTCACAATTGATTGCTTCATAAACACTGGGTTTAATTTTATCAATAGTCATATTTGTAAACCAAGCCACATCCCAGATGCTAAAAAACAGACCACTTGGTTGTATGCCAATTGATGGGGGATTTTTTAAAAGTATAGCTTATCTATTTTACCATATGATGGCAAAAGAAAGATATACCTTATATGAGTATTTTGGATTCTAGCTCCTCCATATGGTATATTTCAAAATATAACCTTTCAATTATGGCTTAATGGTGGCTGATGCTTTGAGAGCAAATGGGTTAGCTTTTTGGTCATAGTATTGGTAATTTCTCGGCTCCAATGACAAGGTTATGGGGTCCACACGACTTCATGGTCCTTATTGTATTTGAGATCATACACGACTTCATGGTCAACACTCAACGGTGTGCTGGAGCCAAATTTGTAGGAAAAGTCTTTGTACAGTTAACATTTTTTTATTTAATTTTTTAGGTTCAAAGTTTTTTTTTTTGTCGAAATGTTTAGGTTGAAAGTTAACATGTTCTCTTTTTATTCCAATTTTTATACTTATTCCATGAAGTTCTCTATCACAAATTCACAATCTTGCTGATCACAATTTTTTTTTTTTTTGAGGAACACAGACTCACAGTTGTTGCCAAACAAATTGGCAAGCCCAAAAAATTGGTTGGACTTTACACGATAATATGACATTTGGTAAAGACAAAACTACACTATTTTGTTTCCTGAAATAATAAGAAAAGAAGTATAATCTTGTAATTTAGTGATCTAAATATTTAAGCAATCTTTTTTTTTTTTGAGCCAAATCAACACTTCTATTAGCTGAGCAATCATTTTGAGTTCGATGTCATTTGTAGTTTGTATATAAAAAGGTTGTTCAGACTTTGAAATACATTGGTTGTAATCGAATCGAGTTGAGCCGAACATTTCAATGTTCAGGCTCGGCTCGATTGAGCAGAAACATGTTCGGGCTCGGGCTCGGGCTCGATTCGAGCTGTTCGGGCTCGGTTCGGTAAGAGGTTCAATGAGCTCGAGCTCGGCTCGCGAGCTGTTCGGGTTCGGTTAGTTTGGTACGTTCGTGAACACACTAAACGAACTCTTGCCTGTGTTGATCGCTAACTTGTTTAGGTTTTCATCCAAAACACAACCTGAACATTCATTCTTTTTCATTCAAAACACACCTAACATACCATTTTAATATAAGTCAAACATAACATAACCCAACCTTATAAAAGTTACAAAAGTCTTTAAAAATATAAAAATTAGATAATATTATACTCCCTCCGTCCCATATCTATTGTCCATCTTTCCTTTTCGGGCGTCTCGAAAACTTTGTCCACCTTTATTTCTTTCCATTTTTATCCCAATCATTTACACTTTTATCCAATCATATCACTTCTCTTACCTCACCCATCTTCTTCTTCCACCCAACTAATCTCTCTCCACTTAATTAAATCTACCAAAACATTCACAATAAACAAGATCTATTTTGGTATATATCGGGGAAATTATTTTTGGGATTAAATTTTAACCACAAATTTTATGTTTTTTGGATCTAACAAGATCCATTTTGGTATATATTGAGGAAATTGTTTTGGGCCATACTTGGACTAAAATTGGACCTTTAAATGCATAAGTCCATAAATGGTGGAAATTGGAACATTTGTGTCGTTGGACATTTATGGGCCTATATCTCTAGCTCGTGTGACCCATATGTGATGATATGTGAGGGTTGGAGAGAGGAAAGCAAACCCTAGCTCTCTCATTTGCTTCTTGCGCCGTTCCCAAACACTCTCGTCTCCCCTCTTTGTCTTCGCTCAAAAACCCCCCAATCCTCCATGTTTTCAAGCTTTGATTGTCGTTTTCGTCTTTGATTTCATTGTTGGTTGCTTGGTATTAAGTCATTTATTGCTTTCATGTTGATTTTCTCTTGAGTTTTCGTCCCTGTTTTCGTTCTTACTTGCTTTGTTTCGATTTTGGGGCTTTGTTTGAGGCTTGGATCTTGCTTCCTTGCTTCTGTTCTTGCTTGTGTTTCGTGTAGGTTGTTCGTCTTCTTTTGTCGTTTGAGGTGTTTGTTTTTGAGGCTTCGTTTTTGTTCTTGGATCTTGCCTTTCTATTGAGATCTCGCTTGCCTTTCTCTTGAGATGTCGTTTCTGTTCTTCGATCTTGCCTTTCTCTTGAGATGTGCTTTGGATTTCGTCTCTGTTCTTGCTTTCGTGTGTGCCTTCGGTCTTGGTGCTGTTGCTGGCCTTTGATCTTGCTTGTGCTACGGGCTTTTCGTTGAGATCTACCTTGGATCTTGCTTTTGGTTTTTCGTTG